>JARLTB010000131.1:1760000-2327500 GCA_030141615.1 Unio pictorum | reverse complement strand
AAATTAACAATATTGTTTAAAATCAAGTTTCCACAGTTTTACATAAAGCAAAACAGAATGATTAAAAGACAACTTTGCTGCAACACTGTTTTAACTCACTTAAATGCTTATGTTTTTGCAAATAAACAATATTAAAAAATCACATTTTACTGTCTTATTCTACATGATATTTGTGTGCATAAGATGTTATTAAAAAAAAAGTATAAAAGAAAAATTAGAAAGGTTTTATCTGTCTCCTTTAAAAATTAGAAAGATTTTATGTCTCCTTTAAAAATTAGAAAGGCTTTATCTGTCTCCTTTAAAAATTAGAAAGGTTTTATCTGTCTCCTTTAAAAATTAGAAAGGTTTTATGTCTCCTTTAAAAATTAGAAAGATTTTATCTGTCTCCTTTAAAAATTAGAAAGGTTTTATCTCTCTCCTTTAAAAATTAGAAAGGTTTTATCTGTCTCCTTTAAAAATTAGAAAGGTTTTATCTCTCTCCTTTAAAAATTAGAAAGGTTTTATCTGTCTCCTTTAAAAATTAGAAAGGTTTTATCTCTCTCCTTTAAAAATTAGAAAGGTTTTATCTCTCTCCTTTAAAAATTAGAAAGGCTTTATCTGTCTCCTTTAAAAATTAGAAAGGCTTTATCTGTCTCCTTTAAAAATTAGAAAGATTTTATGTCTCCTTTAAAAATTAGAAAGGCTTTATCTCTCTCCTTTAAAAATTAGAAAGATTTTATGTCTCCTTTAAAAATTAGAAAGGTTTTATCTGTCTCCTTTAAAAATTAGAAAGGTTTTATCTCTCTCCTTTAAAAATTAGAAAGATTTTATGTCTCCTTTAAAAATTAGAAAGGTTTTATCTGTCTCCTTTAAAAATTAGAAAGATTTTATGTCTCCTTTAAAAATTAGAAAGGTTTTATCTGTCTCCTTTAAAAATTAGAAAGATTTTATCTGTCTCCTTTAAAAATTAGAAAGGTTTTATGTCTCCTTTAAAAATTAGAAAGATTTTATGTCTCCTTTAAAAATTAGAAAGGTTTTATCTGTCTCCTTTAAAAATTAGAAAGGTTTTATCTGTCTCCTTTAAAAATTAGAAAGGTTTTATCTGTCTCCTTTAAAAATTAGAAAGATTTTATGTCTCCTTTAAAAATTAGAAAGGTTTTATCTGTCTCCTTTAAAAATTAGAAAGGCTTTATCTGTCTCCTTTAAAAATTAGAAAGGCTTTATCTGTCTCCTTTAAAAATTAGAAAGGTTTTATCTGTCTCCTTTAAAAATTAGAAAGGTTTTATCTGTCTCCTTTAAAAATTAGAAAGGTTTTATCTGTCTCCTTTAAAAATTAGAAAGGTTTTATCTGTCTCCTTTAAAAATTAGAAAGGTTTTATCTGTCTCCTTTAAAAATTAGAAAGGTTTTATCTGTCTCCTTTAAAAATTAGAAAGGCTTTATCTGTCTCCTTTAAAAATTAGAAAGGTTTTATCTGTCTCCTTTAAAAATTAGAAAGGTTTTATCTGTCTCCTTTAAAAATTAGAAAGGTTTTATCTGTCTCCTTTAAAAATTAGAAAGGTTTTATCTCTCTCCTTTAAAAATTAGAAAGATTTTATGTCTCCTTTAAAAATTAGAAAGGTTTTATCTGTCTCCTTTAAAAATTAGACAGGTTTACTTGTACTTGTGTGTCGAACCCATAAAGTGAAAACACGCAATTCATTATTTGGCTATTAACAACAACTGCAATATTTAAGCTTCATTTCATTCATGTTCTTTGTCAGTTTTCATGAAAAAGCATCATATTAAAATATATATAGTGTTTTTAATGGTCAAGTCATTATCCATCCTGATCCTTCTGACTGCAGGATTAAAAAGTCATTGAGAGCTGGACTTATTTTGTGGGCAATCACAACAGTTAAATTGAGATGCATCTTTTAATGACATTTGCCAGCCTTCAACGAATTTGAAGATATCCAAAACTGTACAGTACTATACAAATTATGTAAGCAAATCAATGAAATTCTATTGATCACAAAATTCGGATTTCATATCAATGAAATTCTATTGATCACAAAATTCGGATTTCATTTAGAAAAACACAAATGTACACACACACACACACACACACACAATCACATGCATGACTAAAATGAAGTAACAAATATTATTCTGCATTAAATTATTAATCTTATTTTTTTATAAAAAAAATATATAAATTGGGAAAAAAAATTGTTGCTTACCAAAAGAATGTCAACAAATGCATTTACAAAAAAGACCCTAAATTTGCCGGAATACTGTCACATTTCATGCATTTAATCCCACCGCACACAAGCCAATTGAAATCCGTTAGAATTATTGTATCAGACAGAGCAGAATGAACTATCAAGTGATCAATAATACTGGAGATCTAAACAACCTGCCCAAGCTGCCTTTTCTAACCTGACAGTATAAATGGACGTGAGAAGATAGTCGATATATTGTTACTAAATATAGCCTCTTCTGTTCAGTTCATTAGTGTTACCACAAGCTACAAGGGATTTATCTTCTAAATATAGGCTGCTGAGGAAACTGTGTTGTGACTTAATTTGACAGGCTCACGAAGGAAGTAGTCGGTATAAGAGGCGCAACAACGGGGAAAATTCCAAATAAAATTACAACACAAGAATTCTTTATTTCAGATAGTCCATACATTTAATTAAAATATAAATATAAAATAAAAGTATTATAAACATAAAAGAGCATATATATATATATATATATATATATATATATAAATGAATTGACAATGTCCAGCATTGTTAAGAATTAAATTATGTAAAACATTTAAAGAGTAATTTGTTCCTTGTATCTATTATATGAGAATTTAAACAAATGTCATAATTTCATCGAGATTTCAAGATAATTCTTACTATTAGATATTCTTGCCATCAATGTGAATACAATTTCTCATTACTTCTTCAAAAACTGAATATCTTGTAATTTATAAATTTATTAGACACACTGTTCCATCTTGAAATGCTTAATTATATAACACTATCATAAAAAAGGTTTAATTATTTTTTATCTAATTTACTGATGAATATATGTTTATTTTCTTAATAAAATACAAAGTTCTTAGGTGTCTTTCATTCTGAGTTGATGCAAGATTTAATTGTTTGCACAGTATGTAATAATACTGAATACATTAATATCTACCTTGGAAGACCACAACTATGACATCACCTCAGCTGTCTTGAGAAAATAATTTCTTAATGCACAGATTTCTTCACATTTATTGATTTTAAATCATCTGTTACAACAGACAATTTGTCTTAAATGGCCACAATCTTTTCGAGGGAAGGGGTGGTCTTTCATGACAGGTTCTACTATAGTACATAAGTTTTAACAGCTGTATATTTTTAAAGTAAATTTAATGAAACAGCAATTTCTTAGATCTTTTAATGCAATCAAGGCTCTAAAACTGAAATAAACATTATTAAAATGCATTAAAATGTAAATTTTATAATTGCATCATTTGCAATATTTTTTTCTTCATTGTAGATTGGGAAAAATGATCTACAGATAACAAAAACTTATGGGATTTGGAATATACTGCAATTAACCTGACAAGAAAGAAGACACAATGAGTTCATCTTTCCAAAAATTAAAATATTGTATGATGAATGTGACACCTGACTGTTTAGGATCCTGATCTGTATCATCAACTGGGATTTATAGTCCCAACTTCTTTGTCATAAACAGCATAACTTGCCTTAATTGACAACTCTATATAAATGAAACCCGCTCATAAAGAATTAACAATGTTTACCAGCCCATCTCCACATTTTATTACTATTTTTACCTTTATATGGGAGACACTAATACCCATAATGGACACTGTTGTTTACTGTATATTGTTTATAGATGGCAGTGACCATATTTTAATTAGGTACAGTGTACATTATACATGTGGGGTTTTTTTCTGGTGTGTTAATGGCTTTCTTCAGCATATGACTGGCTATACATGGCTTCCAGGAAATGAAAAACCTAGGATGACCCACAGGAAGCTATTGGTAAGCTTTCTCACACATAAATGTTACACTAGCTGAAACTCAAACACATACAATGGGGTGATGTAGGTGATCTGTAAAGATCAACACTTTGGACCACTGCCTAAACCACATTATATATATATATATATATATATATATATATATATATATATATATATATATATATATATATATATATATATATATATAATTACATTTTTAGAAAAGAATCCATGAATATTCCTTATAACCTGAAACATCATAATGATGGGCAATATAGTGAGTCCTGTGGATTCCATTCTTTTTATGCTTTTGCCAAAACAACATGTCTGATGGTACATTTAAGGATCAACTTCTAATTGGGGAAAAGGAATCCTTTTTTCTTTATTCAGGAATCTTTATAATTTTGCCTAAAATTTTTTATGCTTACTGCTACAGAAAATTCTGTGCAAGAGTTCTCTAACTTCATGCTCTCGTGTCATGCTGAAAATTTATAAAATCGGTTTATAAAGCAGGCTAATTGACCCTTTGCATCTTAAGCATCAACACTGAGAAATTTGCCAGGCAACGAGAACCATGCTATGTTGCTCAGTTTTATTTTGTTCATATAATTATGGTCTAAACCTGATTTGTACACATATTCTAAATACGATATATTCCAATAATATATAAAAACCTGTTAAGTCTAAGCAATGGGTGTTACGGCTTAGTTTACATACTGATGATCAGTTTGTCTAAACTTATAAATCAAAGAGTTTAATCCACTGAAGATAATTTCTATTTGTCATGGAAAATGTTATTTTCATTTACTTGGAAACTTTGCTCTGAATTCAAAGAACACTCACTCTAACTGATTACCTTACAAGAACTCCAGATCTCTGGTACTGGTGTTCAGTGACAGCCACGTTAAACATGTCTACTCATTGTTCTAATAAACATCTTCGGCCGCATGGTGAAAATTTTATCAATGATGTGTTATGCATATTCTATTTATTTGATCGTGGGCTATGATCAACAAAAATACATTGTACATACAAAACATAATTGTGGAGAAAACACAAGAAAAAAATACATTAAATATGCATAACAGATGTAAAAAGAAAATATTCCCCAAGAAGAAAACTTTAGTATTTATAGTCATTAATTGAAAAACAATCAAAAGTTTGTTTGGTTTTTCAAACCAATCTTGTTTTAATTAATCCTCAGATGACATAAAGAAACCTTATCATGCATTTATTTACCTGAAAGGATGTAAAAGTATTTCAAAACAATCAGATACCACAACAATAATTGTACAGTAGAACCTGTAATAATGCTATAATTTGCTAAACAATAAAAAGAAATTGGATATGAGATGGTTGTACCATGGTTATCAATTTTTACCATGGATGATGACCTTTATTCCCTGACGCTAAATAAAACATCATTTTTCAGGACATGAAATGGTGGTTAGTATATTTACTGGTGGAGGAATAAGCCAAACCCATTGTATGCTACTTAGTAATGGCAAGCTTTATCACATTGACAGAAATCAGACATTGGGTGATCTGTGAAAGTGAGCACATAAGACACCACCCTTATCCCTCTGTCAAGCTGGTTGTTGTTGTTGTTGTTATAGGGTTTAATGCCATTTTTCACCACATGGTAGGCTATACATGGCGGCCAGTATAAATGGTGGAGAAAAACCTAGGGAAAACCCCCGGAAAGAACCACCGACCCATAAGAAGCTACTGGCAAGCTTTCACACATACCCAAATTAGGTGAGAAAGAGACTCGAACCCATGCAAAGGTGAAATGGCTGTGATCCGTAACGGTGAGACCGTAAGACACTATGTTACTAGGCATCCCCTGGGTCAAGCTGGTAAATAGATAATAATTAACATGACTCGCTAACCTTGCATGTCATATGTATACATCATGAGTTACAATACATCAAAGCAGGTGGTACAACAGGAAGGTGAAAGATGTAATTCTGCAGCAATACTATAAATAATGTATTCTCTTTACTCATGTTAAAAATTACAACATAAAAAAAAAAACAATTTTTAAACCCAGTTGTTTTTACATAAAAAAAACTGATGGTTTCAGAACCAGAGTTTGTATCCAGAATTTAGACTTGTAGGTCTGAGATCTAAAGCAGACCAGTCAGAACTGTACACAGACAGATGAATCTTTGGTAGGATACTTAGATTTGGAGTTACCTACACTTATACACAATAAACAAATGGGGCTGAGTGTCCCATGGGGCCATGTTATGACTGTGCTCACACAAAACTTGAAACATAATAATAATCTGAATCAGAAACATAAATCACAAAACAAATTAAGCGGAAATAACAATGGCAAGGTTATACTACATTGTCCTAAGAATGAGTACACAATGAGTACACAATTACTGACCAAAACTTTACAAAGGTAAGGTACAAAAGCACTAAAAATTAATGAAAAGGGGCAAAGAAACAAAGAAATAAAACAAGACCTGTGAAGAAAGTAACTCAGACTACACTAAAATAATATTTGGCACACACTAGGCCCAATGTAAACAATTAAGGTAGAATTTGCACAGTTCTACAGAGTCCAAGTCAAGTAAGGAAGATTCTCCTAATTTTCAATACACACAAGAATCAGACTGGGATCTTGTTTTTTTTTTTCTTTCTTTCTGATCCTCCAATTACTAACTGGTGGAGGAAATAATTAGCTTTGACTCGGGACTTGACATCCTTGGTTAAAGGCAGCAATGCAAAAGTAGCATTTACATATTACAACTATTAAAATGGAATCCTTTTTGTTTGGTTATGCTCCCTGGGAGGTGGAAGTGAACAACAAATGAAAAAACACTAGAAAGTTCAAAGAAATATGAAAGAACAAACAACTGATTTTTAAATTTCAACAATATAAAAGTACTATTAGTATATGACTTGCCACAGTCACAATATTTCTCTCTGTTTAAAATAAAACTGAAACAATCATTTCTGTTGAGTGATTAAATGAACAGAAATGTATATTGAAGTTTTACATCTCCAAGTTTGAAAATGAGGCAGTCCACAACTTTGCTATTACTAAATTGCATACTTGACTGTTAGTCACTTGGTTCCACAAAGGATTTTTTTCTGCATCCATATCACTTTACCATTCATTTTACATTATCTATTCATGAACTGAACATTTCTAAGGGAATTAACCCCTTCAATCAGAACAGGATAGATTTCACTAAGTGAAAAAGGTATGGCTGTAAATATAGTGTGCTATTTTTGTGCATTTTTGGTTGATTTTTCAGCAAAATGTTTAGAAATTAATATGAATCCCATAATCGCTTGTCCTGATAAAGTAACTTGTTCTATGTAGTAATCCCATATACAAGACTCTATTTATACATCCATAAATCAAGGCACTGTACATGTATGCAATGTTTTCGAGTATAAAAGTAGTCTCTATATAAGTGGTAATGGCAACCTATTTAACATAGCGTGCCCGCACTTTATTCGTTACAAAGTCAATGAGCGCATGCCACCAGTAACACAGTAAAATGTAAATTTTTGGCTGCCCTTCATGTGCTACAAAAAACTTCTTGACATGCCACCTTGTGGCATGCGTGATGTGGGTTGACAACCCTGCTCTGTATGATTTTGGTGTATTCAAGTACTGAAGTAGCCTTTGGTTTTTTTTCTGTATTCAAGTAGCGTTTATATGGTTCTTTTGTATATTCAAGTAGCTTTTGTTTTTTGTGTATTCAAGTAGCCTTTATATACTTCTTTTGTGTACTCAAGTAGCCTTTTAATGGTTCTTTTGTGTATTCAAGTAACTTTTATATGGTTCTTTTGTGTGTTCACGTAGCTTTATGTTTTTTTGTGTATTCAATTAGCCTTTATATACTTCTTTTGTGTATTCAAGTAGCCTTTTAATGGTTCTTTTGTGTATTCAAGTAACTTTTATATGGTTCTTTTGTGTATTCACGTAGCTTTATGTTTTTTGTGTATTCAAGTAACTTTTATATGGTTCTTTTGTGTATTCAAGTAGCTTTGTTTTTTGTGTATTCAATTAGCCTTTATATGGTTCTTTTATGTATTCAAGTAGCCTTTATATGGTTCTTTTATGTATTCAAGTAGCCTTTATATGGTTCTTTTGTGTATTCAAGTAGCCTTTATATGGTTCTTTTGTGTATTCAAGTAGCTTTTGCTTTTTGTGTATTCAAGTAGCCTTTATATGGTTTTTTTGTGTATTCAAGTAGCTTTTGTTTTTTGTGTATTCAAGTAGCCTTTATATGGTTCTTTTGTGTATTCAAGTAGCTTTTGTTTTTTGTGTATTCATGTAGCCTTTATATGGTTCTTTTATGTATTCAAGTAGCTTTTGTTTTTTGTGTATTCAAGTAGCCTTTATATACTTCTTTTGTGTATTCAAGTAGCCTTTTAATGGTTCTTTTGTGTATTCAAGTAACTTTTATATGGTTCTTTTGTGTATTCAAGTAATTTTATGTTTTTTGTGTATTCAAGTAGCCTTTATGTGGTTATTTTGTTTATTCAAGTAGCTTTTTATTGCACTATAATTATTATAAGTTCAACTTTTATCTGATCTCTGTCCTAAATATAAAAATCAATTTTCCTAAAAAGAACTTGCATTATGTAACCTCAAAATTGTTAAAACACAAACACAAAACATTTCATAAATTTTACCATGAAAATAAATCCAAGAAAATTATTATTAGCATTAAAATAGTTTCCATGATAATATGTAAACTATCAGTATTTCACAAATGTTAATGCTCAGAATGAATTCAACTTTGATATTTACAAAGAATGACAAATATTATGATTTTTAAGTAGATGAAATCTATAATTGTACTCACAATATGTAAAACTCTTTCAAATTGACAGTAATTCTAAACAGGTGAAACATATTAACTTTTTCAAACCAGATTTTTACCATTTTGAACATAGCCCATGATTTTTTCATGCTCTGAAAACATGGATACAAGATTTAAAAAAAAGGATTACAGCAGAGGTCTCAAATACATGGTCCACGATCCACATGCAGCCTACCAAACCATATCCTGTGGTCCGTAAAATGATTTGTCATAAGGTGTCATGAGTGATAACAAAAGTGGTGTGGCCCTTGGCCATCAAAAACTGCCCTAATGCAGCCCTTTGAGTTTGAGACCCTCGGATTAGAGCAACAACAATGGCCCCATATCATGAACCAAGCTTTGATACTATGTATTCCAACCCCAACCCCCTTCTACCCCCATACCCATTCCCACCCCTTCCCCAGACAATGACACAGGGTCATATAAGCAAAATCTGTCACAATCTATTACATGTATGATCCATCAATCTGCTATGACTGCATGTCAAAAGTCTGGTCAGAAATCATTAGAAATTGTTACTGAATATGACATTTTAAACATTCAACTTTTGAACCTTTTCCCTGGGGTAGGAGCCAAGGATGAACCCACAACTCTAACCACCTCACCTCACCAC
Source organism: Unio pictorum (assembly GCA_030141615.1). Taxonomy (NCBI): domain Eukaryota; kingdom Metazoa; phylum Mollusca; class Bivalvia; order Unionida; family Unionidae; genus Unio; species Unio pictorum. The sequence continues at coordinate 2,318,036 of JARLTB010000131.1, read as the reverse complement.
AAAGTTAATTAAATTTTAACAGATGTTTAAGAGGATTATAAAACAGATGAAGAGACGGATGAAGAGTATCACAGTATCCAGTACTTTAAAAGCCTAGTGGTAGTGTATTCAGACTTGTGCTCCTTGTACTAGCCAAAGTTGATAACTTGTTTACTTCAATACTACTTCAACCCTGAGCTATTAATTAAAACATCTTCACAATTCAGAGATAATGTACATAATTTGAAGTGTATAATTTTCATATACATCTACCTTCTACACTCACTTGTAAGTCAAGTCAAAGGGCAAACGAAAAAGGTCCTAATCTGCCATAGCATAATGCACAAGCAGATAGGCCTACCTTGTTTGTTCACTGATTATTCCCAAAAAAAATGCACAGACCCAGATCTGCTGGCACATTATGCGATGAAAGTTCTGAGTCTATGAAGTTTACAGCTGACTTGCCTTATTGGTGAGTACATTTGGTACTGTATGCAAAATGTCAAACTCCTCCATGACAACTTTTAAACAACAAAAATATCTTTACTCTCGAGTGAATACTTACTCAAATGTTCTTGACAGCACTTAACTTTTTTTTGGACTAAGTTCAAAGTTGTTTCGGTATGATTTAAAGGAACGAATGGTGTCAAATGTACTCTTGCATCACAGGAAGTAGAAAAATTGTTTTTACTTGCAAGTGGATAAACTGGGTTTGACATCTGTGAATGTGCACCTCCACAATGCACCCTATTTTGGCCCTGAGCACTTAAAAACTTCAACCAATGGTGCAAAATACTCAATGTTGGTGTACCCTAATTTGCCCCTGAGCACTTAAAACTTCAACCAATGGTGCAAAATACTAAATGTCTGTGCACCCTATTTTGGCACTGAGCACTTAAAAACTTCAACCAATGGTGCAAAATAATTGAAGTCTGTGCACCTGAGATTTGAAGCTGTAATCATCACGTAAAAAATAAAACTTTGAATCTAAAAAAAAAATGTTAATGTCAATTTTTCAACAAATTTGATAACATTGACATTATGCTCCTTGACAAATAAGATGCCACAAATAGTACACAGTATGTCCACCTTGTCTATAAAGCCGCTAACTAGCAAGGTATGATCACTATTGACCACTATTGATGGGACAAAGTACATGTAACTTCATCTTTGAATCTTGTACCAGAAAAAAAGGTACCAACCTCAACAACTGTAGTTCCTTGACGAGATTGATGCTCTAATGACCAGAATATCAAAATAAGATCATTTCTTCCTTGCAAGATTTAAAAATTAGCTGCATTGACGGACATGCTAGATTTCAGATTGGCACCTTTTTCATTTAGTACCAACAAATGACATCATAATACCAGCAAGTCTATTTGTGGAAACCCTACACTGATTTGACTTTTCAATTTGGACATGTAACTGTAAAAGATTATCTCAATGACTGCCATGGTGGCTATATTGGTTACTAGATTGGCACCATTTCCATATATGATCAACCATGTGTCATAAAATAGTCTTTTGGTGAAAGCATAATTATGTCAATATGATCACCTGTCTAGAAGAAATAGTGATTTTTTAAAATGCTCACTGTGGCAGGCATACTAGATGTCCGAGCAGTACCTTTTCATTTAGGACCAAACAGACAATATAAGAAGTCATTTTGCAAAAAAACCTCTTGCTGACATGGCCATACATTCAGGATAAGTAGCAATAACATGATTTTCAAGACGACCATAATTGCCATTTTGTCCGTGATGAATTAACGTTCTGAAACCTAAAATTAAATGGCATCTTCTTTACCAAGTACACAGAGTCCATAAAGTTTGGTCATGGTCTGTGCTCCTGAAAGAAAGTTACTGTACAAACAAAGACATTATAGACTGATGGACTTCATACCATCAAATGACACAATTCATCCTACATTAGGCATATGAAAATCACTGTGATTGACACAGAATTTTTTGACACAAGCATGTAGTAAAATCTTCATTAATATTAGAAGACTATCTAATGTTATCAAGAAGTGAATTTGTATTTTGTATAGTGTTAACTGTATAGGCATCCTACAGGGTTACTATCTGACCACCAGACTAACATAAATACCTACAGGGTTACTATCTGACCACCAGACTAACATAAATACCTACAGGGTTACTATCTGACCACCTGACTAACATAAATACCTACAGGGTTACTATCTGACCACCTGACTAACATAAATAACTATGGGGTTACTATCTGACCACCTGACTAACATAAATAACTACAGGGTTACTATCTGACCACCAGACTAACATAAATACCTACAGGGTTACTATCTGACCACCTGACTAATATAAATACCTACAGGGTTACTATCTGACCACCTGACTAACATAAATACCTACAGGGTTACTATCTGACCACCTGACTAACATAAATAACTACAGGGTTACTATCTGACCACCTGACTAACATAAATACCTACAGGGCTATTATCTGACCACCTCGCAAGCATAAATACCTACAGGGTTACAGTCTGAACACCTGACTAACATAAATACCTACAGGGTTACTATCTGACCACCTAACATATATTATACCTACAGGGTTACTACCTGACCACCTGACTAACATAAATACCTATGGGGTTACTATCTGACCACCTGACTAACATAAATAACTACAGGGTTACTATCTGACCACCTGACTAACATAAATAACTACAGGGTTACTATCTGACCACCTGAGTAACATAGATACGTACAGGGTTACTGTCTGACCACCTGACTCACATAAATACCCAGCTAAAGGTAAATATTCACACCCAGCTGGGAAAATGGATTGAGCATAACAGTGGAAGGTCTGTTAATATATTATAGTTTTACTACATTAGCAGTGCTCATAAGTGTAAATTATATACAAAATACATGTATCTTCAAATAATAAAGTTTAAACATGATTTTCATTACTCATGCACCATCTGCAATTCCTCTGTTTAAACGCAGTTTATATCATGAAATTGCACTTATCAAGAAATTAAATCCATACATCATACAAGAATGAATGTTTTATCAAACCGGGGTTTTATAGTACAGCTGAAGAATAACTTAAGGACAATATTCACTACATTTATTAGAAATTTTTAGTCAAGGCTCAATGTAGTCAAAAGGTGAAAGGCACTCGCCTGTACAGATCACTCACACATCTCACTTCTTTCCATGTGAGTTCAAGTCTCAGTGACCAATATGGATTTGTGAGTAGCTTCCAGTGGATCATTGGAGTTCTTATCCCACCAATATTGTAGCCACCATGTATAGCCCTATCATTTGCTAAAATAGCATGAAACCACACAAAATCAAACAAAACCGCAGTTTTTAATTTAAAACCCAATGTATATTTGTTATGGATGAATAGAAAGAATTTCATGATGTCTACTCTAATAACCATATTGCATGTCTGCTGGGGATTATTTTCATGTCATGTCAAATTGACTTTTAGTGAAAGTGCCATATCAAGATGGCCAACTTTCTGTAATGTTTCCAAACAGAATAGAAATATTAGCTAAAACAATCTTGGACAAACTACAGATCAGTGACAACATGAAATCCCATAACCTGTCCTGGCCTATGGCCAGTAGAGCTAAGCATTGTTCCTTTTCTTATCTGGATTGACAGATCAAGAGAAACGCCTCCACTTAATGCACTTTTCATCAATTAAATCTTAGTCATCAAAAAACAATTACAACAAAAACAATAGGAACTACTACTACTACTACTACTACTACAATAATAACAAGAACCCTTCAAAGGAACAGGCTGTACTGTCCAAAGAGAATCTCAAAGAACTGAAGAAAAGCCATTTCTTCCTTTGATCTTTTACAAGGCACTTGGTGAAAACCTTATGATTGATATGACAATCCAGTCTGGAGAATTAGAGACATGATCTTCAATATGTTTATTTTGGCAGATTTGAAGTCAGACTTGCATTCATGACCCACCAGCTATCACAGTTAGTTTTTTTTTATGAAAACCCCATGTCGATGAGACTTTCCATTAACTCATTAACCCTTGGTTCGTGTGTGTGCGTGTGTGTGATTTAAATTTTTAAAGTAGCTTTAGCAATTTTTCAGTCATATTACTACTATGTCTGCAGTGTGGCAGTTTATTAGGATTGTCTAGCACTGGGACATCATGCCGCAAACCTGTAGCATGATTTCCCACCCAGTCACAATATCCAGGCAGTGACACCAGGCCGACCAGTCCTAATACTAACCCATTACTGCTTAGCAACAAGCGAGGCAGCTGTTAGTACCAATTTTGTAAGTCTTTGGTATGACTCGACCGGGGGGTGAACCCACGACCTCCTGCATCCATGGCGGATGCTCTAACCACTAGGCCACCAGAGCAGTCATTAACCATTGGAGCCTCATTTACAATGGTACTACCTTACTTTAGCACTCCCTAGCATCAAGGTCATTTAAGATACACTAAAGTGGGAGGTATTATAGAAAGGTAAAAAAAATATAGATCTATAATTATACCAAATAATCTGGATGTTCTATTTGCACTACAAAATATATATGGTAAAATTTTATGATTTTTTAAACCAATTTTGTCAACCCAAACTATGCCAGTGATGGAATCCATTTTTGTGTCCGAATTTTAGACTTTTTGGCCTCAGATCTAAGGCAGACCAGTCTGAACTGCAAACTGAAAAGCAAACCTTTGCAAAAATTAGGATAAGATGGCCATTGGGAATAAAAAAGTGGTTTGGATACGAAAATGTTGGGTCCAATAAGTAAAAAGAAAATGGCAAAAAGAAAACAACAAAAACCTCCAAGGATTAGAGTTAAGGACAAGTAGTTATAACAAGCTTTTCTAAACAGCTGCCACGATGGTCATAATGGAAGTCAGATCAGTATCATTTTTTCAGTATCAACTTGACATTATAAGAAGCCTCTTGTGAAAAAAAGTAATGTTGATATGACTTTCTGTCTAGGGAAAGGAGTAATAACAAGATTTTCAAGATGGCTGCTGTGGTAGCCATATTTAATATCACATTGGTATGATTCTTATTCAAGACCAGACAGACACCCCAAGAAGTCTTCCAGTTGTAATTACTTTGCTGATATGAATTTCCATTTAGTAGATTTTCAATATTTCTGCTGCGGTGGTCATATTAGATGTCTGGACTGCACCCTTTTCATTTCTGACCAACTAGATGTCACTAAGAAATGTTCTCGAGAAACTCCATACCATATGACTTTTCATCCAGGTGGAGTAGCAATAATAATAATAATAATAATAATAATAATAATAATAATGATTTTATTTAAAGGAGGAGCTCATTTGGTCAATTTTATCAAGAATGCTGCTGTATTGGTCATATTAAATTTTGTGTGGAACCATTTTCATAAGTCTTCAAGTGAAAACCCCCATCTTGATAAGCCTAATTCAAATCTGGAGAAGCGATTACAAGATTTTCAAGATGGCCAATGTTTTGACCATACTGGAGGTCAGATAGACACCATTGTCAGCTTGGACCAACTGGACATCATAAAATATCCTTTTTAGTGAAAAATTCCTGTTGATATGACCACTGATCATGATGGCTGCTGTGATGGTCATATTGGATATTCAAATGAAAACAATTTCATCTAGGACCAACAATACATAATAAGAAGTCTTCTGTTGAAAATCCTTTGTCAATACAACTTTCCATTCAATTGCACAAGCGATAACAAGATTTTCAAGATGACTCCAGTGATAGCCATATAGGAATTTGTATGTTTTTCATTTAGGACCAACCAGTCATTATAAAAAAATTGTTTGTTGTTGTTGTGAAAACTCTATTTTCATATGACTATCCATAAGGAGTAGCATAACAAGATTTATTATGTCAATACACCCAGTATAAATATAGATCACCAATGCTGTGTGTGTCTGTCTGTCTGTGTGTGTGTGTGTGTATATGTACTTTGAATGTAAATATGTATAGAACAGAAGGCCACAAGAAGGATTAGTTCCGTGCAACTAATTTTACACTCTATTATTATTTTTATTAATTATTATTATTATTATTATTATTATTATTATTATTATTATTATTATTATTACTGCTGTAGAGGCCATACTGGATGTCTAAGCAACATCATTTCCTGAGGCTGAATGTGTTTGTCCAGAATCTGATCTAATCCAGGTCAACAAGGAGCTAGTCATGTGATAGGTAATTTTACTTCAATTCTGTTCATTTTACTACATGAGCACAGAGGCGTAGCTGGGGGGGGGGGGCAGGGGGTACATATGTCCCTGGGCGCCAAGGTACAGGGGTGCCAAAATGAGGCTTGCAACGTTACATTATAATAAGTAAACAAGGGTAATAAATCGGTCACAAGATCGCTGGGGCGCCAATTTTATAGTTCGTCCCCCGGGCGCAAAATATCATCGCTACGCCTCTGCATGAGCACATCAGATTTTGCTAATGTGAGAAGTAATATGTGCCACACCACCTGAGTGAAAAGAACTGCAATATAACCTACCTGTGGATTCCATCGTAGCATACAAATCACATAACTATGTCAGTTTTAAAAAAAAAACAACATCAAAAGGTTACGCACTTGCAGTTGGGTCAAGCCAGATACACAAGATAAAAGTTATGCAAATGAGTAATCATCCTAAATTATCTTTTCATATGCACAAGAAGTGGTAAAAGAATGGCAAGAAAAAGTGTCATTTGAGATATAAAGCTGGGAATTATGTGACAGAATGTTTATTTACCACATAATTTAAAGGTTAGTGGAAAAGATGAAAGTATACGCAAAAAAACATATTCACAGTTTCAAAAGCATAATGGGCTGAAATAATGGCAGATTGGGACTGCAGTGTTGTTGTTGTAGGGTTTAATGTCATTTTTCAGCACACGATAGGCTATACATGGCGGTCAGTATTATTGGTGAAGGAAGAACACAGGAAAACCCCCGGAAAGAACTACCGACCCACGAGAAGCTACTGGCAAGCTTTCTCACATAACTACATTAGCCGAATTATAGACTCAAACCCATGCAGACAGAGGTGAGATGGCAGTGATCTGTAACAGAGAGCGCTTTAGACCACTCGGGGGCCCCGTGACTGCAGTGGTTTGTTTGTTTGTTTGATAAGGATTTTTAACATAGCTTTAACAATTTTTTCAGTCATATCGCTATGATGTATGCAGTGAGGCAGTTTATAGTGATGTCTAGCACTGGGGCATCATGTCGCAGACATGTAGCATGATATCCCCCACCCAGTCACATTATCCTGACACAAGGACAACCAGTCTTAACACTAACCTCTAATGAGCGCCAAGCAAGGCAGCTGTTAGTACCGGTACCATTTTTGTAAGTCTTTGGTATGACTCGGCTGGGGATCGAACATACGACCAACCGCTTCCACGGTGGACGCTCTAACCACTAGGCCACCGGAGTGGTTGGAGTTTGTCAACTTCTCTTCCAGCCAATATCAAGACCCAGGATTTATGTTTGTGTTATAAAGGTGTGTGTGAGATTTGGATTTTTAATGTAGCTTTAAAAATGTTTCAGCCATATTGCTACAATGTCTGCAACTTGGCAGTTTATAGCGATGACTAGCATTGTGGCATAATGCTGCAGGCATGTAGCATCATGTCCCACCCAGTCACATTATTCTGACACCAGGATGACCAGTCCTATTACTTACATCTTAATGCTGAGCACCTAGTGAAGCAGCTAATAGTACCATTTTTGTAAGTCTTTGGTATGAATTGAGACCAGTGTTTGAACCCATAACCTCCCACATCCGAGGTGAATGCTCTAACCACTAGGCCATCAGAGTGGCTATAAAGAAGAATGCAGATAACAAATAAGATGACAATAATACATTTGAGCGTGTCCAAAACATTACTGATCACACTTAATATTTATGTTGGAATCAAATCAAAGTCACGCTAACTACTGACTTTAGATGAGGATAAAAGTGAATTTTAAAAATCTTTTGTAATTTTCATTTTAAAATTATTTGTTAATTATGAGAACTAAAAGACCAAATTCATGTTAATGCATTTACATTCACATATCACTTTTTAATTTTTTAATTATTATGAAATTCATTGTTTAGTTTCATTGCTGCAGGATTATGACATTTTAAGTCCAGATTTTCATTCTTAACTAATAATTTTTGTTTCAAATGCAACACTCAGCCATTACCACACCAAAAGTACTGACCCTATATACATCAGTTACCTGTCTATATAGGACAATTTTGTCCCAATTGCATTTCCATTAAATCATGTTTCAGTGTTTCACAAGAAATCATCCTTAAGCTACATGGGGCCCCGAGTGGCCGAATGGTCTAAAGCGCTCTCCATTATGAATCACCTCCATCTCACCTGTCTGCGTGGGTTCGAGTCTCAGATTCGGCCAATGTGGGTATGTGAGAAAGCTTGCCAGTAACTTCTGGTGGGTCTGTGGTTCTTTCTGGGGATTTTCCCAGGTTCTTCCTCCACCATTAATAATGGCTGCCATGTATAGCCTAACGCGTGCTGAAAAATGGCATTAAAACCTACGACAACAACATCCTTAATCTACAGGTATATTAAGCCAAATAAGCTTGACAAACAAAAATACCATAAGCACAAGAAACAGTAATGAAATGGATTATACTGTCAATAATTGAATAGAAATTACATACATGTACATATGATCCACACAAAATATTACAAAATAGAGTATTATTAAAATCTGTGACTTACCAATAGGTTGTTGGAAACCAAGTCAACACTACCCTTAAAATCTATATTCCTTCCAACACCAGCTACAAAAAAAAAGAAGAAAAACTACAGCATTTGTAAAAACAAAAAATATTCCCCGGCTTCACACATTGTCTCACTCACCCTCCTTCAAAATCTCTGTTTCCAGAGTCAGGTTCCTGTTTTTGTGGGTTTTAACACAGTATAGGTTATATCATGTCAAGGATAAGGGAGCAAAGTGCTTTTCCCCAAGGACCTAGGAAGGTACTGAACCCACAACCACTGAATTAGGGGCCATCTATTTAGTACATACACAAAAATCTGGCACAACTTGACCCCTCCCCCTCCAATATAAGCATACTTTTTTTTATACACACACACATACCTGCATATGTATGCTTGACACACACACACACACACACACACCAAATTCAACAGAAAGGCCTTTATTTAATCTAGTAGAAACAATCAAGGATCAATAATATTAACGTGTTTAATAAAACAGATATTCCACATACGTTGAATATCTGGCTGCATCCAAGAAATAAGCTGCGAAACTTCAAAAAATTTGTCAAGTGTATGCCAAAATTCAAATGCCAATTGAATCCAGTCACTCAGGTTACATATCGGACAAATTATTATCGATGTTTCACACCCTCACACCCATTTCCTATGCGTACATACATTATCAGTAGACCCCTCCCACCATTATGCAAGTGTATGCATTTTGGGGTATATATTTAAAAAACTCCATGTGTACATATTAAATGGATGGCCCATGCTCTATTAAATGAACTAGTCTGCAGCGCTCTTAAGTGTGTGTTCCAAAGAACGGACCTAGAGACCAATTTTAGTACACTCAATTAGTGTAATGTTAAGGCATAAAAAAAAATTATAAGCTACAACCCTGGAGATGAGCCTCCATGGGAATGATGGAACCTTGTGATAAATAATAACTGTATTAAAAAAATGTAGTTTTACATGCACAGCATAAGTGTATGCCTGGTTATGGGACTTGGAGGGTGATCGTAGAGATTAAAACCTATACAAATTTCTTGTTTCATATCCATTAAGTGCATATATGGCTTTCGGGTGTTGATCTTAATAATTTCTGTTATGACCCAGGACCAAGTTTCCAAAGGTTGGAGAGGTCCAAAGGCAGAACTTGGAGTCCAGGCCTGCCACGTATAATGACAATGATCACATGGGCACATTCTTGTACATCTGAGAATTGCCACTCCAAAATTATTTGAAATTTATGGAAAGACAACCCAACATTAACCATCCACTTTCAAAGGGAAGAGATCAAAACTACAATGTATGCCACATAATCTACACCAAAATGACTATCTCTGACCAAAGTCTTCTGTACAGTTTTAACACTGCAGAAGTTCATGGTCAAAAGACATGTATCAATACACATTGAGACGCACTATTATATAATAATGGATATAAAAAACAAGATATTTTCAGAATTTCTTTCAAAACATGTAATAATAGTATTATGTACCATTCACTTTCAACTATACCAAAGCCAGGATGATTTACTATAGCAGAAAAATATTTGGCAAGGTCACACAATATAGTATATCACAATACTTAAAAACAACCTACCTGGGTCCAATGCAATTCCATCAGCAGCAATATTTTTACTTTGTTGTCTTCAAATATGATCTTATATGTCAAATCTTAGAATTTAAATAAATTTCAATCCCTCGTGGCAATTACTTTCTCAAAGTAGTCATTGAGGAAAAATTAAACAGAAATAAAAAGAAGCTGACATTTTTTTTAGCAAAATGTATAAAGTTTTGATAACGCTAAGTACTCTACTGTCATGTGATCATTGCACAAAATATCATTATATGCCCAATTTTAACACAAATATAGTAACAGCAAGATAAAATTAGATTAGGATGGTAATTTTGTTCTCGTACTGAAGCAAAACTACAGCTTGTGAAGCTCCAAATTTGGCTCACTAATAGACTGAAAAAGTCACTTATGATGGTTATTATGTGATGACATCTTCCTTGCATTAGAATCACCGACTATTAATAACACTAGTATTAATACAACACATGCTGCATTCTGAGAGTAGCTAGGATTTGAAATCTTGTACTGTTAAGAAGCTATTTTTGGTCTATGCCACCCAACTCTCTTTGTCACTTGATCCAATTTCTCTGACAAGTCTGAAATGGATCAATACATCAAATGAGATTTGGAAGGAAAAGTACATTACCGTAGGCGTTTACTGCAGAAAAACAAGTAAAACACAAGAATAGATGCAGTGTTTTTTCCTCTATTCTAATCCTCATCTCTTAATAATACTTTCTTGTGCAAATATATTGACTACGAAAATGCAAATTTATCTGTTTAAGGAAATGTAAAGACAGGACTTTGGAAAATCAAATACAGGGAGAAAAATATAATTACAGTATGGTTATCAACAGATCTGGAGAAGAAGAAAAAAAAACAAATGATGAAAATTACTGGAAAGAAATAATGCTTTACATTCAATTGCATACCAGACTGCTTTCTATTCAATTTCGTCAAATTCTGTTATGGATTTTGAGAAAAAATTATGAGATTTTTTAAAATTTTAGTAACAGTGCTTTGTTTGTTTGTTTTAGGGATTAACGCCATTTTTCAGCACACGATTGGCTATACTTGGCGGCCAGTATTATTGGTGGAGGAAGAACCCAGGAAAACCCCCAGAAAGAACCAGACCCACGAGAAGCTACTGGCAAGCTTTCTCACATAACTACATATGCTGAATCTTAGACTCGAACCCACGCAGACAGTGGTGAGACGGCAGTGATCCGTAACGGAAAGCGCTTTAGACCACTCGGCCACTCGGGGCCCCTAATAGTGCAAAACATGTGCAGTTGATTTGTATCATTTCTACAACCCACATACCAGTATGCTATCAAATGTAGTTGAGAAATCATTTTAAAGTCCTTTCATGTTTTCCCTTTTATTTTGGTGTGTGTGTGTGTGTGTGTGTGTGTGTGTTTTGGATTTTTAACATAGCTTTCAAATTTTTGAGTCATATTGCTAAAATGTCTGCAGTGTGACAGTTTATAGTGTCATTTAACACTTGAGGGTATCATGCCACAGACATGTAGCATGATGTCCAACCAGTCATATTAATGCTGAGCGCTAAGTGAGGAAGCTGTTAGTACCATTTTTAGACTAGATTATTGTCCAGAAACTTCAAAAAGTTCAAAACACTTGGATCATCTTTAGAGTTTCACAATCAGAGCAAACATTCACACTTTTCTGTACCCTCCACTGGCTATCCATTCGATCCAGAATCAAACACAAAATTTGTTCTCTGTGCTATGTTTCATTGATGGAATCCAGTCCAACACACCTATCTGTCCTAACCCATGTGTACACACCAGCTCCTCTTCTGACAATCATTTACTCATTATTCCCACTATGAAAACAGTCATATTGACAACATGCTTTTGCTTACCAGGGTCCAGCAACGTGGAATGAACTGCCCATTGAAATTAGACACGAAGACACAGTGATCCCTTTCAATAGTGCTCTTAAAACTCACCTTTCTCGACTGCAAGAACAAAACTTAAAGACCTGATAATGTTTCCTCCCTTAAATATTTTCAGCATTTTTTATGTTTTCTAATTTCATGGTGTTTGTGTTTTTTTGGGTTTTTTTTGTAGTCATATAATTATAGATGTTGTAAAGCGCTTAGAGCTTCTAAAGATTAGGTGCTATACGAAGTCCTCATGATTATTATTAATTATAAATCTTTAGTATGACTACCAGGGTTTGAACCTGCAACCTTACACATCCAAAGCAGACAATCTAACCACTAGACTCAGGTCCTTAATCATCTGTAACTTCAATCATATTGGATCTATTGTCTATCTTCATTATTGGCATAAAAATGTTGTTTTTTTTTGTCGGGTTTGTACATGGCAATCATTAAATTTTGATGGAGATAAAATCTGGGCAAACCCTAGAAAGAACAACTGACCCATAGAAAGCTACTGGCCAGCTTTCTCACAACACACAATTCACCGGGTCAAGTCAAGACTCAAACTCATGCTGATAGAGGTCAGATATGTAAGTAATCCATAAAGACAAATGCTACAGACCACTCAGCCACCATGGGCCCCTGATATATCCTCAAAAAATAAAAGGCTTTCATGCCAGGATGCTTCCTGCAAAACTTGACCAAAGTTGGAATAGTAATTTACTTACAAGTATGACGAGATTTTTCTTTTTTTAACAATAGTTCCCATATTGGATTGGGGTATCAACACCATCTTGTATGAACTAAAAAAAGGCCTTCATGCCAGAATACTCTCTGCTAAACTTGTTGAAATCAGTCTGTGCTTGGGAGGGGAGGGGGGAGGGTAGATGCAATTACAATTAGTTGCCATTTGTAAAGCCCCCCCCCCCAGTTTTACTTCATTTTTAATTAACACCCTGACCCAATCCAAAATTTATTCACCCACTCCATCCCCAAATGGTGATCGAGTCAAAATGTAAAATTCATCCCATCTGTACATTGTGTTTTGATGCACCCTGACTGTACAGAAATTGAAAAGGCAAAAATTACTTAACAAATCAAAAAGGTTTTGCTTGCTTGAGTTGAAATATGAGAATAGGATATATCAGTTTCAAATTTAAGGTACATGTATACAAGTTCTTTTGTTCTTTGTTGCCATCACTTCTGCTTGCATCAGCCAAGAACAAAATGTGCGTTTCTTACTGCACTGTTTGTAAAATTAGGGTAGGTAGGGACTGAGGAAGGGAGCGTTTTGTTTCTTTTAAAAATATAAATATTATATACATTATATTGATATATAATGTGCTAAGCAATGCAAGTAATGGATTAAACCAACTCAATTTAGTGTACAAATCAATTTTTGGAATTTTTGTTTAAATTTTTTTTAAACCACTATTCATATTATAATGATTAGTAGATATAATTTACAACACTCAATTAGCGACACAAATGAACTTTAGGGTAATTTGGATATTTTTTTAACAAATCTGCATAAATTTTAAAGGCCTTGAAGAAGAATGCATTCTTCCAAATTTAGCTGAATTCTTTCAGGTTATTTTTGAGAAGAAATCTAATATCAGTAACAGCAGCCATAGTGGATTGGCATCAATTGTATAACCTTCAATGCCATTTATGTCAGAAAGCTTTGTCAAAAAAAAAAACATCAATATTTGTTAAGTTATTTACGAGAAGTCATTGAAGGGATTTTCATTTTTTTTAGTAAAGGTGACCATATGACGCAAGGCTCTCAGGACTCAAATAAACAGGAAAGTTTCAGAGGATGCTCGGTTTTCTGTGATGTGTCTGAATTTCTCCTGGACACATATTCTTTAGATCACGTGCATTTACCAATGAAGAGCGTGCAATAAAAAAATATATTCTTGCTCAGATTCTCTCTCTCTCTCTCTCTCTCTCTCTCTCTCTCTCTCTCTCTCTCTCTCTCTCTCTCTCACACACACACACACACACACACACACACACACAATTACCGGCACAAAAGAAAATCTCAAACCCTTCCCCATCCTACCTGAAAATGAAATGTTCAGTCCCTTAGTCTTTTTTTAATGGCAATTATTAGAGATCCCAACACATCCTCTTCATGGTATTTAGTTTAGCATAAACAGGTATTTTTGGGCTGTTTTTATTTCTTGAAAATGAAAGTACCTCCTTATTAGCCCATCTTCATACAAGAAAAGCGGACTCTTAGTAGGAAAATAGTGGGTAGTGTTGTTTGGTTTGGTTTGGTGATTTACAGCACAGAAACACAAGTAGGCCATTTCTGGCTGAATCAAAAAGAGTGAAGTCCCTGCCTACTGGACACAAAATGGTAGGATCTCATGGTTCAATTTGAACCTGGACACCTTATGTCAAAAGTCTGCCCAGCTAACCACTGAGTCTTTTAGAGTGGTGTACTCAGCGTGCACTATGTAAATAGAACTGGGTGTTCCAGACAATATTATTAGACTCTCTATGTTTGCCTAATTGTAGAGAAAACTTGACTAAAAAGTAAATTAAAAGAATGATGTACCTATAATATTCGCATAATGTAAGAGAACCATGTACCCAATAATAGTCTTTCTTTATTGATGATATCATGACCCCAGTCTGCCTTCTCTACATGTGGAGTTAACAGGGTTGTGGTTATCAAACAAATCTGGCAAAAAAGCAGTTTCAACTGAACTGTGAGATCAATGAAGAAAATAATAATCCTCTTTAAATGTTAGCTTCATAGAAATACTTTGGATTGTCTGCGCATATACATCAGCATGGGGTTCAGTGGGTGGGGTGGGGTAAATCCAATGTGCAGTATATAAATATATCCACTGAATATAGCTTCCCCTCCCCTTCCAAAGAAATTGCTGCAGATGCCCATATACATCTGCCACTTGCAGGTTTTACAGGAAGGTGAGCGAGGTCCATTCAAAAGCTAATTTGAGAACATATGTCTACTGAATGATAGCAGCTACAATTATGGCAGTACATGCATGCATACAGGACTTAAAATGTACTCCAGCAATCGTAAGTACTCTAGCAAAGTACAAGAGAACTCTCCTTCGCACAGATACATTGATTGCACTGTACTGTACTTCATGTGCACAATTCCACATGACTGATGAGATCTGATTTTAATCAGTTTGCTGGAAGCACATCATTTCACATTTTTATCAATAGTAGCCATAAAAGATGATAGTCTATTTAGTCTGGCTTGATTTATGTGGATGGGAAATGCAGGAACAGTTTAATTGATGCAATTTCAGCAACTTAAAATGTACCAGGTACAGTTTAAAAGTACCAATGGTGAAGCTTAACTATTGATGTGCATCAATATTTTGGTTTGGCTAGACTACTTACTGGTGCGCATCTAAATGCTAAAACAAATTCCAGTTCGGTTGGGCTAAGCCCACTTCAAACATTTTTTGCTTAAGTGGCACTTACGTTCTTTAACAATGACTAGTTAAAACAGGCAATTCTAATCTTTAACACTACAAACATCGTTTATTTCTGTTAAAATGGAAATCTGGCTTTTGAACCTGCTTACACTTTTACTTTACATTAAATTCTAAACTCCTCATCCGATTTTCAAAGATGTAGTTATACAGATAAATCATGCTCTAGGACAAAATTTAATTATTACAGGCCTGCACCTGACTGGATATATCCAGGCACTATGAGATGATCTGACTTAACTCCCTTTTGTCTTCTGGATCGTACCAGCCCATCTTGATGGTAATGACAGCTGTTATGTAAACTTCTATTTTGGAATCTACATTTCCCAGAGTTCTTTTGTAATTCTGTATTTACTAAATTTTGTGCTCACAAAATGTATTAAAATTAATATTAGTTAAAACAAAAATGTGAGCATAATCATTTTAAAAGACAGTAAACAGCTCTTATTTGCGCATAATTTATAATAATTCCTTACAAGAATCAGTTTTCAACTGAAATCTTACAAATGTCAGCAACAACAAAAAAAGGGGAAAAAAAGAAAGAAATTCAGAAAGAGATGTTGTAAACAAGTACATGTACAAAACAAAATAAACAAATAAATTAATAATGGCTTGTTGTTTTTTTTTAAATTTGTTATCTTGTTGAAGAGACCTTTGATGAAAGATATTGAATCATATTCACAAACCAGATTAACCAACTGAAGAAAAAAAAAAACCCGAGAATAAGTCCCCTGAATACTGAATTGTCTCATCATTGACAACATGTGACATTTTTTTTAATGTAGGCAACATGAATTAAATGAAATTAAAGGCTAACAGTATCTCTTTATATCTGATTTTATTTTCATTTTACCAAACTGCATATCTGATAAATTGCAACCCAAATTCATTTACAATTTGCAATACACGCTCTTTCTCTTGCACATAGATAACCTTCAGGTTGAGTTACAAAGATCTGGACAGCTCTTGTGGCCTAGGGGTTAAAGCATCTGCCATGGAAGCTGAAGGCTGTGGGTTCGATCCCCTGCTGAGTCATACCAAAGACATACAAAAATGGTACTAACAACTGCCTCACTTGGCACTCAGCATTGGTTAGTGACTGATTGGCCTGGTGTCAGGATAATGTGACTCAGTGGGACATCATGCTACATGTCAGGGACAAGATACCCCAGTGCTAGACATCACTATAAACTGCCTCACTGCAGACATTGTAATGATATGACCGAAAAATTGTTAAAGCTATGTTAAAAATCCTTATCACACACACACACACACACACACACACACACACAAAGGCCTGGAACAAAGCAGCATTTGGAAATGCAACTGTGTCACAAATGCAGTACCTTCCATGAGAAAATTGCTAACGTCTCCTGCAGAAATTCTTTAACAGATTTGATATATACAATATGTAACTCTTATATCAAATGAGTAAACATTATACACTTGTCTGGATCTATAAAAGTTTCATTTATAATATTGCTTTACAGTTAAATATTACCAGATTAGAAAATCATAAAAACTATTAATGTTGATTACCTCAAATTTTAGTGTTATTGACATTAATTGGGGGGAGGGGGTCATGAAAATTGTGCACATATAAATATCATTTGAGATTCCTCTAACCAAGTTGTGCTGTATGGCCAGCAAAGTAAGGGATATAACTCTTGTGAATAAAGTTCTTTAACATGAAAAGGGATTTAACTTTAAATAACTTGGCTAATGTTTACAAAGCACATAAAGCAACAAATTGAAATGACTAATTATGCATGCTGAATCCAAAATAAAGGTATTTTCCAGAAAAATGTATGACCTTGACCCTAAGGTAAAAAAGTTCAGCAAGCATGTCACAGAAAGAATTGTCTTAGCTTCATTGTAACAAAAGCCTTTTGAAAATACTGAGTTCATTAACCAATGCTAGAAAAGTAAATGAATGTCTTGCTTACCACTAAAGTGGACTCCATAAAATTGTTTGTCATTTAAAAAATATCATCTGTGTACATGTGTTAGTCACCCTTCTGGAATCCATATAGCTCTGCCTACCCACTGATTTATCTATAATAAATTAAAATTACTACGTAAAATAATTTTGTTCAAAATACGTTTACAAGAAGTCATAAAAAAAAATTGAGACTCTCTAGATTATGGTTGAGAATTGTAGAAAAGGGCAAGAGACTCTCAAATTCAGTGAGCAGAGTCCAAACACTAAAGAATATCAAACCCTCTACTAGACAGCAGCATCCCTCTTACAGAAAAAATCGGAAGAGATAAGGTGGTTGTGTGTCAATCGTGACTTGAACCTGATTCATGCATACACTGAAGGATGAATCTCAACTGGAATGCAAACCCTGCCAGCAGAGCACATTCTCATCAAGTTTTAATTTCAACCCTGCTCTCGAAGTAAAATTCACACAAAGAAAATGCATGAGAATATATCACCTATGAAAATCTTGGGGCTTTATAAGAGAATGACAGTGTTTAATAAATTTAATTTTAATCATGTTTTAAGGAATTTATCTTTGTATTTGTTTCCCTTTCCATCAAGGACCCCAACGATTGTGAAATCAAGGAGACTTTTTACACCCCTAAGGGGATATATTGATTTTATATACATTTTTCAGAATTTTAACATCCGTGATGTTTCATATTTGTTCTTGTTGTACTTAGTTATACATTGGATTTGGAAGACTTTATCTTCCGAAACTTTTTATTGCAATTTTAAAATCTGACAATAGTTATTGGCAAGTTTTCACACATACATTTACCCATGGTTGCTGAGCCAAGACCAAAAAAAACATGTGAAAAGAAGTGAAATGTGATTGGTCTGTAAAGATGACTGCCCTTAAACCACCTGGCCACACATGGAGGATATAACAACAGATCGGCTGATGGGAACCCTGACGACTGGGGCTATTCACCTTTTATGTTGGGATTATGTCCTACACATGAAGTAGAGTTATCAGCAAGAAAATCTGTTAAAAAACAAAACATCCAACTTCCAGTAACAAATGTACATGCTGCCTTTGGGAGGGGGGATAGGGTTTTCAACTTTTCTTATCAGCACATGATCAACAATTTTAGTAATAGTATGCGCCAATATAATGTTTCCACTGGACAAGACATGTTGAATACTAGGTTTCAAAATGAATAACAAAAAGCACACAACAGGTCTTTTATATAAACTTGGCATTCTGCTCAGAAGCCAAACAAAGAACATCTATTTGAAGTCTACTACACTGCTAACTTGTACCATTATGAAAGAGTTGCTAACTGAAAATGAATTTTTGAATTGGCAAATGGATCATCCAAAAATTACTTTAAAAAACGTATATTTGCAAAAATGTTAGCTTGTATATTGGCCACCTAAAATTACCCATTCCTTACTGTAACAGTCAACAATAATGCCATGAAGGCAAATTAGGATAATGATTGCGGTTATAGAGCTTCTCAAATGAATGATTATTATTACAATACAATTACAGCTCACAGTATCATCAATTACAACTGATTATGATTACAATCATAATAGGACCCATGCCTGATGGTTGGATACTATCTTCTCAATCATCAATTAAAAAGTATCTGTACAAAATGCATACATAACTGTATGGCAATAAATCCAAAGTAAAAAATACTTGGCCAACATTTCAAAACTCCCTCGAGGACTTTGTTTCATCTTTAATTGGTGATGAGAGGGAAAGGCCGCAGTACCTGTTCAATGTTGCAACAGCGAAGGTTGTTATCATTTCTGCTGCTGTTGAAGAATGATGCTTTGTTTTACCCAACTGTAGTTAGAATTGCTTTTTGGGATTCAGACACTGCAGCTGAATTTGGTAAACAAGATAAAATGGGTTAATAAGATCCATCAAGTGAGGATTGAAACAAATGGATTCACCCTTTGAGAGTTGAAGTGTTTTCAAAGTCAGCCCTATAACTTTGCTTGGTATTTATATAGCACGAAATGATCCAAGCATCAAGGTGGAGAATGTGATGATCTGTGTACAATAGTATACTTCTGTGTTGAGATTCTTACACTGCAGTAATACCCTGGGATGATTGGTCAATATGTTAAGGATGTCAATGAACCAAAAATTTATGAGACCACAGAGGTGCAGTCAGGTAATCTGAGCTGAGGATGTCCTCCTGATCATGTAAAGTATTTGTTGAATCCACCAGAAGAGCAGGAAAGTGTAACCAAACAAACAAACCTTCTCCAGGATGAAAACATCCATTGCCCAAGCTCTTTAGTCTGGAAACATGAAGTGGAGACTTGTTGAGTTTCAATGCAAAGGCCACTAGAGAATGTCCACAAGCATGTTTTTCTTTCCTGGAATGTGATAACTTGCGTGTAATCTCTTCTGACTCTGCCCACCACAAAAGGTGGCTGACTTCCATAGAGATGAACTTGAGTACCTCCATGACATCTGAGGTATGCCACTACTGAAGTGTAAATGTCCAAGAAGCGCACTCCAATCAAAAACTTGTCTCGATAGTACATGTACCACCTCTTGGTACTAACAGGTGAACATGAGAAAAATTAGATATATTTTACACTGAATCTTTGTGTGGTTTCCAGACAACCAACAGGAGAAAATGGAGAGGACATAACCAGAGGCGTCATAGAGATCCCAGATCCACAATGGAATTTAAGGTTCCCAGAGGGGAGAGATTAAAAGTAAGCTGTGAGTTTTTTTCGTGGTCTGTACAGTCATCAAGAGTTCAAAGATTTGTGTATTCTTTCTGGGGGAACAGAAATCTGACCACAGAAAGATAAGAAAATTTATTCATAGGTACACAAAATCTTGATATGGAATGATATCAGATTTCTCTAGACTGATCAGAAGAAGTCCTAAGCAAGTCATTATGACAGACAGACCAACAGCAAGTCATGATGTAATAGATGGGACTGTTTGATGTTGAATCCCCAGATACCTCAAGTCATGATGTAATAGATGGGACTGTTTGATGTTGAATCCCCAGATACCTCAAGTGTGTAGCTACAGGTCAGGGGCACTAAGTTTGACCGAAAAGCATGGCTCGGAACTGAAATATGTCCTGTCCAATCAAAAGCCAGAAGTATTTATTGTGTAGAGGGATGTAGAGGGACGAATGCAGGTGGTGAAACAAAATGCCAGTCAAACAGTTGGTAATGACACACAGCACTTGGGACAATTCAAATATATTTATTTCACATTTGATACACCAATTCAAATATGTTTCATTTTGATCACTTATAGCAGTACTGTGTAGTTATAAAGCTGAAGGATGTGTGTTATAGACATCCAGATGGTCAGAAGTGCATATAATATATCCCATGCTTTCTTCACAAAGGTAGAGAACAAAAAAAGTCAGTGCAACAGTGGTCAGGTGCTGGTCAAGCAAAAACCATGCCTCTGTAACATGTGATCAAAAGCTGACAACACAAGATCCAGAAATGCCAATCCATGAGCATCCTTATCAGGAGTTTTAGCCTAATTAGCAGGGAATGTATGCCGTCTACATAAAATGGATAACGCTTAATGAAAAGTAACAATATTGCATCTTCACATCAAGCTGCAAAGATCATGATCCCCAATCACACAATGTGTTGGTTCTAATTGCTCCTAACAAACAGCACAGACCCAGATCTGCTCGCGTAATATAAGGTGGCAGATCATTGTCTGTGTGGTTTGCAGCTGGACTTAAATTCTAAGCAAGTATATATGGTACACATACCTGTATACAGTTGGTAACAATTAAGGTCCACCATAAATAATTAAACATTTCCTGAACTTTATCAATCAAATGCACAAATTCGTAAAAAATTTATGGTGGCATCGGTGAAGACCTCGACCAAACCTTAATTAGGATGAAGATTCACAGGGACATTTTAATTAAAATCAAACTAAATGGGTGAATGACAAAACATGTTATCCCTGAGATTTCTAGTCTGAGTTGATGAAAATTAATAAAAGTTTAAATACCAACCATTATATAACTCATCTTAACCTTTGTCGTAATGAAGCACCTGATACAACCTGTAAACATAATGATCCTGAACAGCAAAGGTATATTGTGCCTGCAGATCTGGGTCTATACTGTTTAATTTGCCAATTAGTCTCATTTTTTTTGTATTAACCCAGATCTTCTGGTGCATTATGCAATGGCAGATTTTGGGTCTGTGCCGTCTACAGTCAGATTCATCATAACAGCAAGCTTATAAGGCAAGTTTACAAATAACTATTAATCAATCAGATCACAAATTCGGCCCTCAGATCCATCATCAACTTCATAAATGATTCCAAATGTCATTTAAATGTAAAATACATAAATCATGAATATATAACTACTGTATAATACTGAAGTGCTTCAACATGTTTTACCAACCTCAAAAGTGTTTCTTCTTCCTAAAAGGCTGATTATACATTCCAAAAACATCATGCACATCTACTAATAAATAATTTATATTCATAGGTTTACAGTCTCTATCCTGAATAGTATTACCCATGTTGGAAGAGATGCATAATAATTATGCAAGTGTAGTTGGATAGTGGCGGCATGACATTATAAATCAGCTGTTTTTCATGTGAAATGCACAGAAATATAATAACTCGCTTAGCTAAAAAAAAATCAAACATTCAGTTTCTGCATAATGGCTCGGTGTTTTATGTGGCTCCCAATGCTTTTGTCGCTGAATAACCATTGCATGAATAAAAAGAGAATGCAAAAACAAATACCATATTTAACCAATTAAGTTCTATGCTGTGTATTTTGCTGCTATCTCAGATTATGTTGCCAGGAAAGGGTCTACAGTGTTTATTTGTAATCACAGTACTCTGTTATAAGAATACACTATCAACTTTCCCCAAAGCAAACAGGTATTTCTATGGAATTCAGAATCCCACAAGCATCTGTGCACTCATATAATGGCCCCCACACATACCACCATTTAACCGGGAAAATCTTTAAACACAAAATATTAATTAACACTGCCTCAATCACTGCAGAGAAAAAAGCTTTCTATTACACATAACACTTGCACAGATGCAACAAAAAACCTGCCTCCAGCTCAATCTCTTTTTCAAGGACCCCCATTCAGTAGTTATAGGGTATTTCATGGGCTCAACTTTCAACAAAATTCTTTTTTCCCCACAGCAACTTGAGATTTTAGTTTCTGGGCTCTAACTTAGCTCCCACTTACTAACTCATTTAGTGAAGTCATAATGCAAGTGTGCAAAGATTGATACCTTCCACTGGCAAGCATCGACGAGGTGCAATGTTGTTTTTGGAGAAGGCACTTGCAGAGTAGCATCCACTTCCTAGAGATAATAGTTGTAGCCAACAATAAGTGCAGTTAAATACAACAAACAGACTAAGAAAGCTTAAAAGTCCACATGACTGATTATTCTATTAAAACATGAAAAGAAGCAGATTGTATACCATCAAAATGGCCTTCCTGCACATCCTGGAGCCTTGAATGCTAGTCTTTGAGACGCAATTGTTCCAATGAAAATCAATTGCAACCACCACTGACCCTCTTTTATCTCGAACTGTGTGCCCTCTTAATGTACATGCTTTTTCCAATAAGACTTTTAGCCATCAATGGCAGAAACAGTATTCATATGACAAAGGCAAAAATAATTCATCATCTACAGTGTTAGGAGATAAGGCAAGACTTGACCTTAATAATTACCCGATTGCCCAAGGCAAGTGAAACTAAGATCTGGACAAGTGAGAGTTCAACCAGACAAATGAATTTCATGCATTACTGATATATAAAAAAGTGATGAAAACTGTAGATTTTACAAATCAAGTGATGTGATAAATAACATTGTGTCTAATGTCTACATAATAATTACAATATTAATCAAAAGACCCACACATACACAACATTCTTTTAGTCAAAACCTCTCATAAAAATTATCCATTTCGAAGTGTAATTCTCAATTCAAGGATACCACATGGGTGAGAGCAGTTACTCAGGTCTGCCTGGTACAACTAGCCACTATACATGCCCACTGTTTCATTACCAAACGCCATTGTGGCTTAAATCAGTCTGCAAAACTGATCTCTAGTTTTACCGGACATTGCCATAATGGAGGGAATTCAGTTAACGTCCATAGAGAAGAGTTCTCAACAAAGACATGGAGACCCCACTGAGCCTGCACTTATTGTGATCTGTTATAAATATACCCAAATTATAATTTTACAGTGCATAGTGTAGGTAATATGTCAAATATGATACAAGACTTTGTTGAATTATTCCATTATTTACTCAAAATGAAGGCCTACACTAAATGTAATACCATTAACTTGACTATTTTCTTCCATACCAATCCAATAAATGCTTCGATAGCAGATGATAGGCATCAAATGTATTTATAAAACAACACTTTTTAAACTAAATATTTTATTTTATGCTTTGCGATCCTAACCTAGAAAGTGGAAGTGCAGCACACTGAACTCTCCATTGAGAATTTAGTCCTGCATTTTCAGATCCTGCATTTGTAATTTTGAAAATCTGGTAAACGGTTTTCTATGTGGTGGATGTTTTAATTTTGGCAAAATATTGTCATCTACTTCCATTCCAAAATCGCTGAGATATATGGCTCCAATTTTCCAAATTTTCTAGGTCAAACCTTCAGTATTGACATGTCATACTTACAAGTGAGGTGTGTGTGTGTGTGTGTGTGTGTGTAGGTATGTATGTATGTATCTATGTATGTATGTATGGCACATCAGCACAAAGTGGCTATGTAGTGCCGATGAAAGGTCAGGTTAAATTGAAGTGCATAATATTTTTGTACAAGATAAATAATAAAATGTAAAATGTATACAAAATAACAAATGAAATTAATACATGTAAAATTCTAACAACACAAACTTGTATAAACCATTCCCGTAACAATTCTCTCCTGTGGTATATCTGTTTATTCAAGCAATTCAGGTCAAAATACTTGACAAAATACTTGTTCACAAAACTGAGCAGTAATTGACACACTCAACAAGAATGTGTTCCACTGTCAGTGGACACTGGCAGGGTGCATGCTCCAGCAGAAGCTCACCCTTTTAGCCTTTAGTGTGTGCCAGATCTGCACAATACCCCCTCATCTCTGCCTTGGTCTACACAATGTATACCGCTTACCTAGAGCCTAAAACGAGTTTGAAGTTTATTTGTGTAGTTTTTATTCCAGATATTACAATCATTACAGTATTTCAAGTCAGTATATGTAATCTTCCTTTCTGAAATCATTGATTGCTCAAGAATTTTGATTGCTTGATCTGCCCTTTATATTTGTGTGACTATCAGCTGCCAACCCTATAAAAACATGTCCCCTCGGCTGTACAAGAATGTCGTGATTTTCAAATATCTGAGATATTAATGGGTTCTCAAATTTAAGATTATGCAAGCCTTTTAATGTGAAAAGGGAATCCAAAGAAGACCTAGTTTGTTTTTGAGAGGTTTCAATATACATGTAGTTCAAAGCTTAAAGTAAGAAATGTTTGCACTAATTTATTTTATTTTACCCAGTAATCAGTTTGAAATGGTGTGATGTGGTGTCTCCATGGCAGCTAGATAAATCCAGCTTTGTCTCTATCTTTTGAAATGTCTGCATACAGGGAGGTATGGCTAGAACAGGAGGCTTTGATTTTATTGAACTTACTTGGAAAAAGGACAGAATTTATTGAAGCCTCTTTGAATACACAACGGTCCAAACATATTTTATGAGTTTTTGGTGGTGATTTGGGAATACAGAATTTTGCAGCATTTCCAACACTGATTTTTTATGTACAGAAGTTGGGCTGGATTCAAATGCCAAAAAGGTACAATGAAATTAAGTTTCTAAATGTACATGTAAAACTAGTATTTGGACCCAATCACTACATCATATGTGGATTAAATTGATTACAAATGGTTATTAGCATACTGAACTGTCAATGTCATTCATCTAAAAATAAGTGATGGTTCATCTGCCTCATGATCCAGGGCATTTTGACATTCATCACAGAGATATTTAATATGTGGAAGAAAAGTTTGTTTGCGATTGAAAATAAGCCATATAAAATTTGTTCTCTTCTACAAAAGGATAAAACTATCAAGCTGAAGCTTTGGGTCATCATGTTAATCAGCAGAAATGCATAGGATTTTTTATTTTAAAACTTTGAAACCAATTATTCCTACTGTTACGTGCTTAGGCTCGAATAAGCAGCAACACAGAAAGAGTGAAAACTAACAAGCTTGTATAACTTTAACAATGATTTATTTAGTACAATTATTTTCATAAAATAAATGAACTTACTGTTTTAGAGAATCAAATCCAACAAATATGAAATTCACAAAAATAATCCACTAAGGAAATTAGAAGTCCTAATAAATAAATGTTCTAATAGTTCCAGGTTCGAATCTTGACGATGTAATAATCCAAAATGGCTGACAATGTCACGTGATGCAGTTCTTGTTTTTAAATCATCCAGATGAAATTATGAAACATATGTCCTTTTTCAGATAAATAGAATAATTCTTCTTTTCCAACGAATTGACACAGTCCAGAACAAGATATTAAACTCGAACAGAAAATACACAACTTCTTTAAAATAAGCCCAATTTATATTCTACTAAAGTTAGCTTCTAAAACACAGCTATATATATTGTTTTTCTGAAGTAAACAAGTAATCACGCGCTTTTCTAGAAATTGATAGAAGGTCAGAGGAAGAGTCTACCTTCACCTAGTCACGTAATAATGGAATGTTCTAGAAGGAAATCATTCACTTATAAAATGTTGTCCCTGAAATTAACCAATGAAATTGAAGACCTGTTGACAATGTCTAAAGCAAGGTCAGGAACTAGACCACTGTAAGCCAAGGTCAAAACTTGTTTACAGTAAAGTCCAGGTCAACTGAATTTTCTAGAAAAATTTCCCATTTAATGAATAAATATTAAACCCTAAATGACAAATTTGGATTTAACAATTAAAAATAAATAAAATTAAATCCAATAGCCGTAACACTACCCATTCCTGAACTTTGTTGGTGCTCATTCATAGCTGACATTCTGTGGCACATCAAAAAGATGAAACCTACAATCAACAATCAGTTTCTGTATTAAAGCATCTCAATGTGTTAATTTTGATGTTGAACAAGGTAACTAACAATATGCTGCCCTGAGGTAAACCCATCTGATGGGGAAAGTTTTCATAAATGGTACTACTAACATGTGCTTTAACTCACAAGTTTCATTTTTCAGAATATTGTGGGTAGTTTTGAAGAATGTTTTGGCAATGGTATTTCAGATCTGTGGTATGGCTCAGACCATGTGACCAGATTTCTTAAAATGCTTCATATTAATGCAGTTATTTTTCCCAATGTTTTTTTCATACCATATTTAGGAATCGCACCTAATGTTGACACTGTCTCCACAGCATCATCCTGGATCATGTTTGTAAATAGACTCCATGACATTTTCAAAAATAATAAGCTGTCAGTTTTGACTCACAGAGGGACTGAAACATTTCCAAATCTGCACTGTCCAATTTTCGTCTTTACATGAGCCCTCATGGTTTGGGACTACTATTTCTAAGATATACTGGAAAGAAGTCACTACCACATAGGTCATCACCAACTTCCCAGAAAAGACAAGTAAATGCAGATGGTCAGATCTAAGGACAAGTATAATTTTGTGGCAGGATGCAGGTAAAATATATGTATACAGCTAATCAATAAGGCAAATACTGCTTTGAAATCAAGTCTATTATCTTCTTCAGGGGCCCCAAGTGGCTGAGTGGTCTAAAGCACTCTCCATTATGGATCGCTGCCATCTCACCTCTGAGTGGGTTTGAGTCTCAGATTTAGCCAATGTGGGTATGTGAAAAAGCTTGCCAGTAGCTTCTTGTGGGTCGGTGGTTCTTTCCAGG
Source organism: Unio pictorum (assembly GCA_030141615.1). Classification (NCBI taxonomy): domain Eukaryota; kingdom Metazoa; phylum Mollusca; class Bivalvia; order Unionida; family Unionidae; genus Unio; species Unio pictorum. The sequence goes on along the minus strand of JARLTB010000131.1, from coordinate 2,290,434 downwards.
GGTTTTCCCGGGTTCTTTTTCCACCAGTAATACTGGCTGCCATGTATAGCCTATCGTGTGCTGAAAAATGGCATTAAACCTTAATACAACTACAACAACTATTATCTTCTTCCCTCTCTTGTTAATATCTGTACAGTCCCAAAGTGTATGTATGGTGGCTCTGACAATCACCAAGCACAAGTGACACTGGCAACTTTTCAATAAGGTGATCAAGGTCTAAATGGTTGATTGGAATGCCTGGATGGAGGGAGATACATTGGGTTTCCTGTAACACACACAAGGGCTATAGCTTGTAGATGAATCTGACTGAGTTGTATTATTTATATTGAGGGACACTAACCTCCACCAACCTTGTCTTGAATGTATGCTATGCTATATGCTGTAAACTTTCTAAAATTAACTCTGTCCTTTTTCTTTAGGAAGGGCTCCTGAATGCAGACAACTGTTGAATCATGTTCTATAAATAAAAGACTGATTTATTATTGTCAACTGTTGGATCATGTTCTATAAATAGAAGACTGATTTATTATTGTCAACTGTTGGATCCTGTTCTATAAATAGAAGACTGATTTATTATTGTCAACTGTTGGATCCTGTTCTATAAATAGAAGACTGATTTATTATTGTTAACTGTTGGATCATGTTCTATAAATAGAAGACTGATTTATTATTGTCAACTGTTGGATCCTGTTCTATAAATAAAAGACTGCTTTATTATTGTCAACTGTTGGATCCTGTTCTATAAATAGAAGACTGATTTATTACTGTCAACTGTTGGATCATGTTCTATTAATAGAAGACTGGTTTATTATTGTCAACTGTTGGATCATGTTCTATAAATAGAAGACTGATTTATTATTGTCAACTGTTGGATCATGTTCTATAGATAGAAGACTGATTTATTATTGTCAACTGTTGGATCATGTTCTATAAATAGAAGACTGATCTCATCAAAAATTGCCATTAATCTATGGCAACTACATTTTATTTGTCATGTCAGACATATTTATGGTGGTGGCGGAGTACATGACTTCTTGGAGCTTTTCCTGCTGTGATATCAGGAGATTCTTAAGTGCCCATACTATATGCTTCCAAACTTGCTAAACAGTTTGATAGGATCATCAGATCCTTTGGGAAGTCTATCTAGCACTTGCTAAACAGTTTGATAGGATCATCAGATCCTTTGGGAAGTCTATCTAGCACTTTCTTTAATCCCATCTTTATGTGGTTTTGAGCATGCATTAATAATGGCACCAGCAGACTGTTGCTCTACTGAGGCACCTGATTTAAAGGGAATGTAGTATTTACATTTTTTTATCGCTACAGCCTGAGGTTTGCTGCTCTTTACACTGGCTGTATTTGGGATGTTTTAGCATTTGTAATGCTGTTTTTTAGCTGCTACATTATTACATTATTTTGATAGATCTACTTCAATATTTGTTTGGGTGGCTACTAACATGGATTTTGATGGTGTGAGGATGTGAATCTGACATGACCTTCGGACCATACAAAGTCTGACTGGGTAGAGACCATTTGGGAAAGGTGTTTTCTTTTCTCCCTCTAGCTGTGCTGGCATTCGATTTGCCAGCTATGTTAAGAGGAACTGTGGCTTCCATAATTTCCTGGCCTGAAGCTCAGGCCTATCTCCTATTTGACTCACTGGATGATGGATCTCATTTCCATCTTAGTATGAGAAAGAGATCTCCTTCTCTTCTTTCCATCTGAATGTGAGAAATATTCTGCCCAGCAGATTGCACAATAGATTTTCTCTGAGCTGGACAATACATTGAGACTTGCCTTGAAAACTGCTTGGTCATTGTGATGACCATATTTCTGGCAGTTGAAACACCAAAAAGTATAGCAATAAAAAGGTTGACAGGAATATTCAAGAACCCAGCTTTGATTGATGTGGACAAAACTGCACAAAATTAATGTCAGTATGCAAGTGTTCATGGGAATCAACTTGCAGTTATTTTGATTCACTTGTGAGCCATTCTGAGAGCTGAGATTTTTGAACATCTCCATATCTAATGATAACTCTTGACTAATGTAGAGATTTGTGTGGAAAAACCTCAGAAGGAACATCCTCAAACTGCTCCATCTTTACGTAGATTATTAAAATGAGTTATGCAGGTACACTGTTCAAATTATTTCACCTGAACTAAGGTATTTTGTTTACAATTATTGGCTTTCCAGCCAAGCCCTGAAATGCTTTCACTATCACAAATTGTGACAACTTTGTTATTTTGGACTCTGGTCACTGGATTCAGGGACAGGAAATGGTGTCCATTTTTCACGCCTGACTGGAATCTGTTTCATCCTAAACATCAATGAATCAATTATTTCTGGTCCTTTTGAGACCAGGTCTAATACTAGTACATGTAGTTGTTTTGGTTTGTGGCATAATAAATATTTTGCAGTGTTTACCTTTACCTTCATTTGTGCTTCAGGGACCCCCAATTATTTTACTTTGACCCTAAGTTTGTTTTTTACTCATTCTGACAGAATGGGAAATTTTTTTAACTCTCAATCTTTCACCCCTAGGGGATACACTGAGTTTGTCAGCTGTGCTCCCCACCCATCCTGACGTCAAATGAGGTAAGATTTAAGTCTATTTAATGTATTCCTGATGTCAGGGCTACCACAAAGTAATATACTCAAGCAAAGTATACACTTTATTCAAATGACCCATGCCAATGCCCTCACGAATTATATTCTTTGTAAGGTTTGGTCAACAACATCATGTTGGTTAATCACAAAGGTTACTTTTATATGTTACCGGCATATCCTTTTTTTGAAATGAATAACGTTTGCATAGCCCCTGAAGTTTGGCACTGCAACCCAATTGATCAGACTAGGCCCTTCTGACCAACAGTATAGTTGACTTTAAGGCTTATGTAATGTGTTGTACTGGAGACAACCTTTGATTTGGTCTCTCCTCAAATCAACTAACAGTATCCTCTCCTTATCAACATGGTACACAAACAAAAAGCACAGTGAATTTGCTGTCTCACTTCAGTTGCATCTGCAGCATGGATGTATCAATCAAATCTACAGCCTCAATCCCATATGAGGGGACACAGAAAGATGAAAATAGAGCATCAGATGAACAAATGCAGTATATAGGGTTTCAGCTATCTGGCTTGGTTTCGCGAATAGACTTTGTTTTAAGCTTGAACCCAACTACAAACTTCACAGATTGAAACCTGCGATCACACAATGTGCCAACAGATCTGTGTTGACCCTAGCCTGTCTGCGGATAAGGTGATAAATAAGAATTATTTTGTTTTTAGTTGGATTCAACTTATAAGCAAGCAAAGATGGATCTTAAGAAAAATTCTGGACCATGATATTTCAATATTCTGAATCCATGATAATACCATGTTTTACTGCAAATATATTAAGGACCAAGAATTTAATTTTCTTACACAGCCATAGAATTTGTTTAGTTTCCTGCACTCACAGTTGAAAAACATCTTGCTCTGATTTATAGCAACAGACGCCATGTTATAACCATTGCATTATTTAATATAAGAAGAAGAAAAAATTCTTGAGAGAAAAGAAAATAAATATCCCACAATGCACCAGCAGATATGGGTCTATGCTAGGAGTAACAACAGAGACCCTGAAATATCATTGCATGGCAGATCAGGGTCTATGTAAGTTTGCATAAGTGTGCAAAAATGGCATGTTGGTATGTCAGTCATCTACAGCTAGTTTATTAATCAAAATATGTCACTATTTTTAATTCAATCATGCATCAATAGATGTTTAAATTTCTTTTTTTTTTTCATTTCTTATACTAAACGGGTATGAGCAAGCAATAAATTGGTTATGGCAAGTAGGATCATGTTACAATAATGGTTGGATAAATAAAGTCCAGTCCAGTTTGGTGTTCTCTGACACAGAAATACAAGTATATTATATAGTGAGTGACAAGGCGTTATCCTAAAATGTCATGACCAAAGATATACCACAGTAGCTGACCCTGACTGACCAGATGGTGGGATTCAATTCCACATCCTTTCAGTCACAAGTCTGATGCACTAACAACTAAACCAATACAGTTCCTTAAACTTAAATCAGATGAAAGGAACTAGAGCAAAACAGGACAGGAGTCAATGAGAAAATAAACTAGATGATAGAAAAAAGCATTTACCTATAAATAATGATACCCAAATGCAAATAGCATTGGCCTAGATTTGCCACTAATCATCCACTGTCACTGTCAGATTAGGACCTGTGCTGTTTGCTTTAAATTAATGGTTCCCTGCCTTTTGGAGTATGAGAACTTCATCTCAACTTCAAAATATTATTATTATTTTTATTTTTGCAGACCCCCATAAGCCAACAGTTGTACTTTTAGCTACGTTAATTAACAAAATAATACCCTTGGAATAACCCTGTGGACCCCCCTCCACAGTCGACATGTTGGGAACAAATGTACTAAATCACAATTTGTTTAATGTTGCTGTTCACTTAAAATCACAAGAACAACAAAAAGTGAAGACTGATATACTGGCACGGAACTAGATATCTAAGAAAAACCATTAGGGTTATAACACAGAAATGCTTTGCAGTCTTTAGGATCAATTGCATGAACACAAATGAGTCAATCAGAGGATAGTTTTCAATTGCACGATGGGACCCTGAGTGGCCAATTGGTCCAAAGAGCTCACTATTACAGATTACTACCATCTCACCTCTGATTGAGTCGGAGTCTCGGGTCTGGCCAATTTGATTATGTGAGAAAGCTTGCCTGTAGCTTCTCGTGGGTCAGCGATATTTTCCCGGGTTTTTCCTCCACAATTTATACTGGCTGCCATGTATATCCTATATTGTACTGAAATATGGCATTAAACCCTACAACAACAACAACAACAACAATCACATGATTTCCATAATGCATGAAACGAAACTCTCCTTTATGCATGATCAAGTTTCGTATTACACAAAACTTAACATCTACCAGATGTCCTCCATCTATATGGGTAGTTGTTACACTATACTTTATGAGAGAAAATGAACACTATACCACATTCATAGAGAAATTGAAATCTTTACAATAAAAAATTGCAACATCAATATGCTGAGCCATAAACTAAACAGTTTTTGCATTCCTGAAGCCTTCACATTTATACCTGAAACATGAATACATGATATCACAAGAACCAATAGGTAAAGTTGTTTGAATCACATGAATATGTGCTCTCAAAGTTCGAATAGGCCATCTCAAATGGTTGACCAGAGCGCCATTTTTTGATCAAATGTTTTTACTCCTGAACACACAGTGGTTATTGTTTGCAAGGCTCGAATACATGCTCTATAGAGAGAAATGTGCTCTTAAAAATTTACTTTCTGATGTATACTGTCTCAAGACTGAGGTACCTCAACATTGAGAATAGGTACTGACAATATCTCAATCTTGTAATTCAAGTGTCTTTTCCAATTAGCCCTCTTCAGCACATATTCAAGTATCAAATGTGCATTCTGAACATTTAAATAATACAAAACGTTTCTAGGATAATGCTCAAAGTGAGAGTTTTGATTCAGCAAAGCTGAAAACTTGATTGCTTGTAATGGAAACATGAAAATAAAACAGTTGCAAAGATCATGTGGCTAAAAGTATTTTCTGACTGAGTCTATCAATTTGACCAAGTCTATCAATCTGACCGAGTCTATCTATCCCACCATGTTTATCAATCTGAGTCTATAAATCTGACAAGTCTATAAATCTGAGTCTATCTATCCCACCAAATTTATCAATCTGAGTCTATAAATCTGACAAGTCTATAAATCTGAGTCTATATCCAACCAAGTCTATCAATCTGAGTTTATCAATCTGACGAGTCTACCATTGTGTCTATCTATCTGACCAAGCCTATCAATCTATTGAGTCTATCATTTTGAGTATCTAAGTCTATCAATCTAATCAAGTCTATCAATCTATTGAGTCTATCTATCTGACCAAGTCTATCAATCTATTGAGTCTATCATTCTGAGTATCTAAGTCTATCAATCTATTGAGTCTATCATTCTGACCAAGTCTATCAAATACATATGACCAAGCCTCAAAATAACAAATTATTTCCAAGTTATGCTCCAAACTTTTCCATAGACAGCAGTCGCCTATAATAAGTTGTGCATATTTCAAAAGAGCTAAGTAGGTAAATAAATGCACAATAGAACCAAGTGAATTTTTGCTAGGCTGGTTTTGTCTCTTCCTTTGGGACCATGTAATGTCTAAATATTATATTCTGTTTTCAATGTTGTATCAGTTCCTGCAGCTGTGAAAAGGGTCACTTAAGTGAAGCAATAATGACTTGGGGTTTTAAATAATCAATTTGAAACAGGAAACAAATTGTTTTACCCTAGAGAGTAATGTCTTTTAAAATTTAACTTTTGGGCTCATCATTTCCTCCCATGGGAACTGGAAATATTCAACATTTAGGCTATTCTGAGAACTTGCAAACTATTAATGCCTGAGTGTATGTGACATACAATGCAAAACTGATATGTTTGTATATTATAGGTTTACAAATGGTTATAATATGATGATAAAATTTTTGATTTCATAACTACACTGTGCAATTAAAACTTTTTGTGTAAACTTAATCAGGCTAAAGCTCCTCATAATATGCAGCACAGTGAAATCCCTCAAATCTTAACATCAATGGGACCTAATTTAATGTTAGTTTTTATATATATATAAAATTTTTGATTAAGCTCGGGTATTCCAGACAAAAAACTCTTTTATATATAAATAATTCCAATTATAAACTGTCAGTTTTGTACAGCATGATTGAACATAAGAGTCACATAGTACTATACAGAATTTTTTTTAAACGTGCATGTATGTTTTTGGGATTTTTAACAAAGCTTTAACAATTTTTCAGTCATATCATTACGATGTCTGCATTTTGTTTATAGTGATGTCTAGTACTGGGGCATCATGCCGCAGACATGTAGCATGATGTCTCACCCAGTTACATTAACATGAAACCCGAGGCCGATCAGTCATAACACTAACCTCTTAAGCTGCTAGTACCATTTTTGTAAGTCTTTGGTATGACTCAGATGGGGATTAAACCCATGACCTCCCACATCTGAGATGGACGCTTTAACCACTAGGCCACCAAAGCAGTCTTTACAGGGGACGTCAGTAAAGCCTGGGGACTACTTTCAGTTCCCAATCAATCTCTCAGAACAACAAATGACATAAGACAACATAACAGGTCCAAGACAAAATATTAATATACAAAAAAAGCCTCAATAAAATAACCAAAGATTAAGTGACAAAAGTTTCTTTAAGAACTAATATGACCCTCTCTGACACTATGCCCTATCTACGAGTGAACGACAATATTTTAGCAAAGATGAGGTTACATATTGTTGTGCAAGGTGAAGTGGCTAATGAAATAAACTATGTGCTACGATGTACCTATACATGTACTAAAATATTTTGCTGATGGAATTGCTGATGTGACAATAGAAAGGAGGAAAACTGGAATTAAAGTGACTTTATTTACGAGTTAAAATTAACGTCAATAAATACCCAGCCATGCTAATTTAATGCTATATTAGATGTACGAGCCCTTCATCAGTACCAGTCTTAAATTTTAAAAAAGCATTTTAGAAAAAGAAAGATTGTTTTTTAAAACACAAAATATTTATTTTTAATTGCTTTCAAGAGATGGTGACAGAAGCTTGTGTATGTGTGAAATAGGGAACTGCTTATCTCACTGAAGATACATAAATTGTGAGCAAAACAGGAGTGTTGTTGTTGTTGTAGGGTTTAACACCATTTTTTATTTGCCTGTTTCTGTCAATAAGGTTTCAAAAGTATTTATGGACAAGCATTTATTAACAACTAAAAGGCAGGCACATATATGACTTGCAATTATTTCAAATTAACATCCTGTATGCCCGAAGTATGTATGAACTGACAGCCCTTGGGACATTTCAGGGCAATTGACTAACTAATACCAAATAAAGTAGTAGCCACAAGTAAATAAATTGGGCCTGTATGTCAGGTGTGTATTTTAATTAATGCATGACCACATTTTGAGACCATAACTATCAACCTGTAATGGAATTCAGCAACAAATATAAATTTCCAATTTTAATCAAAGGTATATTTTGGGTTTCTTCCAAGTGTGAAATTGAAATTTAGGACTGAAAATTTGTTTTGTTTTTCAGGGTAGAGGATTTTCAGTTTAAAGAGGAAAAAAGATGACATTAAAGGCAAAATTCAGGATCAAACAAAACCTTTAATCTTGACAGGAATTATGGTATACTGAAGGTTCCGTTTTTAGGAGTTTCAGTGTGAAAAAGTTAGATCTCTATACATGTGTTGGTAGCTCTTATCTTGGATATGCTTAATAATTCATGTGTGTTGTGAATAGGATTTTAACCTGTCTTCTTAATGCTGCGAGCCAAGCAAGGCATTTTCAATTACGATTTTTAACAGTCTTTGGTGTGATAGGCTGGGGTTTGAAATTCGGACTAAAAAAATTAAACAATAAACAGATTTCTTCCTAAAACCATCAAAAATTTTAAATGGCTTGTAATTGATTTAACCCAAATACTAAGTTTTATAATGTGAATTAGATAGTGAAAATGGTTTGTTTGTTTGTTTTTGTTTTAGGGTTTAACGACATTTTTCAGTACACGATAGGCTATACATGGCGGCCAGTATTATTGGTGGAGGAAGAACCCAGGAAAACCCCAGGAAAGAACCACCGACCCACGAGAAGCTACTGGCAAGCTTTCTCACATAACTACATTAGCCGAATCTTAGACTCGAATCCACGCAGACAGAAATGAGACGGCAGTGAATTAGATAGTGAAAATGGACCATTCCCCTAAATATTTATGATCTGCAGGACTTCAATTTCACCCAAATAGAGATTTTTATGAGACTAAAAATAAAATACAATATTGAAACCTTATGGAACTGGACAATTTTCAGCTCAGCACATTCCAGATTTGATCCTTGTAAGTGCCAATATGGCACATGCAGTAAAATTTACTCTTTAATTCACTTAAATGCAAATGGCTTCATTGATTGAGATAACTAGTAACATATTGATGTTGCAATTTTTATATTGTAAAGATTTGAATTTCTCTATGCTTGTGGTATAGTGTTCATTCTCTCTCATAAAGTATAGTGTAACAACAAATTTTATGGTGTTAATTAAATTTTCAATGTTAAACTACAGACACGCTGAATATTTATAATTTTATTTAAAAGGGAGGCAAGTGAATTTTAGGTAACTGATTAGCAACAATAGTAGTTATCTCCCATGTGTTCTGTTCTACTTTTCTAAATACTTGAGACAAAAGTCACTCGAATAGACTGATGCTCTGTGTGAAAAGAATTTCTAAGACTTCAAGATAAGACTATATCTTCCTTTTAACTGTCAATGGTTCAAACCATCTATGATATTCTTCAGCAATAAGAAATTTTAAATTAACTGCTGTAGTATACAAATTGGATGTCTGCTTGGCACCATTTACCGATACATTTATGACAAAGTGGATATCTTGAATATCTCTATAAGTATTTTTGAAAAAATACCTCATTGCTTAATTATCATGGATTTTGGTTTCAGGAATGTAATTGGAAGTTAATACAAATGCTTTGAAAACTACCATTACACAAGATTTTTTCCCCTAAAAGTTAACTATCAAATGGAGGTTAAAAAGATTTCTAAATTAGTTTGAAACAACTCTTTGTAACATGTACAAGACAGCAAATACACGAGAGTCTTCTTACCATACTATTTACCTTTATTTCATTGTTGCTGATAAAACATTTCTGGAACTATTCATAAACAGCACACTTGAGCATTAAAGTTGATACATGTACATTAATTAACCCTTCTTTCCTAACATGCAAGTGTGTCTAGTTGTACGATAGATTTTCTTAATAAATATACTTACTTTCTAGCTTCATTACAATAATCCATTAATGGGATTGTAAATGTATGATTTCATTATTTGTCTTCATGCATTGGTTAAAGCATATTTTCTCTACTGCTTTCTTCGTATTTTCACATAAATGAGCAAAGTCAGAAATCCAACTTACAGTACTTCTTGAATTCCACAACATAGCATTGACTTGTATGCTTCTGACGTACAAATTACATTGACTTGTATGTTTCTGATGTACAAATTACATTGACTTGTATGTTTCTGAAGTACAAATTACATTGACTTGTATGTTTCTGAAGTACAAATTACATTGTCTTCTATGCTTCTGACCTACATAATTACATTGACTTGTATGCTTCTGACCTACATAATTACATTGACTTCTATGCTTCTGACCTACATAATTACATTGACTTGTATGTTTCTGAAGTACAAATTACATTGTCTTCTATGCTTCTGACCTACATAATTACATTGACTTGTATGCTTCTGACCTATATAATTACATTGAGTTGTATGCTTCTGACCTACATAATTACATTGAGTTGTATGCTTCTGACCTACATAATTACAATCTGAGGCTAAATCTCATGGTTTCAAACTGATTACCATAATTGCTAAATTTATCAGCCAATCAGATGAACTCTTATATCTTCATATGCGGGAGGCAGAGCTGTATAGCCGAAGAGCAATATTGTGTGCCAAATGATTCACATTCACATTTCCATTGGCTAATTAGTCACCAGAACATGACCCCTAAGCAGTCACTGTCAGATCTTCTTGTAGAACAGAGAAAATCTGATTTTAATCAGATTACCAAGTGTTATGTCTGTTATTTAAGTTATTGCTAAGCAACAGGCAGAATATAATATGCAATTAGACCATCAATCAGAAAATTTCTGCGGTAGAAGAACACAATGAAAAACAAAAGCTTCAAAGAAAACAAACGAATGCTGAAGTACAATATTGATTTGTATTCAATTCTGCTTTTTAAAAAAAAAAAGATTCACCGGCAGTGTACCACAAAATAATACAAAATCTGGTCATAATTCACATGCATAACTGACCATGTCACAATGTTATAACCTCAATGAAGTACAAAAATTTACACTATGACATAAGGTGAAAACATACATGTATCATATTGATGTACATCATTTTTCACAACTTCTGAAACATATCAATCCCGATTATGAATAAAGAAGTGTGTGTGTGTGTGTGTGTGTGACAAGGATTTTTAACTTAACTTTTTTTTTAAATTATATCGCTATGATGTATTCAGTATGTCAGTTTATAGTATAGTCTAGCACTGGGAGGAGGGGCATCATGTCACAAACATATAGACCAATCTCCCACCGAGTCACATTATCCTGATACCAGACCAATCAGTCCCAACACTAACCTAATAATGCCGATCACTGAGCTTTCGGCAGCTGTTAGTATCTTTTTTAAAAGTCTCTGGTAGGACTCAGCAAGGGTTCAAACCCATGACCTCCTGGATCCGAGAAGGATGCTCTAACCACTAGGCCACCAGAGCAGTTGAATAAAGAAGTGAATGACAAAAATTGAGTCATGGCCACCGAAGTAACTTTTTTAGGTACCATTAAGTATCATTTTGTACTGATTTTATATCTTTGTTATTGATGTGAGTATTGAAATTGCATAATTGTTGATGCATCAATAATATATCAGTTAATCATAACAAAAATCTTTGACATGGTGTTAAGATCAGTATTGTCTGATTTCAAACTCCTTCACAAAAATTACTGATCACCAAGTCATCACCATTCTTATTCTCAACCCATCAATTACATGTATTACACAAAAGTGTTTCAGTGAAAACCCCATGTCATGCCAACATTTAACATGACGAGTTCAGGGTAATTATATATATATATATATATATATATATATATATATATATATATATATATATATATATATATATATATATATATATATATATTATTTTCAATATAGATTCCAGTGTTGTATGTTGCAGGCTAAAAATCAGTGCAAATCCACTTGTCTAAGGCAGATAAATTTCTTGTAAGACAAGTTTTAATAATAGTTTAATGGTTAGTAATTCTAGACATGTATTATGTCTAACACTTTTTTGTGGGAGGTTCTCAATCAATTAGTCAACCTTCTCAATCAACAAGTCCTTCAAGTTACAGTAAAAACGTTCAGGCCTGACAAAAAATATTTTTGTGTTTGGCTTCCTCACCTGGTGCCTTGTTAGGCTAATGGCAAAAGTAGTTTCAATCGTCACAAATTAATTCTTAAATTTCAGAATGTATTGATGATACTTTAATTTCATTGTAGGTACAGTGTAATAGTATCAGATATCACACTTGTTAATGTGTTTGCTGTCTAAATATTTTCAAGCACATAATTGATACATACTAGAATGTGTATGTGGGTGTGATTTGGATTTTATTACTGTAGCTTTAACAATTTTTCTGTCATATTGCTACAATGTCTGAGGTGTGGCAGTTGATAGTGATGTTTATCGCTCCGGGGGCATCATGCGCAGACATATAGCATCATGCCACACCCAGTCACATAATCCTGACACCAGGCTCACCAGTCCTAGCACTAACCTCTGAATGATAAATGCCAAGCGAGGTAGATGCTAGTGCCATTTTTATGTCTTAGTATAACTCAGCCAGGGTTCAAACCCACAGCTTCCAGCATCCGAGGCGGACACTCTAACCACTAGGCCACCGGAGAAATAAAGTGGTGGGTAGGAGCACTTGAGAAAGAGTCCTGCAAAGGAAATTATACTCTACTGGCTACAAAGAATTTCACAGAGTTCATGATAGGTCCATACTGGATGTCAGAATAGCACCATTTCTATTTTGGACCACATTATTCTTTTGGTCAAAACACAATGTCAATATGCCCATCCATTTAGTAGTCATTGCAAGATTTTCAGGACCACCTTCATGGCAGACATACTAAATGTATGATCACACCATTTCAATTTAGGATAAACTAAGTATCATAATAGCAATGTCTATTGGTGAAAAAGCTGATAAAGTAATCATTCTGGATAGAGCAGAGATGAAAATCAGTTTTATTTAAGACCGACTAACTAGACACTATTAAGAAGTGACTTTCCACTTAAAAGAAACAGTGATTTTCAAGATGGCTTCCCTGATGACCATAACAGGTGTATGATGGGAATGTTTTTCCTTTATGACAAGCTGAACATCACAAGTTTTTCTAATAGTGAAAACAAGGTGTCAACATGACCATTAATTTAGGAAGATTAGAGATAATAAGATTTTAAAGATGGTGGTCATACTTAGATGCATTTAGGAACATCTACATATCAAAATAATAATATTAATAATAATAATAATAATGAGAACTTTGTATAGGGCCTAATCTTTCGAAGCTCTAAGTGCTTTACACCATCACTAATGATATGACTACACTACAGAAAAACAAGTGACAAAAACAATGTAATTGGAAAACAAAAACATGCTGAAAACATACAAGATACAAAACACAATTAGATCTCCAAGTTTGTCCCTGCAGTCGAAACAGGTCAGTTTTAAGAGCACTCTTAAAAGGGACCACTGTGTCTTTGTCTAATTTCAATGGGATATTCGTTCCACATGGTGTATACACATAGGTGAGGCTGGATAGGTATGTTGGACTGGAGTCTGTCATTGAAACATGGCACAGAGAACAAATTTTGTGTTTGATTCTGAATCAGATTGATAGCCAATGTAGGGTACAGAGCAGTGGTGAGGTGTGCTCTGATCAAGGTACTCTAAAGATGATCCGTGCAGCTGTGTTTTGAACTTTTTGAAGCTTCTGGAGTAAATATTGTGATGAACCAGACATAATTGAGTTACAATAGTCCAGTCTTGAAAGTAATAATGAACACACAAGTGTTTTAGTGGCATCAACTGAAACATATTTACGAATGGAACTGATGCGTCTCAATTCAAGATATGCAGCCTTGCATATGTTCATGACATGTTGGTGCAATGTGAGAGTACTGTCTAGAGTAACACCTAGATTTTGTACTGAGTGTGAGAATTTAATGTTGCTGTTGCTGATATTTATTGTCTGAGGTAAAGGATGTGAATGAGAAAGTCTTTGCATTGTGATCAGAATAGCCTCAGTTTTATCATCATTCATTTGCAGCTTGTTACATGTCATCCATGATTTCACATCAGAAATGCACCTCTCTACTCCATGGATGGTAGCATCAACTTCAGTTGGGTGGCTAGACATGTATATTTGGGTGTCATCAGCATACAATTGGTGCGACACTGGGTGATGATCTATGACACTGCGAGTGGCTGAGTGTACAGAATGAAGAGAACAGGACCAATAACAGATCCCTGTGGAACACCACAACATACGTCAACTGGGCTGGAGTGTATTCCATTTGCAGATATAATTTGTGTCCTGTTGACTAAGTAGGACTTGAACCACTGTAAGGCTATATTCTGAATGCCAAATACATGCTGGAGACGGTGAAGTACTATATCATGGTCTATTGTGTCAAATGCTGCAGATAAATCCAGGAGAGTGAGGACTGTAATCTTTCCACTATCCAAAGCAAGAGAGAATGTCATTAAATACTTTCAGAAGAGTAGTTTCCGTACTGTGGTAAGGGCTATATGCAGACTGTACATTGCTAAAAAGACTGTTTGAATTCAAATGTGATAGAAGTTGGGTTAGAGCAACCTTTTCTAAGATTTTTATATGAATGGGAGATTAGAAACTGGACGGTAGTTCTTTAAATCTTTATGATCAAGTGTTGGTTTCTTCAGCAGTGGCTTTACGATGGCAGTTTTTAAAAATTATGGAAATTCCCCCGATGAGAGAGAGATATTAACAACATCAGTTAGTGAAGGCAATATTGGGTCTAAGCACTCAAGCAGCAGTGATGTTGGAATTGGATCAAGTTCGTCACAACTGACCATACTAAATCATACAACCCTGGAGAATTCTGAAATTCACCAATATGGCCATGAAATTGGATTAAGGACCAACTATTAATTAAAAAAATTCTTACCAATGTCGGAGTGCCAACAGTTTTTTTCTTCCTAGGACCAACAAAATAAAAAGGGTAAATGCTTCCAAAATGTACATGGTATAGCTATAGGCAATATAGTCAGTCATTTGGTGAAAACTTTATGTAATACAATCATCCATTGCGGATAAATAGCAACAACAAGATCCTGAAGATGACCATATTGCATGTTAATTTAGTACCAATCTTATTTAGGACCAACTAGACACGACTTTATTACCTTTTTGCTATGGAAAGTGATGATAATAAAACTTTCTAGGCGATATCATTTAGGGCCAAATTAGACTACATAAGAAATCTGTAATTGTATATATATATATATATATATATATATATATATATATATATATATATATATATATATATATGGGATAAAAAAAAAAAACACAAACGCCGATAAACTTATATATAAATATATTATATATAAATAAAAATATATATAAGGGCTCGAAATTAGAGGTAGTCCGCTAGCCCGAGGCTAGTAGATTTCCTGTCGGGCTAGTAACTATGATAATGTCATTAGTCCGATGTGCTAGTAAGTTTTTGTTTATCAATAGTCAGCGTTTGTTTACTCAATACCCCAATAAAGACGTGACTTCAGCATATACTCGGTAGAATCAGCGCAGTGATCGTTGTAAACACAGTCATAAAATATTATTTAGTCATAAAATATTAGCATAAGAAGATGAAGTCAATTTCTGCCTCAGAAATGTGTTTCTATTACAAAAAGCCATATGATTTTGTGCATTTCGTTTAACAGCGCCAATCACGGTCCCGTCATTAACAAGCAACGGAAGTTTGGTAATTTATATCCTAATTAATCTGACAGCGAATTAATTGAAAAATTTCACACTATATTCACGCGACCACATTAACAAACTACAAAACTAGAACACATGGTATCAACTATTCAAATAAATAAGTTTGCACGCTAGCTTGTTTGTTTCCTTTTTTTTTTATAGCTTGCTAGCCAAACGCGCGAACAGTCACAAACGAGAAACTGCACAATTTACGTTTGCATCGAAATAATTATAAGAATTAGATCAATTTATTATGATCACATTGCTGACACATCATTTCTATACATTTTTTTTTATGTCAATAAAACTTTTTTTTTAAAAAAAACTATTTTTCCCATACAAGACTGAACATATAATTGAGTACACGTGGAGATATCGAAGAAGAATGTCGTACATTTGTTGGGAATTAAAATCTCTCAGCATGGGCATCTAAGTTTTGAAAATTTCCGCTTATTATTAGTTTCAACAATACATTGAGGTCCGATTAATTAGGAGCACCTACTAAACTTACGCTATTAATGATGACACTGTAATTGGCACTGTTGAATGCAACGCGCCGAGTCAGATGGCTTTATTTGATTGGAACACACATTCTCCACGGTGAAACTAACATCTTTTGATGCCACTGCTTTGATCCTGCAGAAATCAAGACTTTATTAGGGAGAGACCATTTACGGGGGGGGGGGGGGGGGGGCAGGGGGCAAAGGCACGTGTTTTCAAACGCGTGTCTTGCTCGGACTTTCATATATAAAGGACACTGCCAATCCTTTTCTTAGCTATACTGTAACATCTCGTATTTCAAAAAGAGGCACAATTCCTGCTGTACAAGACAGGCAAAATGTAGCGTTTTATATAAGGTGTTCAGCCTCCGGAAAAAGCAAAAGTTGAATGAAAATGAAATAAAAGAGAGGGATAATTCCTATGATTGGGAAAAGCGTAATCGGACGTTTCAGAAGACATGGACAAAAGCTGAATTATGACGACGGCAAGAACGTTATGCGGTGTAGCTGGTGTATGGAATTCGCAAAAACAAACACAGATAAAACATCCAGTTTTGTTGCGATTGTTCGAACTTTAAAATTGAATCTGAGATGAAAATGGTGAAGAGTGAATGGAGATCTTGTTTGAGACCTTGGGTTCTGTCCGACCTACTCTTTATAATCTTCCATACAAATGACATTCCAACACATGAGCCATCACCAGCAATACGTTTGTGGAATGTTTCAAAGAGACGGGTAAGAAGATAAGAACAAACCCCATATGGACCCAAAGTGCAGGTGGAGAACGAAAAATGATATTTGGATCCCTTTCTAGAATTGGATCCAGATTATCGTGAGAAACAAGAAATATTAATGGACTGATGATTTGAAGTAGGATTTATACTTCTGTAACCCTGCATGTCATATGATAATGCTATTTATGAAAGAAAATTGTTGTTAATCTCAATACAAGTGTGACATAGTTTTGTGGACAGGACTAGTAAATGCTGGCTACCAAGAAATTTGTGTTAAATTCAAGCTATATATATATATATATATATATATATATATATATATATATATATATATATATATATATATATATATATATATTGACATTTAATTTTCCATATTTGTCCCCATATCATTATTTTTCAATACACATAACATCAGTTGAGAAAACACAAATCAGATCTTCTACAAAACTCCATCTCTGATATACTAGAATAGTGTTGTACAAAAATAAGAAGGAATTCAATGGAAAATGGCATGCTGATAAAATATAACTTTAACAAAAGTATTATTATACCTCAAGACATCTTTTATGAATTCACTTTTTAGAGGTTCTCTACAGCCTGAAAAAAAAGCTTGGGAATATGTTGTCCAAAAATAAGTTATCTCAGTCAAACGTGTAAAAAAAAATGTGTGTGAAATAATTTGAAACGCACATTTCTAAAGTGTTTTTTTCCTGACCAATGCAAGAAAAACCCACGTGTTCCAATTGTAGGAGTTGGTGAATTCAGACACGATGTATTAGACTGGTATCTTCACAAGCTGTATGACAATCAAGTCACAAATAAGGCAAGAATGGAGGAACTGGCATCTCACGGCAGAACGTGGATTAAACTGTAAATTAAAACTTGTCTGCCAAATGTTTTAGTATAAAACATACTATATACCAGAAAAAGATAGTGCTGACACAATGTTGTTGCTGCTACAGTATGACTTCTGCAGGTCACCTGACACCACAGCAACCAGTTGACTGTATTCACTTGCCAATGTTTAGTTGCAAACGTTCAAATCACAACTTGGTGTGCCAAAGCATTAACAAAATGTTGACAAAATCAAAAGAGGAAACACAACCAGATGGACTCAACAAAAATCATGCAGAATATAGATCTTACAGCTATCAAATGTATACCCAAAAATAAGAGATATAAATATGCGATTTATAATCATCCAAGAGGAAGTTGGAAGTCATAAATAATCCAAAAGGATGATAAAATTAAAAGGTTAGTGTTAGATTATTATCACAAAGATTTCCTCTCACCTGATCCCTAAGGCAGCATATTTTTATACAGTTCCTTCTGTATTTCTTTTAGTATCATGTAAATGAGTGGCCACCATTTTTATTGAGCTCTTTCTCGTGTATTTGGTTCAGTAAGCTGAAAATTTGCACTGTTATTATCTTATGACCTTTCTTTGAATTGTAAAAATTAAATGTGTTGGCATTAGACCTAATTATATTTATTTCTGATAATCAATTAAGTTCACTTAAATACATGTAGTAGTATATACTGTACAAGGATTACTTTCATTTCAATTATCTTTGGAAAATCCAGAATGGTCATGAGACCAAGTTGTCTGCAAAGTTGTTGTTTTTTAAATGTCTAGTAACTAGCTTGTCCAAGGTGCAAAATAGTAATGGAAATGATAAAGAAAGAAGCTGATGCAGCAAATTATGGTTGGAGATAAAAGACAATGGTGGTCAAATTGGGTTGAGAAATTACTTTGGTTAAGTAAAAGAAAAAAGAAATAAAAGGGCTGTTTGTTCTTGGTATACAGAGTGCTGAAAGACGAAGATAAACTCTCTTGCTAATGGAAGTAGATGTACTCATTTGCACTTTTTAGCATTTACCAGCTTCAACAAATCATGTATTTACCAAGGCTGGGAGACTTGATCTTGGGTAAAAAGCAACATTACCAATTCTACTTGAAACAAATGTTGATGAGGCAGAAAAGGACCATGATGGGGCAGCACAAATAATGACTGTTTACTATCAGGTCAATAATGGACAGCCACTGACCCAGTACTAAATTTTAATGCTGGTCGCCTTCCATGAATAAAATATATTTCAGTTTCAACCACTTTTTGCCATATGTCAGTCTTTTATTATCTTCACACTAAATATCTTTTAAATAAATTGTCATTTATACATATCACGACCATCAAATTTACAATACCAAAATGTCTTAAGCCTGTTTCTCTCTCCATTGATTCATGGATCTGATATTTAAAAAAAAAATTATTTGACCCTCAGGTCTGACACCAAGGTTTGTTGTTTTTACTTAATCTGACCCCAGTTCAGATACAAATATCACTATTGACTCTGAATTTTGAACCACTAGAAGAAACACTTTGTTTGTCCCTTGCACAACACAGATACACGTCACAACAAGATGGTTCTATTCACATACACCATTTGAAAAAAAACATTCAGTTTTCTTTCATTCTTTCTCAACATCTCTAGTGTTGATATGGACAATCTTCCTTTCCACCTCTCTTGGAATACATAAAAAACCTATGTTGCTTTAAATTTTACCCCAAAATATAGACAAAATAATGAATTGTATTAAATTATTGTATTGCATAATGTAAAGCTTGGAAGATTTAAATCTCACACGGGTGGGCAGTGGGACTCCGCATAATGATTATTATAAATACATTTTGGGAGCGTAGTCCTTGAATGTACAAAACCATGGGAAATGTTGTCCCACTAGCAGTTGTTTGCTTAAGTGTACAAAAACACTAATGATGACTAGACATCATTTACTTAATAACATTTATGAACAATTACAGCTGTAGAAATTGCCAATACAGCTCTACCCAAAACAAGACAGAAACTGAAGTGTAAGGTGGACCCGTGGGTGGTGATGGTAAACAGCCTTGCCATTTCGATGCACAACAATTTTGTCTCGACACCGTTTAAGACACAAATGCAAACTTAATACATTTGTTATTAATCTTGATCATATAATGGCAGAAGAGCGTTATGTTCAAGTATAATAAAATCCTTCGTATTCATGATTTTATTCAAACTTTTCGAATATATAACACCTTTAGAGTGTGTTTACAAAATATGACACAAGTACTCGCTTCCATTTGCAACGTATACTTAAGACATCAAAAAAGCATTAGACTTTGTAAGAAGTGCAATAACGAATGTTTCATCAATAAAGGCTATCTTACCTGTTCTTTATTTAAATTTTCCGTAACAAGAACACAACTTTGTGAAACACGTTCTTTTTTCAACTCTGCTGCGAGGCTTTCAGGAAAGCCTTCGCCATTTCTTTGCTCATGTGACCTGATAAACCAATCGCATAGTGAGGCTACAGTCCAAAAATAGATTTCATTGACGCAAACAAGTTTATATTTAGTACCTCATACGCTGTGGCTTGCTTACCTTACAGTATGGAAAACATATTGTGTGACTAAGCGGTACAAGTTAATCGATCCTCAAGGGACTGCGTGTGAGTGAGAATTTGGCTTTGTGTTTCCTTCGAGTCACACTTAATTTAAACCCATACAACTATCCATCAAATCTATATACGATAATAGTTCGTGTTTATATCTATCTGTACCTATCCCAATTATATCATCATTCTATAATAATGTGTGGCAATATGACCATGGACGAGGGCCAAATATTGTTGTCAAGAATTCGCAGCTTCAAAATTAATACAGATAGTAACGCAAAGGCACAAAAATAACGTAGTATTTTATGAAATCATTTTGCCACCAAACGAGCTTGTTAAAAGTGTTGAAACTTTGGTGTTTTAAACATTATAGACTGACGTCAGATTTTTGCACAAAAGTAATCATTTATTTGTTTACATCAGACACTTTGAATAATACCAAGTAACCGACAAAATGCAAAAAGGTACTTCTATCAAGCTGCGTATAAATAATGCAACAATGCTCGCCCGTGTAGTTTGTACGAACGGACCAGCTTAACGCTATAGTCCACTACAACTAGATTCAAGGACATTTAAAAAAAATTTAAAAAACAGAAATGTGTTCATAGAACACTAATGTCGCGCAACCATGAAACCAAACGTTGATGAGAAACTGTCCTAATTAAAGTTTAACCTAAGCAAGAAATGTAGAACTGACCCCCTTTTGTAGTACAATGTTTATGGACATATATACTCGCCAAAATTCTTTTACATGCATCATTCATCACTTTAAGGCCCACAGCGTCTAAGAAAATTACCTAAAACTGCAACACTTAACACGAGTTATTTTATGTGAAATATAGGTAACATTGACCTTATTTTGCCTGTATTTTGTTGTACTCGCCAAAGCAAAGCTGCATAACTCCGCGACCTACAACGTCTGAGAAACTTATCTAAACGTATATTTGAACGAAAGTGACTGAAGCGTAAAATATAGGTCGCATTGACCAAATTTAATAGAGTGGCTTTACTTTCACCAAGATGCAGTTACGTTATTGGTGTGCATCTTTGCAGACGTATAGTCAACACCTGGTTCGATTGGCCAACGCCTAATTTTAAGTTCGGAGTTGTGTTCAAATTTACAATGGGACTGAAATATTAAGGATTTAAACATTACTCTGGACACACAGTGGCTGAGAAAGTGACCACTAGACAAAAAAAAAATCACACGTGCAAGATGTTTACGTCAGTAGGATTAGTAGTGTTAAATAGGGACGCTAAAGTGCTATTATTTTTTTTTAAAGTAATATCCTAGGGAGATAATTATATTTGGAATATACCGCTCCGGTGGCCCAGTGGTTAGAGCGGGAGGTCGTGGGTTCGATCCCCGTCCGAGTCATACCGAAGATGTACAAAAATGGTACTAACAGCTGCCTCGCTTGTCGCTCAGCATTAAGGGTTTAGTGCTAGGACTGGTCGACCTGGTGTCAGGATAATGTGACTGGGTGGAACATCGTGATACAAGTCTGCGGCATGATGTCCCATTCAGGCCCGCACCTAGGAAATTCTGGGCCCCAGGCAGCTGACTGAGTTCGGGCCCCTTTCGTATTTCAAATATGTGCATATATCTCAATATCTATCTAGCTCGGGACCCTGAAAAGTGCCATGGTTGTCCCCCCCCCCCCCCAGGTGCGGGCCTGCCCCATTGCTAAACATCATTATAAACTGCCTCACTGCAGACATCATAGCTATATGACTGAAAAATTGTTGAAGCTACGTTAAAAATCATGGACACACACACACACACAACGCACACATATTCGGAATAAAAGACGAGTCTGTTGGTTTGCGTATTTTGCGGATTATTTCACCGTATTTGGTGATGAAGCTTTAATAACAAGAGAAATTAAGAACATCTCTTTGGTTATGATAGAGGTTTTAAAACTTCATGTCTTCTAAAAATGCAATTTTCTTCAAACTAACTAATTTGTTTTCTTGATCCGGAACTTCACAGTTGCATTTCTTCACACAAGTTTTGCTAAAATGTTGTAACAAAAATTTTCCTCTACCTTACTGTCATGTACATCTTCCAAATCAAACAATATATTAATTAATTTCCTTTTCTATATGAACAAATTTTAGTTCATTACTTTGTTGTTGTTGAAAACTTTAAACTCATTCGAAATCAAATTTGACTAATGTTTGATTGAATCCTATATCCGGTGTTATTAAACTTTCCTAAATAACACCTTTAATTTCTTTTAATCTGTTGTATTGGCCTTGTTGTTTTCGAAGTAGTCCTTGACCATGTTGTAACTATCCGCAGGGTCAGTGTGCCGATAGCAGTTTGGTCCATTATATAGCTTCTCTGTAGTTGCTGAAAAGAATGTTTAACTGAACCGAATTCATATTGATTATTAGAATGTTTGTTTTCTACACGCATTGCAAAATCCAACAATATCGTGTGTAACTAGAGTAGTTTCATTGTTGTTTAAGTTTATGCATTTATCAACTGTCTAGGTAATACATACAGTGATCGATAAAAATATTCATTGTTTGTTCTGTCAACGAAGTACATCAAAATTTAGTATAATTTGATTTCATATGTACTTATTTTCCCTGTTGTATCCATATGGCAGAGTCGTAACACTCGACAAATTGGCACTTGTGGACAGCGAAAAATGGCCAATCTTACTCGAAAGCTACTGGCACGATCATATGTATTGCATTTTCTGGTAATTCACCTTATTAGTAAAGAAGCAAGGCTTGTTGTTCATGACCGTTCTCAGGTTTTTACTAGATACTATCCACGCCGTTGCAAGTTTTCTTTCTGGTAATTCTCCCAATTAGTAAACAAGCAATGCGTATGCATGATCGTTCTCAGGTTTCTACTAGGTTGTTGTTGTTGTTGTTGTTGTTGTTGTTGTAGGGTTTAACGATAGGCTATACATGGTGCCCAGTATTAATGGTGGAGAAAAGTGCCCAAGAAAACCCCCCGGAAGAACCACCGACCCACGAAAAGCTACTAGCAAGCTTTCTCACATACCCACAATTGGCCGAATGTGAGAATCGAACCCACGCAGTCAGAGGTGAGATGGCAGTGATCCGTAACAGAAAGCGCTTTAGACCACTTGGCCACTAAGAGCCTCCTTCTACTAGGTATTTTTCATGTCGTTGAAAGTTTTCTTTTTCACCCGAGTCAGTATGATAAGCCAATGACGTTGACCTCAATCATAAAACTCCCCAAATGGAATACAAGGAAACTCGCTATTGAATCAAGTTTTTAATTTCAAACTTTTACTGGCATAAACTCCTTCTCAAATTATATTCCTTTTCGGAAATTCTATTTTTTTAAAATATTTTTTGGGGGGTTACTTCATAGACTTTTCACTTGGACAATACATATATATCTTGATAATGAGAATCATTCTGAAGTTTTTCATTACTTGCTAAACACTTCATTATTCATCACCTTTAAAAATTCCTTATCGAAATCATGCATGGCATTCTCTTCAACGACGCGTGATGAATGAACATGATCAGCCGTTTGCACCTTTCTCAATATCAGACCTTTGTCAGTGGTTCTTTTCGGGCTTTTTTTTCCGAGTTCTTCCTCCACCAATAATACTGGCAGCAATGTATAGCCAATCGTGTGCTGAAAAATGGCGTTAAACCCTTCAAAAACAAACAAAAACAATATCAGACCAAGTTCAATGTAAAATATGATATTTGTAAAATGCTTCGAGTATTTGGGGGATTTTTCTGCAGTAGCAGAACAACTTGGAAACAGTTGGCTTTGTCACGGACCCAGTTTGATTGAAATGTTTTTGCATAGATGGCATGGCATTGTCATATATATATATATATATATATATATATATATATATATATATATATATATATATATATATATATATATATATATATATATATATATATATATCATACAATTACATCTTTATTCACCATATAATATTTCACATGCAAGTATTAAAATACAGCAAATTCTCCATTATCATTTGAATTAAATATCTGTACATTTGTCAATGACTTTTCATTTTTAATTTCAGAATAAAATATTCGCCATGTTAGACAAGCACACATACAATCATTTTGACCAAATTGTATTTCCTTGTCCACTACGGGTTGATAACTTTGTTGTCCAGACTGCAGGTACATCCATAATCTAAATGGCCAATGTTCTAGAACCTTTAGCTCTTCAAGAGCCGTCCTTAGTAATTAAATCAGCTTTGATTTGATGGACCCAATGGTATTCACAATTTGCGGAGACACCAAAGAGAACATTAAACACATAGCGATGATTTTTTTTTTGACCAAATAAACTTACATAAGACTTTCTGTATATATCAAGTTATTCAAGTCATAGCATTAAATTTTGCGATGCCTCATGCTATTCAGTGTTTCATAATTAATTTAATTTGCAAACAAAATTTTATCTAATATATTTGTTTAACTCTGAGGACCTATAATGACAACTGTACATTGGATGGTCCACTTGGGATTTACAAATGATTAGAATATCAACGTGTTTGCCTTTCCAGAGCTTGGCTCCTCTGTGTGGTTTTAACGTACCCTTTCTCTTTCTCATCCAAACATTGTTGCACGGTAATGGAGATGCACAGTTCATCTTCGTTGTAACCAATCTTTCGTTTTTCATTGGACATTTATCAAACTATGCACATTACTTACTGAGGTTATGATTTGCCTGGCACTTAGGCAATCTTACTCAGAAAGTTTAAGATCAATTGAATACCAATGTAAACACCATTGTTTTTAAGTAATATGAGCTAGTCGAAGGTAGAGACAACAACCAACGGCTTGTGAGTTTCTGCATCAACGTTTAACGCTTCGATTATATGTAGAAATCTGTGCTGAGAAAATCATTGATGTCTTTTGCAACTTGTTACAAAATTACATATGTCTATATTGCTAAGACCCACAAACCTGTGTTTTAACTGTTTAGCCCAGGGATTTTATACATGTAACAAGCTGCAGATGAATGATGATAAAACTGAGGCTATTCTGATCACAACACAAAGACTTTCTCATTCACATCCTTTACCTCTGACAATAAATATCAGCAACACCAACATTAAATTCTCACAGTCAGTACGAAACCTAGGCGTTACTCTAGACAGTACTCTCACATTGCACCAACATGTCATGAACATATGCAAGGCTGCATATGTTGAATTGAGACGCATCAGTTCCATTCGTAAATATGTTTCAGTTGATGCCACTAAAACACTTGTGTGTTCATTAGTGCTTTCAAGACAGGACTATTGTAACTCAATTCTGTCTGGTTCGTCACAATTTTTCTCCAGAAACTTTAAAAAGTTCAAAACACAGCTGCACGGATCATCTTTAGAGTACCTCTATCAGAACACATCTCACCACTGCTCTGTACCCTACACTGGTTATCGATTCGATACAAAATCAAACACAAAATTTGTTCTCTGTCCTATGTTTCAATGACAGACCCCAGTCCAACATACATATCCAGCCTCACCCATGTGTATACACCAGCTAGATTCTTACGCTCTTCTTCTGATAATCATATACTCATTGTTCCCAAGGTGAAAACAAAGTCATATGGACAACGTTCGTTTGCATACCAGGGCCCGGCGACGTGGAACGAATTGCCCATTGAAATTAGACACGAAGACACAGTGGTCCCTTTTAAGAGTGCTCTTAAAACTCCCCTGTTTCGATTGCAGGGACAAACTTAGAGACCTAATCATGTTTTGTATCTTATATGTTTTCAGCATAATTTTATGTTTTCCAATTTCACTGTTTTTGTCATTTGTTTTTCTGTAGTGTAGTTATATCATTATTGATGGTGTAAAGCGCTTAGAGCATTGAAAGATTAGGCGCTATACAAAGTCCTCATTATTATTATTATTATTATTATTATTATTATTATTATTATTATTATTATTATTATTATTATTATTATTTGTTTCATCCTAACATCGATTTATTTGATTTCAGTATCGCTTTTATTCAGAGAACTGTTGTCTTCTAGTACCACGCCTTTGATCCCTTCAACATCTTCTGTTTCAACTTTCGTTGCGGGATTTTAAGCGGGATCGGGGTGGGGGGTGTCGTCCTGTCTTTGACAACAATGTAACAAGGAGCTGACCTAAATTAGACCAAACAGTTACAGTGGGTAGCGGGTTAAGTACAGCTTGTTCAGTGAGTACAGCTTGTTCAGTGAGTGGCGGATGGCGCGTAAATTCAGCTGGTTATTTGAGTGGCGGGTAGCGAGAACGTTCAGCTATTTCAGTGAGTGGCGGGTACCTAGTTTATAAACTATACCAATAAAACAACGCTTGGTGGGAAGGGTAAACAAACAAATAAGCAAAGATACACCTATATGGCAAAAGAACACATATATCGTTTCGAGGCTAATGAGTGGCCCTGGAAAGAGCTTTTGGATAATATATATATATATATATATATATATATATATATATATATAATCCACATACGGGATGAGGAGAATAATAACACAAACATACTATCAACACCGAAGGGAAGCACACAAAAAACACCATACATATGATATCCAGCTAGAAAAACACATCCATATATAATATCCACACAGAAGGGACGCTAAAAACAAACCCTAAATATACTATCCACACGGAATGGAAGGTTTAAAAAAAACAATATCTGCTATCAAAACGCATAATATTGTAATAAATTTGGAGTATGCGCATTTGATAGCGCCCCGTTTTAAGCAATTCTTAGATTTGTGTGATTATTGGGATTCGGCGCCATGGAAATATTCCTAGCCCGAAATAATTAGCCAATTATTAGGAGCAAGTGTCACGGAGTCGAGTGTTAGTAAGTTTGAACGATACCATGGTTCGCTAGTAGTGAATTCAGGTCCAAACCGAATGACTGTCCCTGGTGTAATATAGTCCATATTAAAATCTAATGGTGTACAACAGTGGTGTGACTGAGGTGGCAGTATTTACGGTAGGAAACCGGTAAATTACGCAATGTAATCAATAAGTAGGGACATAGTAGATACCGTTTATGTGTCCATGGTGGAAAATGGGTGCAGTTAAATTGGCGTAATGTGCCTGTAAGAGTATGCATTGACTGGCCTAGGGTGGCGGAGTTAAAATAGTTCCCAGTGAAAAAGGGGATACTAGTGTATTTTCTATGGCATAACCGGCTGGTAGTACGGAAATCTGATGATGATGAAGAAAAACCATGCAAATATGTGGTTGATGGACTTTTGGCAAGTTGATTTATCTGTGGTCTTGAATTGATTAGAGTAAAATTTAGTATATAAAAGCAGACACGTCTGGCTTTCCAATTTACAACTCAAATTGTATGGAAGTCTTTGGAAATTTGGGGAAAACATATGACTTCCAGCGGGATTTGCGCCAATGTTTGACACCGCTCGGTCAAGTGATACCCATGTGCGTGTAACAATATTTACTATCTACACTGTCTACTTTCAACATAGAAGTAGAAGGGGAAGAAAATCACCCCAATATATACTATCAACGCAGAAGGGAAGAAAAAAAATGTTACTCCATTGGGTAACATAAGTCTGGAGACTAGTGTTTTGAGAGATGGGCAGACAGAATTAGCATTACTTGCGAAAGGAAGAAAGAATGGCAATATATATATTTTAAAAAAAAAACAGAAAAGAAGCACACTTTTTAGGATTTTTGGCGGTATTATAGTACAAATGTAATTAAGACAACCATATATACTATGTAAGAAACGTTCATTGTTTTCATTCAGTCATTCATTTTTTTAAAAGAAAGATAACGTGATATTTTTGTTGTCGACTGACTGTTCAACATTTTGCTGCAGATCGTAAATTCAAGAGGAGCCATGTGTTTCGCAGCACACGCTACCAACAATGTTGCAGTTTTCACAAATCTAAGGGAGGGAAAAAGCAGTACCAAAATTCGCCTTCTTATATCGACAGTCTAAACTACAGGGGTCTGTGTCGTTGTTTTCAATTTATCTCTCATACCTTTACAATATAAATGTACAAGGGAGAACACACACTTCTCTCCTTTCTCGTACGACCTATTTAAGAATCAATGCGGATATTTCAAGCTCCTCTTTGCGTAGCTTACTGAATTTGGTACCGATATTTAGCACAGGCATTCAACTATAAATCCCGATCCAAAGTTTTACTTAATATTATGCCTTTAAGGCATGCCAACCCATTTATACATGCTACCGCTCGACATAACCCTGATCGCGTCCGCTTAAAACTGCCCTGAATTCTATACCGCCTTCTCATTGGCCAACCGAAAATCACACATGATTTAGATTTTTAATCGTAAAGTTTTTATTGGCTGACATACGTTGACATATGGCGGGCCATTTCACTGTGATCGTAGTGTTGCTGATGCTGACACGTGTTTGCATGATGAAATATGCCGTGCACGACGCAATTTCAGGTCACAATATAATGATATTGTGGAAGGGAGGCACTGGTAAAAGCTTTTTAGCTAGCAATTTAAGAAAAAGACTGAAAGAAATAGGAAACAGAGTATACTCTGCAGACAGTACAGGTATAGTTGCCTCTCAGTTGCACGGAATCACAAAACAAAAGTTTTCGTGCATTCAAGACGGTCGTTTCCCCCATAATTTGTTTAAGAGACAAAGTAAAAAATAATGATATGATAGATATTAAAAGAAGGATTATGAATGTTGACACTCTTTTTAATGATGAAATTTCCATGCTATCTCCGAAATTATTTCTGCAAATAGAGAAGGTGTTCAGAACAGTTAAAGAAAGCAATTTCCCATTTTGTGGCATTCAGATCAGAGTCTCTGGTGATTTCATTCAACTGAAGCCTGTGCCAAATGATGTGTACCATGATAAAGGAGAACTCAGTGGCAGGTATGAGAAGATTAACAACCAGATTCCACATCACTGTCTTGTTACACATACACAGACAAACAGAATCTAATTTGAACATTATATTTTAATAACAACAGACCTCATATGAAGGAAAAAAAGGAAAGGATAAAACATAATGAAAAATGCCTTATCTTTGCAAGTCATTATTTCTGTTTTTTGTAAAATTTACACAGTATATATATATATATATATATATATATATATATATATATATATATATATATATATATATATATATATATATAGAGAGAGAGAGAGAGAGAGAGAGAGAGAGAGAGAGAGAGAGAGAGAGAGAGAGAGATGAGCTCAACCCTATACATACAAATTTGAATATACTTAAAACATTGTCTTATTCTCGTTTCTCCACATACGAGATAATATTCAGTTCTAAAACTTTCATCACCATTTCAGATGAAGCTCAATCATATTCCAAAGTGTCATGTGTCACGTATATCTTATGATGTAAATACATACATCAATTGACAGACAGCTTGGCTTATCATCCTTAAGGTTCAGTGTACTTTAAGTTTATTTACTTCCTAGAAACCCTAATTTCACTGGATTGAAGAAGAAGAAAAAAACTACCACTCAGTACTATATAATTTATATCTGCCTATGCTAATGTATGAATGCCAAAATATCCAAGTGAGAAAATAATTTTTGGGGAGCAGTTTCAAAACGCGAACTGGCCTTGCGACCATTCAGTAGTGGCTGTGATAAGAAGAAATGTTACGGTACACAAACCATAATTGTAAGTTCACACTCCAGTTGGACATACGTCACAATTAATTTTACTATATGTTCTTTACATATATTTCTCAGTACTGACCTTTCAACTGTGTGACAATCAATACAAATCATATGTTAATCTAAAATGCACCCAAAGATGACTTCACGGTAAAGTTCTTGTCAAGTGTTCACCGGCATTTTTTTGAGTGGCTGCACTGTAAACAGAGCAGCATGTAAACAGAACACTGATTTCACTTCCGGATCATCACTAAGTCCTAATTACACAATGTTCACTGTCGCCCAAAATACACACAGACAACCACTCTCAGAGCTCCTATTCTCAAGAATAAACAATTACCTTTAAATCTATACCAAATAATGCATCAATATAACTCTTCTGTCACCATCAAAAAGAGAGAGTAAAAAAGGTTCTAAAAATAGAAAAGAACTACATTCGTTTGGGTACTGAACTGGAAGTATTAATTGTGATGCGATTCCAGCCAGTCTGTACTAAAACGGTAAAACTACAAAAGCCTAGGCAAAACAATGTGTCAGTTGTTAGAAGCAATTTTATTGGCTACACCTATTTTCTACCTCCTTAGATTCGAGTCTCCTTCAGTAGCTCTTCGCACAGTGACAAGATCAGACGTGCTTTTTATGTGCCTGACGATTACGCTACCTGCCTTGAATTTAGAACCAAACAATGCATCACTCAAGTAAGTGACATCATTGGCTGACCTATATTTTCCACTGTCTAAGCTTCAAATCGGTTTCAGTTGTTATTCTCACATCGAGATCAGACGTATTTTTCTGTACCTGTCAACTAGTCACTTTACAAACAATAAAACTCATGCACAAACAATCGTACCATGGGTGACTTGTGGACATTTCAGTCTTATTGCGAAATACATCACGGCATGTTTGGATGTACTATTTTGTGAGAACTTTACATGACGTTTTTGACAGAATGATTTTAGTAGGCTATATCTCAAATTCACTCTTGTGATATTTTTACAATAGTGTTCTTCTTATAGGAGTAACTATTTCAATGAGATGTGTGTTTTCGAAATGTAGTTAGGGATAGTAGCAAGTAGAAAGGGAGCCCCGAAACCATACAAATGTTAAGTCTCGATGCTCTTTAAAAGCAGGAATAACATAATCTCTTTCTCTCCGTCATAAGTTTTATTGAAATCCTAATGGCATATCTTTCCCTTTGAAGATACCTCTCCCAAATTGTGATCAGTAGTCATCATAATTACATGAACTGTTCCGTTTGTCGCGTAATTTATTTTCTCCATAACTTACACCCTAAAACTGTAGAACGATTTTTCTTCCATCAGTAAATCGTTGGATGAAAAAAAATCTTGAGTTGACTTGAGCTTGTACAATTCAAGTATCTTAGGTTTATACTACTTTTGCACTACAATATGTCACGGAAAAATTCTAACATTAGAGTAACTGTTTTTTTTTTTTTCTTCTTCAGAAAGGAAACAAACACACGGCTTTGTCAAGAATGACACGAGTGACATTAAACTGTATAACCCTGCCTATGGTTAACTCTGAATTTTAAAACCTAAACAAACGTTTGGAAACATTCTAACAATGTTCAATGTAGTAATGTTTGAATTATTTTCTCTAAGTTTAGATTGCCGATAGAAAAAGGCGCGTTTTGGTGCTGTTTTGTTCTCTCCCTCTGATTTGTAAAAACTTTGTTGCATTGTTGGTAGCGTGTGCTGCGAAACACATGCCAGCTGTTATATTTAGGATCCACAGCAAAATGTTAAGCAGTGAGTTGGCAATAAATATCACACTAACATTTTTATTTTAAAAACTCAAATTGATGAATGAATCAAAACAATGAACAATTTCTCACCTAGAATGAATGCATCGTTTTCTTAATTACCTTGGTCTCATAATACCGCCAAAAGTAGCAGAACCAAAAATGGTACGCTTCTTTTGTTTTTTTTTTCTTCTTCTTCTACCAATCTTTCTTTTTTTCGCATGTAATGCTAATTCTGTCTACCCATCTCTCAAAACACTAGTCTCCAAACTATTATCACCCAATGCAGCAGCAATTGTGTGTGTGTGTGTGTGTGTGTGTCTGTATGTGTTTTATCTTAACAAAAAAGGTCTTGTCACTACACTATATGGATAGTATATAATGTGTTCTTTCCTTCATTGCTGTGTTGAAATTATATATTGGAGTTTTTTTCCACCACCCCTATGTTGATAGTAAATATTATGTGTGTGTGTGTGTGTGTGTGTGTGTGTGTGTGCGCGCGCATGTGTATTTGTTGTTTGTATGCGTTCGAGTACGCTTGTGTGGCTGGCAGATAAATGGGGTTTGTATGCGTTCGAGTACGTTGTGTGGATAGTATATATTCGGTTATTACTTTTTTTGATATTAGATGTTGTTTTTTTTAACTTTCTCTTCTGTGTGGATAGTATATTTAGGGTGTATATTTAGCTTCCCTTCTGTGTGGATAGTATTTTTAGGTTATATTTTTAACTTCACTTCTGTGTAGATATTCTATTTGTGCTTTGTTGTTTTTTCCCCACCTCTTCTTGTGTGTGGATAGTATATTTGGTGTTTGTATGAAATAGAAGAAACACCAAAGCTCTTTTCATGGCCAATCATATGCCATGAAAAGATATTTATTCTCTTTGCCATGTATGTATTTGTTTGTTTACCGATCCCATCAAGCGTTGTTTTATTGGTATAGTTAATGAACTAGCTAAACCCGCTACCCGCCACCCACAGAAGTAGCTGAATTTACCCGCCACCCACCACTCACTTAACTAGCTGAACTTACCCGCTACCCGCTGTCACTGTTTGCTGTTTTGTCCGATTTTTGTCAGCTCCTTGCCAAATTGTTGTCAGTAGCCAGTACCGTCATCATTCCTATATATAAAAAAAACCTATACAATCTTGGGTCTAAATCGCCCCACAACCTTTTTGACAGGACTTCCAAGGCGCATTAGGGAAGACATTAATAGAAATAATTAATAAAAAAACAAAAATAGTCTGGTTCCCTGCTTAGTATGCGCCTTGTGTTGCACTCTGCTATGTAAGTATACTTAGTATCTGTGGCGGGCCGTAGTCTAGGGGTGGGTTCTTTCGAAATATTTAAATGAATTTTGAGGAAGTTCCCCTGACCCGTAATTAAAAAAAAATGTTAAATTATTGATAATAGATTTATAGCTGTGAGCCCCCAGTCAGCAATGCCGACGGTTACCTTATAAATAAACACGAAGATAAAATTCAATTAATAACAATTTAATAAAATGTGAACTTTATACGATAATTAACAATCACTCGTCTCTCCCTTGACCAAGTGACGGCCTAGTTCATCACGTGATTCCTTAGTGTGAGTATAATTTCCCCTGTTTTCTCTGTTACACGCTTCCTTCCGTCTTTCTCCTCCTTTCCCTTCCTCCTTTGATTCTTTGTCCCTCCTGTCTTCTCCACTTCCGTTCCACGTTCCTCCTGTCTATCTACTCCAATTTATAATTTCCTTCTCTCCTCGTAGGTCCTACTACTTCTCCTTCCTTCCGTCTCTCAATCCGAGACTATGACAATACTTCTCAAGTCTGTCACTCAAAGCTTCCTTGAAGCTGTATCTCTTAGATTCCCAGAATTTAAGATTTACGCGCCAATTCACGGCTGGCAAACGGAGTTCCTGTTCCTGTCCTTAGTGAAAATCCTTCCAGTGGATTAGAACGAACTAATTTAATTTCTATCGACATAAGATATTATTCTTGGTTTAAAACAAGGGCCCACCCATATCGCATTCTGATTGGGTGGCGCTTGTACCCTGTCCAATCGTCGAACGGTCAATTCAAATCTACCTGTCTGTCTTGGAGAAACTGTAACTAATATCCACCTACTCGTCGGCTACGCTACCTTTGATGTAGTCATAAGCTTCACACCTACGTGACATTTTTAACCTCCCTTGCCGCGTTTCTGCTCTCTCGACCCAACTAAGACCATCTTACGTAAGGGGATTAGCTTTACCTTGGACAATTTTACACTTCAAACACGTCGGTCAGAATTACCTTTTATACATGTACAAGTGGGTCGGGATAAATCGTGACAGTATCATCGGTCTCTTGACCTAGTGTGGTCGTTGACGCACTGTGCTGCTGAATATCTTATCAGTTCCCTCGACTTGTCTCGACCATGTGTCAATGCCTGTGTCTCCGCAAAACTTTTTCTTGTCCATTCTGTGGTGTAATAAGTCCACTTTTTTCTCTGTCTACCTCTCCTTCTGCCATCCTGGACGCTGCCCTGCAGTACTGTTGTGGATAGACTGTTGGCTCTAGTGACATGGCTATACGATTTCAGCTTTCTCTTTTTGACAGTGGTGAGGAGGTCTTCATAATGGCCTACTTTATGCCTGATGGTGTTACTCACAAGTGTGCTAACGGTACTTTGCATACTTAGTATGACGAAAGGAGCATATTAAGCAGGGAACCAGACCAGGCCCGCACATAAGGGGGGAGGGGGGAACCATGGCACTTGTCAGGGGCCCGAGCTAGATATGCACATATACGCACATATTTGAAACACGAAAGGGGCCCGAACTCTGTCAGCTGCCTGGGGCCCAGAATTTCCTAGGTGCGGGCCTGACCAGACTACCCCCATTAACTACTTTCCTTCATCTGTTTTGGGCACAGCGACTTAGATAACAAACGCTTGATGTAATGCTATTTTTTTATCGTGTTGACTTCACCTTTTGGAAACTATTTTGATTAACTCTTTTACGGTTGTGATAGTATTTTTGGAAAAATATAACCTCCTTTAACCTATTTTGATTATCTCTTTTACGGTTGTGATAGTATTTTTGGAAAAATATAACCTCCTTTAAACTATTTTGATTATCTCTTTTACGGTTGTGATAGTATTTTTGGAAAAATATAACCTCCTTTATATTCATGTATCTTATCCTCACTTACACTTTAGTGTTAGAAAGGATGGGTATTGAGTAATGTAATAAAAATGTAATGTAATGTAATAAAAAAGTTCATGACGAGTATTTTAGGTTGATTTTTTCCATTCTTGATTCATTTTTCTTAAATGTTTTCATAGCATTTTCGTGAGTGTACAATTCTGATTGCATCGTATTTAAATTATCTTTTCGATCTAATTATTTGCTCGTTATTCACATAACATTTCGTTTTTCATTTTAGAAAATTTTACTCGTAACATTTTCTATCCTTGACTATGATGGCTTTATTCAGTGGTTTGTCTATAAGGAAGATGACGTGGATTAGATATAATGACGTCTCCACGCATATTCCAAAACATTATTTCAATTTTAATGCCATGTCTTCCTCCTAAACTACGCCAAGTAAGTAGCATGTGACCAAATATGTGGAGGCCAAAAAAAAAAAAGATACGTTGGAAGACGAGGTCTGACATCTTTAGACAGACACAAAACGTTATAATAATTTAAAGCAGTCAATTAAATAGTTTTACAAATGAACTGAAAAGTAAACTTATATTTAAGACTGTTACTTATGATCTTGAATATCATGTTTTAATTGAAATTTCAATTGATGTTATAACATATTATGAGATATAGGTCTAGATTTGTCCACTATTCAGTGCACATTTTATTTTAATTTTACATTTGTCTGAATTAATATTTGAGGATACTCAAAATGTAACTCTTTCAGTTTTATACGTGTACTCCCTGACCTTTCATCTTCTAATTTCTTGCTTGTTTTCTGTTTCCCACGATACAAAACAAGTGCAAATAAGAAAGGATTCTTATCACATCCGCCCATTGGATTGAAATTGCTGAGGAGTTTTGTGCTATGTATATAAAAATGCGGATGGGAAACCCGTTACTTTGGAACTCCTGGAGTGGATACTGTTTAAGCTGTTTCTGAACATTAGAAATTACCGTCATCCCTGAATATGTATATTTATATTACTTACGCCCCCATACATGTTCATAACGTAATGCCTAATAATATAAATGAAAGAAGAGTTCACTGCGTTTCTTCAAAACGCTCCAAGCTATATAGTTCATCACGCTTGGATGATTTCATATTCTGTTTACCCTGCTGACTCAGAGATAGGAAAAGTGTTCCATTCTGCCGATCATTTCTTATTTGTATGTTTTGATTTTTTTGTTAGTTATTATTCTTGTTGTTGTGTCGGTTTTCCTTTTTTTTAAATGCTAATAAAAAGGCACGACAAATTACATGTATATACATCAACAATTAATTGGATTGATGTTGATTTACCATATACCTTAGCATGCATTTACAAATAAGGGGCGCTTATTCACAACTAAATTTCTGAGGATCTCGAATAAATATCGTACTTTAAGACTCCTTTGCATACCAAAGTTGCGTAAAATGGACAAAATAACATAACACGTGCTCGGACAATTTTTTTTTTTTTAAATTAGGATTTTTAACGTAACTTTAACAATTTTTCAGACATATCGCTACGATGTCTGCAGTGAGGCAGTTTATAGTGATGTCTAGCACTGGAGCATCATGCCGCAGACATGTAGCATGACGTCCC
This sequence comes from Unio pictorum, assembly GCA_030141615.1. Classification (NCBI taxonomy): domain Eukaryota; kingdom Metazoa; phylum Mollusca; class Bivalvia; order Unionida; family Unionidae; genus Unio; species Unio pictorum. The sequence goes on along the minus strand of JARLTB010000131.1, from coordinate 2,253,782 downwards.
ACCAAGGCGCACTATCCTGACACCAGGTCGAACAGTCCTAACACTAACCCTTAATGCTGAGCCAAGCGAGGCAGCTGTTAGTACCATTTTGTAAGTCTTTGGTATGACTCGGCCGGGGATCCAACCCACGACCTCTCGCTGCAGCGGCGGACGCTGTAACCACTAGGCCACTAGATCGGTTGGACAATAATGTAATTTTCAGTAACGCATTTTCATTATTTTTCAGAACGGGGTGGAGGGTGGGGGTGGGGAGGACAAATGATTAAGGGCTATCGTCTCTACAGATCACTCATGTCTCACCTCTGTCCGCGTGGTTTCGAATCTCGGCTCGAGTATGGGCGAAAGCATTCCAGTAGCTTCCTGTGATCGGTGCTTCTCCCAGGTTCTTCCTCAACCAAATATATAGGTCGTCATAACCCATCATGTGATGAATACTGACGTTAAACCAACAACACAAAAGATTACATTCCTAATAGGACTAGTTTGTCATGTCCATCGTTTACTGCCTCCCCCCCCCCCTCTCTCTCTCTCTCTCTCTCTCTCTCTCTCTCTCTCTCTCTCTCTCTATATATATATATATATATATATATATATATATATATATATATATATATATATATATATATATATATATATCTTTAAATTTAAAATTCACACGATCTGCAAGAACATTCTTGAAGTTCCCATTGTATCCTATAGTGACAATAAAATATGTGTAAACTAGTTTTCATCAACTTCAGTCTTGTCAATAGTCATTCATTTGCTGTGTGTTCTTGTCAATATAAACGTTTGCTACATTGTTTAAAGGATCCACTCAGCTAAGTTTTAATTCAAATTAAACTATTGCAAATATTTTATAGATATCTGACTGCATTTTATATGTATGTAGCTGGTTTGCATCTGCATGTATGATATCTTTGTATATTGTGGGCGGATCTGTTGTGGTTCTTTGTATCTTTTCATTTATATATTTTCTTTTATTTTTAAGATGATTTTGGTAGAGAGCGGGTTATGGGATTTTGTTTTGTACCAGGTTTTTATTTTACTTTAAGGTAATTCATTTTTTTTTAAAATAATATCAAGAATCTTGTTTTCTTTTAAATCTTCAGATCGGAGCAAGAATGTTTTGTTAAAGTTATTTTGGGACATGAACCTTTTTGTCACATACTTATTCTGTGCGAACACAAGCCAAAAATTAGAACCTAAACAGTCTAAAATGTATATTGGTACAATTTAATCGTTGCACTTGAAAATTTTGAATGACTTATGTTTGATATAAAACGAACATTATTTGCAGTCCAGTGTACGATTTCCGCATTCGACCGAGACGGCAACAACCACGTAACACTATAGTGGTACCGCGTTTGAGTTCATTGGTCTTATCGTTCGGATACCCAACGGTAACGAACGTAATGAATTCCCACCTTTATAACAGAACTAGACTATGCTTTATACACTTTTATGGCCAGTTCATCGTAATGACATTTTAAAATTAAATTTGCATTATGTTCTTAGACGGTGTGTATTGGGATGTTATTAAATGCTGTGGATCGGGATATTATTCTGCAGTGTGGATTGTTGTTGTTGATTTTGTGTCAAATTATATGTATTACTGCCGCCAAATTGACATTCTTTTATATAAAACGTTGATAAGATACAACAGAAAAGAGAACTATAACAGTTTTGACTATACATTTCTTTTATTTCGCATGTGTGCGTCATCGATCAACGTGGGGAAGGGTCTAAAAGGGGAAACTGTGGGAGAGGTTTCGTATTTGTTCGGTAATAGTTGTTAAATTGTTGCTTTAAATCACGCCGATTATAAATAAATCTTATCTAATCTCGGTAATACTACAACTGCACGTTTTATTATATATTATTTACGGCAACCAGACATTGTTTATAGCTTTAATTGGGCCCATGCATACATATAAATGTTAAGCTTTATGTAAAAAAAAAAGTCATATGTAAAAAAAAAAGTCAGAACAATAGGTGTGGTGCATCGTGCAAGCATACATTTTTGGAAGATCATTTTTTTCTGGTACCACGTGATGACCTTAAAAACCTAGTATCAAAGTTAAGTGTCCATTAGTACAAATTCTTAAAACTGTAATGGCTAATACCAGCGTGTGTGTGTGTGTGTGTGTGTGTGTGTGTGTGTGTGTGTGTGTGTGTACGTGTGTGTGTGTAACTTTTTACAAGTCGTTATCCCCTTCCCGACACAAACAGCTTGAATTTGTATTTCTCTCTCGAACATTCTCCCACACATTGTAGTTGAACTAACAGAATAATCACCTCAGATTTAAGAGAATTCATAATTACAAATTTGCATTCATTTCACCGCACAATACTGAATCCGGTATTGTTTCAACATGTGTTTTTTTGGAGGCACATGATTTAACGTTCCCACTGTTCTGCCCGAAGTGATGCTAAATTAAAGTCAGAAGACAACCCCCAGATACGACAAGGTTTATTGGGTTCCGTCAAAGAAGTTGTAAGTTCTCGAAGGTTGACGTTACCAGTGGTGGAGAATCAAAACAAATACACGTTTCCAATAAATACATTTGAGGAATGTATGCATTCTATACAACTCTAACTTCCCAGTTCGAGTAAACTTTATTTATTGTCTGTGTATTTGTTGAAAAAAAAAAACGAAGAAGAACCACACACACACACAACCTTCTTGTGAGAGAGATTGTACATTAATTTGAAATGCTGAGTCCGAATAAGGTACATATTTATAAAATTATATTTCAAAGTAGAACGCACTTCCAAAACAGCTCGGGATACAGCTCTAAAACAAGTATCGCCCTGAGCTTTCCGACCTCAAATCATATTTATTTTCCTTATATAGTGCCTGCACTTGTTTGTCAATATTGAACTTTCCAATGTGTCAAAATTCTAATAAATAAATTGTTGACCTAAAATATTTTCAAACGAAAACTCAAGGTAAATTTCTTACCATAGGTTCATCAGCCGGGAGGGGGGGGGGGGAAGGGGTCTGACCTGTAAATATAAAGGCAGCATATCTTGAGCCAATAATTTCAATTCTAGGTTTGGTTGGTCTAAAGCGCTCTCCGTTATGGATCACTACCATCTCACCTCTGTCTGCGTGGATTCGAGTCTAAGATTCGACTAATCTAGTTATGTGAGAAAGCTTGCAGTAGCTTCTCGTGGGTCGGTGGTTCTTTCCGGGGGTTTCCCCCGGGTTCTTCGTCCACCAATAATACTGGCCGCCATGTATAGCCTATCGTGTGCTGAAAAATGGCGTTAAACCCTACAATAATAACAACAATAACCACACGTCCACACAGACAATCGTGTCATAATACTAATTGTAAATAATAACAATTTCCCTTAAATCAATACCAAGAATGCGTCAATCTAAGCCAAGGAAAACATCATCATCATCAACATCAACAACAACAAAAGGTGGGAAAACACTAAGCATATTTTGGGATTACATTGTCCGAAAGTAATGGTTGTGACCTGCGGTCTCCCGGTCCGTGCAATTTATACTCTGGATGGTGCAAGAAGACAATCGCTGAAACTAATTGCAGGAAATACAGAAGTGTTTGTTGCATTACATTTACTGTTATGTCCTCAAACATCGAAATGCAAAAAAAAAAAAAAAAAAAAAAAAAAAAAAAAAGCACTATATGTAGCGTTTGCTCACCGGCGAAACGGATTACTGTATTAACAAATGAATATTACTTCAATCATCACGCCGTGAATAACCATTGACCTGACGGAAACGATAACAACCACAAATTACAATGCACTGTATACGCTCAACATAAACATGGTTAAATGCCCGTCAAACATAAAGGGTCGGTCTTTTTTCTCCACTAACCTTAAACTCTTTTGCAATTAGAATTGTAGCCCACGGAATAATATTTAAAATCTGCTCCTGGAAGAAAAAAATCAGTTGTATAAAATGCAATGTCGTCTTTACAATTCAACACAAGGTGCCCGAATTATGCAAAAATTTATCTCTAATTTCATACTTCATATAACGTTTATGTAAATAATCCTCAGTAGTAATTACTACTATCCTCAATAGTTTGATGTTTCGAAGATGAAAATAGAAATATAATTTTGCCGGTTTCTTTCATGTTTTGTTGCTCTTTACCAATGATAGTTTTACATTTTCGAAAATTACACTGGATGACACGTTCCACCACCAGTTGGCTTGAATATGATCAAATAGCGATTGTACATGATTGTACATTTGTTGTTGATCACTGTCACGTTACCCTCTTAATAAGAAGTGTAGTTTATTAGATTTGGCTGCGTTAACTAGGGAAGGACCTTCCTCGATATCATGACCCGGCGTGAATGAAAAGACGGAATACCAACATAGAACTGGGTAAGATTATTGGGAAGAGATAATGCAATATGAGCTCGCTTAGACAAGAAAAATAACAAAATTAATCATACAAATTAATAATTTCAACTTATGCTATATCAACATGATTTAATAATAGTGTATTATATGGATTTATTGCATCACGACAACGAGTAGTGAAAAGAGCGCAATGTCACGATTGATTGCATCACCTTCCTCTCGATCGTGTTTCAACGTTTCCTATTTCCTCGAGTCTTTATATTCCTACTGCCTTATCTTTCTCGGACTTCACTTGTCGTTTCTCTTTTTTCTCCGGACTTCGCTTGTCCCGTCTCTTTTTCTGAACTTCGTCTTCGGACTGTCAAGTCTCTCTCTCTCTCTCTCTCTCTCTCTCTCTCTCTGAAAATTGCTTCATTAAAGGACAAAATTACCCCTAAATCGCTATATGTACCACTTTCTAGATGTACATACAATTATTTCACTTCCGTTACTCAGAACACACTAGCTATCCAGATACTGCTTAAAGCCCACAAACGGTAGTAGCTTGGCCCACGCTTCACAGCGACAGGCCATAAATTACCACGTGAGCTCTCTATCGAAATTTTAGCGTATGCTACTGTATTGTAAAAGTCTAGGTTGCTTCTCTTTTTGGGGTGGGGTGCTTCCACTTGGTGGAGTGATATGAGATTAGCTTAATTGTATTTGAGAGATTACTGTTTGAATTATATTAAATTGTTGTTATTTACATTTCAATTTGTATATTCATTAATTTAACCGTCGGCAACACTGACTGGGGCTCAGAGCTTTGCGTCTCGCTATCACTACTTCAATTTCTGACAAAAACGAGCCAGGGTGGGTATTGTATATTAATTTAAATAAATTGGAAGCACCCCACCCCACAAAAAGGAAGCACATAGACCCTTTACAAGAGGTTTCAATGTAGTTCAATAGTTTGACCATGGTTGTAATTTCTGTTGTAGACAAAGATGTCTTTTCCGGGAACCAGATATTTTTGGCGTAAGTGGTTTGTATCTTCATCGTTCAAAGCTTCCTCATAACATAGACTCATGTCTAGGACAAAAGGCTCCTATTTATGTGAATTTACTCTTTAAAAACTATAAGATTTTATGATGATATTTTGCAATGGCAAAGAGCCAATATTATCGGGGGTGGGGGTGTTAACCAAGATGGAATAGTCGTAATATAGAACGTTGCAGCATCGACATGTTGAGTTTTACTGCTTTACGATAAAGGTGTCAAATGTCAAAAGACGGAATCAAATTTGGTTTGGAATCATAAAGTCTTTGATCTTATAGACGACATCATCTACGGTATTCAATCAATCAATCAATCCTCTCTGCGCCGTCTGGTGCTTGAGGCAACAGCAAGGGAGCACCATTTCCGTCTGTCGGCAGCTATTGCAGGGGCGGTCTGATAGGTGAGGCCTCTGGTCTTAAGGTCTCTCTCCACTGTTCGTCGCCAGGTCTCTTTGGGTCTGCCACGGTTCCTTTTCCCCTGTGGGATCCATCTCAGTGCCACCCTTGGTAGTGAGTCAGGAGGCATTCTGCAGACATGGCCGAGCCATCTCCATCGCCGAGTTGAAATGATCTAAGAGATGGTGCTTGCACCCGCTCTGTGCCGAAGTTCCTCATTTGAGATCATGTTTGGCCAGAAAATCCTCATGATGCGTCGCAGGCATTTGGTTTGAAACACTTCGAGCTTGTGTTCTATGTTCGCAGTGGACTTCCAACACTCTGAGCCGTACAAAAGGACGCTCAACACGTTGCTCTTGAAGATACGGATCTTTGTGTGGACACTGAGGTTTCTTGTCCTCCATATGGGCTTCAGCATTGCGAAGGTCTGGTTGGCCTTACCGATTCTTGTGACGACTTCCCTTGTGCTATCTCCATCCGTGGCGACCTTGCTACCCAGGTAAGTGAAATCGTCTAGTTCTTGCAGAGGCTGGTCATTGATGGTGATTGGGTTGCCCACTCTAGTATTCTTCCTCAAGACTTTTGTCTTCCCTATGTTGACTCGAAGACCTATGGTATTTGCTGTCTGTACCAACTGTTGTGTCTTCTGTTGAATATCCTGGTGTCTGCTTGCCAGCAACCCGATGTCGTCGGCATAGTCCAGGTCATCCAGCACTGAGGTCAACGTCCATTGTATTCCATGCCTCTTGCCCTCTGTGGTGCGGCGCATGATCCAGTCAATGGCCAGTGAGAAGAGAATTGGAGAGAGAATGCATCCTTGCTTCACTCCGGTTTCCACCTTGAATGGTTCAGTGAGTTGGTTGTTGTGGATTACTCTGCACTCAGAGTTTTCGTACAGGGACCTGGTATTAGATGACGTATAAGATAATTTCGTAATGTTCTGAAGAGTCGGTTTTGTTCGTCTGAGAGGAAATGATGGTTCTTTTGCTTCAATAAAGAGACGTTATGAGTTTCTAAGTACTGATGAAGTCTATGTTCCTGTGTGTGTATTGGATCGAGCATATGCAGGTAAGATTTGCCGGCTGGTTCATACATAATTCAGGTATTCTCAGGTACAAATCCATCTAAAGTCATATTTACTCGGGGTAAGAATTTCATACCTTCTCTCCAATCAGTGGCGTAGCGAGGATATTTGGCGCCCAGGGCAAAACACCCAAATTTGCGGCGCCCACGGCAAAATACCCAAATTTGCGCCCCCGGCTGCCCCTGTTTCGCAGTTATGTTGATACTTTGGGCCGATTTGGCGCCCCCTAACCACCGGCGCCCGGGGCGAATGCCCCCTGCCCCCTGCCCCCCCCCCCCTTCGTTGCGCCACTGTCTCCAATCTGTGATTGCTGCTACTTGCATCAAAGCCATAGCTTGTTGACGTTTGTCCCTGATTACCAATTGTTAATTTACGGTACAAAATACAAGTCCAAAAATGTGAACATTAAAATCTTTTCAGAATAATAATAAACATGGATATATTTAATAATAATAATAATAATAATAATAATAATAATAATAATAATAATAATAATAATAATTATTATTATTATTATTATTATTATTATTATTATTATTATTATTATTATTATTATTATTATTATTGCTGAACATGGAATTTTGCTCGAAAATAAAATTCATATATTAACCTGGAAGACAGACAAAATTATTCTTTCAGAGAGGCAGTATAGTAATCCAACGAAGAGGAGTGGTTTCAAGTATCAACATGACTGCATAAAGTGCACTGAATTTTGCAGAGTATGATATTTCTGTATAAAAAGGACACTATCTCGAGTTTGTTTGATGACGACAGTTAATTATAATGTGTTATAAAGATCACTTGAATCGTCTGATTGGTGTTTTTTTTTTATTATCCACATATGCCATCTGTGATATTGGCATATATATGTGATAAACGTGAAAACATTTTTGGAGTCGATCATTTATATTAATAAAAGTATATTTAAATGACATCTATTTGTTTAATGATTTGGAAGAATTAATGAGCGCTTGCAATATAATGAAACCTATAATAATAATAATAAAAAAGCTTATTTCACCATAATCCTGACATAACAAATTGATGGTATTACTCAGTATAATTTAGAAAATTTGACACCAACCTCTCCTATCCCCCCCCCAAAAAAAACAATAAAATAGAAAAACCTGTACGAAAATAAATTTCCCAGTTTGATGTAACGTAATTTGCAACAGTCTATTATTTATGTCTTTTAAAAATGGTATGAAATCAGAAGCTAAAATGAATTTATTACACCCCGTTGCAACCTGAGTAGAAAAGAACTGCGGAAATTCTACGGTTAGCGCGCTGGACTCACGTGCAAAATTGTGCGTGTTTGAATCTTACGATCAAATCAGCCTGAGTAAGCCAGATACCGCATTGTGTTTTTCGGACACGTTCCTCCGATTGTCTCATCACTAAACAACTAAGTTTGTCTTGCCGCTCCGTTAAACACTTAAACAAAACAAACATTGCGTCGAAGAATGGGCGCCCGCATATAGCGGCAAAATGGAATGGCAAAAGAGTGGGATATCCGCTCTCCCAACCCCATTTCACCTCAAAACATGTTTTGGCCTACATACGTAAAATGTTATTGCTGACCACTACTTGTTTGCACACACACCCACCCCACCCACCCCCGGAAAAGTCTGCGGCGCTTCGAAGTCGAAGTACGTGTATCAGGCCACACAGTTTTCATAACAGTTAATTGACTTAAGTGTGTGTGTGTGTGTGTGTGTGATTTAGATTTTTAACGTAACTTTTTAAAATAATAAAAAATCAGTCAAATCGATACAATGTATGCAGTGTGGCAGTTTATACTGATGTCTAGCCCTGGGGCATCATGCCGTAGACATGTATCAGATGTTCCACCCAGTCACAATATAGTGACACCAGGCATTCCGGACACTAACCAATTAATGCTGAGCGCCAGGCGAGGCAGTTGTTAATACAATTTTTTGTAAGTTTTTGGTATTACTTGACTGGGAATCGAACCTCTCGCATCCATAACTGACGCTCTAACCACTAGGTCACCGGGGAGGTATTAAATGACTTCAGTCTAAACGTTGTAGTGTTTTAGAGTTCACAAAAAGTATACAATGTAAGGGGTTTAAAGGGGGAAATGTGGAAAACGTAATATTTATGATCATTTAGCTACCTGTTCGAGCGGTCAAAATCGCCCACCATTACAGATCACTGCCATCTGAACTCTGTCCGCGTGGATTGGAATCTCGGGTTTAGCCAATGTGGGTATGTGACAAAGCTTGCCAGTGACTTTCCATGGGTTGGTTGTTCTTTCTGGAGTTTTCCCGGGTTCTTCTTCCACCATTAAAATACTGAACGCCTTGTATAGCCTACCCGGTGCTGAAAACTGGTGTTAATCCCTACAACAACAATACTCGTTTTCCATGTAATATGAAATATGATTGCATATAAGTATTCAGTTTGAACTATAGTTACTATTACTCCGATATTCTCTGACAGTTACGGTGGCCAATTGGTTAGAGCGTCTGCCTCAGAAGCATGAGGTCGTGTGTTCGAACCCCAGCCGAATTATACCAAAGACTTTAAAAATGGTACTAACAGCTGTCTCACTTGGTGCTCATTATTAAGAGGTCAGTGTTAGGACTGGTTGGCCTGGTGTCAGGATAATAATAATAATAATCATAATAATAAATAATAGTAATAATAATAATAGCAACCAAAGATATTTTCTATATCCATCTTTCTGTTGCTCATTGCTATCGGCTGTCGTTGAATAAACGGAGACATGACCAAAACTAACCAATAATACAAAAACAAAACGGCATGGTCTAGCCTGAGCGTTGAATGATCAATCAGAGACATGGCCAGAAGCAACTAATAACACAAAAACAAACAGGCAGGGCCCAGAGTGGGCGAAGCTTGAGTGCCTATGGCACGTCAATATCCACCGTTAGAGTTTACAAACGAAATCATTGGCACAATATGGCATATCAAAATCCACCGTTAAAGTTTACAAACGAAATCATTGGCGCAACCTTTAACAACTATTACAATCTCAAATATTGTACATTTTATCTAATTAAATGTTAAATTAAAATATTAAGAAACAGAAAATGTCACTCACCACGCATAATTAACACAGTTCCCACTGTCTTTACCACTCCAAGATAAAATCTTATGATATAAATTAATTCAAATTTGACTCATTCCAAAAGAATGCAAGCAGTATATCCAAAACATCGTTTTTTGTTATATGTTGAGGTTTTAATTCTAGGGACAACTAAAATATTTAAATATCTATAATTGTATTGATTGCGTTTAAAATAGGAAATAATCTAAACATAAGGGAGAATCATTGGTCAGAATTGTAAAAGTCTCTAGAACCACTGACCTAAGCCCGCGTACCTGCAACATTTTTTCCTCAACTAAGTTAACTACGTGGTTATGTTAATTGCTGGTTTAACAATCATATAATAATCTCAGAGCACGCACTTGTATTTTTTTTGCAAGCTTAGTAGTTGTTTTGTTTTATTTATTTTTAATTTTTATAAATATTTTTTGCAGTGGTGCCAGGTTATGGGACAAGCGTTGGTCTTGGACAAAAAGATATATAATTATGCTTTTCATTTGTGGAGTCTTGTCAGCTTTTGACAGTTGCTTTGAAGCTTTCCAACAAAGATTCGGGGTGGTCGGGAAGCGTGTTTTTTATGTTTTATTTTATTTTAAGAAGTGGATCGAATTGCAGTTGGTAATCAATATGTATCCATATCAGCATGACGTCAGCACTGTCTTGTCTTGTTACCCACAGGTATTAAATGTAACTTTTCAGCGTTGGCTTGTAATTTTTCTTCTTCTTGTAAGGAACCAGTCAACCTAGTCGATCCGAATGGAATATGAAGTGTGTCAATCAGTGTCAAAACATGATGATGAAAAAGACAGTGTGTCAGCATAGTTTTACATAAGATTATAGGGAATGATTAAGTCAAGTGTTGGGGAGGGGGATATAATGTCAAAATGTCCCTGTCTTTCCTCAAATCGGTCCGGATGCAAAAGTCTGTGTGCCTATTTACTCAAAGTGTGCATAATACACAACACGTGTGCAAAAATAAAACTTACTTTTGTGTGTACGCTGGTGTTTTTTTATGCATGAAAAAAGGTGGGGGGGGGGGGGGAAATCAGGATACCCCCTCCCATTTGGACCTGAATTGTATAAATATTAGTAAATAATAGTACAGGGATTGGGTGGAGGTTTAACTTTTGCCAAATTCGTGCCTATGGTCTTCATGACTTTTGACTCGTCTGTGTTAGTAAACACGGGTCATGGTGTCGTTCTTAGCTTACAGTTAAAATAAAATTTTATTTTAACAAACGTCTGAATGAATTATTAGGTAAGCTAAATCAGGAAAAAAATCAAATAATTTTTTAAAAAAAAAACGAGAATATAGGGAACTGATAATTTGAGTTAATTCTTGAGATAAATATGTAACGTGTGTTATTCTGCAATCGAAAATAAGTTTCACTCGTCAAAAAAGATACGATCTTCCATCTTGGAGTGTAGTAGCGTTCTCTCTCTCTCTCTCTCTCTCTCTCTCTCTCTCTCTCTCTCTCTCTCTCTCATAAAATTATGAAATTGTCTTCTCTGAAATGTATTTTGGTAATTAAGAAAATGATGTAGTTGAAAATGATTGGTTTCAGTGAATTGTACGACCAACTTCAGTGATCCAGAGTGAAAAGCAAACTTGAGTGACATCAACATTGTTGGCATGAGGAAAAGGAACATTAAATTATCATTGATGGCATTAACCTCAGGGCGCTTGTGCCTAAAATAGTTTTACAGTTCAATATTCCACACGTGTTAGTTTACTGTACTTTTGAATCAACGAACTATTACAAATTCTCTCTGCATATTTTCTTTTCAATAATCAATTTTCATGCACATAACACACCATTAACTTCCTAATTTTAGCACACATACTTTTGCATCTTATATTTATGGGGTTTACTTTTCTTTTTATTCATTCTCTTTATGGACCTTGTTATACATTTATAAGCTTGAACGGAAAGTCATGAAAAGTAATACACTTTGGGAAGCATTTACTAAAGTTTATCTTTTTGCTTTATAAAGCAAGGATCGCTTTTGTTAGGCTACATATATTGTAATCGTGATTTGCCAACAAGTAATTTAAATTCAAAATAATCTAGAACAAAATGTTTTCTTGGTATTTTAAGAAAACTTCAAAATATCTTGAGTTATTTATGCAGACATTTTATTTAATTCCTAAATGAATTAATCCACCCATCAGATCAATACTACTACTACTACTACTACTACTACTACTACTACTATCCAAAGCAGAGAGAATGTCATTAAATACTTTCAGAAGTGTAGTTTCCGTACTGTGGCAAGGGCGATATGCAGACTGTACATTGCTAAAATGACTGTTTGAATTCAAATGAGAAACAAGTTTGGTTAGAACAACGTTTTCTAAGATTTGTTTATATGAACCGGATATTAGAAACTGGGCGGTAGTTCTTTAAATCGTTATGGCAAAGTGTTGGTTTCTTCAGCAGTGGCTTTACGATGGCAGTTTTGAAAAATGAAGTGGATCAAGTTCCCATGACTTTTGGTGACTCTACATCAAGTTCGTCCGTACTAAATATAGCCGAGTCAATGTCAACTGGGTGTACATTGTTAAAATGCAACTCGTGACATTTTCTGGACAGGTGTGTGTTTAGAATAAAAGACACTCTTCCGTAATGATTAACTATTGGGAGGATTTTGTTCAAAGTGTGATTGATGTTATGAAAATGGAACATCCACATGTGGCTTTCTTGATTTATTGTTTACATAATAATGACAGGAGACTCTATACCAACTGCTTGGCAGATAATTAAAAAACATATTATTCTCAAAAGTAGGATAAATACGACTAAACTAAGTAATAGAAAAAATCAAAACCATGTTGTGTAAAAGCTAAAAGAATTAATTATCAATTTAGTCTTAAATGAAAATGTGAGAGCAACTTACAGTCCTAAATGAATGAAAAGTTCTGAATAAAAAGATTCAAAACCGAAAATGTACAACTCTGGCTCCCACACGGAGAAAAGAATAACATATTGTTTGTGTTTTATTTATTACAGTGAGGTTTATTTTATATTTTGAGTTTTATATTTTTATGTCATGGCCTAATGGCTTTTATGTTTCTGGGCGAATTTTCTTTTATTTAAAACAAAAACCACGAAACATTTAACGTGCGAAAGTTATTGTGCCTAAGAAGTTACAAAGTACAGATTTTATTCAAGCGTTAACTGTTATGAAATTAGTGTAGCTATACACTTTATTCGACGCAGGGACGTCAGCAGGAACTCTTTTCTGGGGTTGGGGTGGGGGTGATAAACATGTGGTGGATAGTTGTCAACTGTAAAATTTATTAGTGGTTCCTATTTAAATTTGAATCCATTTAGACCGTTTGTTTGGTACGTACCATTACGATTATAAACTAATAATGTACTTCTGAACAACGATTATCAGAATGCTGTTTGCCTATTCATTCATTTCTGGTGCATGAATGTGCTCATAAGTTTTTTTTCTCTGTCGCAGGATATAAGATATCTCATACAAATTAATATTACTTGACAATGTCATTTAAATTTTTTTCATGGTGGTGGATGGGAAACCTTTATTTTCTTATATAGGCTTGATCAACAACAATTGTTTAAGATGAGTTTAACTTTGCTATTGAACGATTCAGACTGTAATAATCACAAGAAAATCATGTACAATTACTATTTGATAATCACAAGAAAACCATGTACAATTGCTATTTAATAATCACAAGAAAACCATGTACAATTACTATTTGATCGTATTCAAGCCATCTCGCAGAACGTGTCATTAGTGTTATTTTGAAAATCTAACACTATCATTGGTGAAGAGCAACAAAACATGAAAGAAACCGGCAAAATTATCCTTATATTTTCATCATCGAATCATTCATCTATTGGGGTTTATTAACAGAAACGTTATCTTAAGTATAAAGTTAAGAGAAATTCTTGCATACCTCAAGCACCTTGCGTGGAATTGTAAATACGACAGTGCATTATATACAACTGGGTTTTTTTTCTTCCAAGGAGCAGATTTGAATTAGTATTCCGTGGGCTATACTTTTAATTACAAAGTGGAGAAAAACGACTGACCTTTATGTTTGACGTTCATTTAACCATGTTTATGCTGAGCTTATATAATGCATTGTGGTAGTTATCGTTTCCGTCGGGGCCCCGAGTGGCCGAGTGATCTAAAGCGCTCTCCGTTACGGATCACTGCCATCTCACCTCTGTCTGCGTGGGTTCGAGTCTAAGATTCGGCTGATGTAGTTATGTGAGAAAGCTTGCCAGTAGCTTCTCGTGGGTCGGTGGTTCTTTCCGGGGGTTTTCTCGGGTTCTTCCACCACCAATAATACTGGCCGCCATGTATATCCTATCGTGTGCTGAAAAATGGCGTTAAACCCTACAACAACATCGTTTTCGGCGTGATGATAAAATCACAAGAAAACCATGTACAATTGCTATTTGATCGTATTGAAGCAAACTGGTGGAACGTGTCATCGAGTGTAATTTTCGAAAATGTAAAACTATCATTGGTAAAGAGCAACAAAACATGAAAGAAACCGGCAAAACTATGTTTCTATTTTCATCTTCGAAACATTAAGCTATTGATGTTTACTTACAGAAACGTTATCTGAAATATGAAATTAGTGGAGAGAAAAAAAAAGCTGATGGCTTAGTGGAGAAAAAATACTGACCTTTATGTTTGACGGGCGATTACCCATGTTAATGTTAATCGTATACAGTGCATTGTGGTAGTTAGCGTTTCCGTAAGGTCGACGGTTATTCTCGGGGTGTTGATAAAAGTAATAATCATTTATCAATACAATAATCCGTTTCGCCGGTGTGCAAACGCTACATATGGTGCATTTTTATGCATTTGGATGTTTGAGGACATAACAATAAATGTAATGCAACAAACACGTATGTATTTCCTGCAAATATTTTCGGCGATTGTCTTCAGGTACTAGCCAGAGTATAATTTGCACGGGGTGGGTGAACTTGAGCTACAATAAAGTTACTCAAACTTGAAAGTTGGAGTTGTATATAATACACAGATTCCTCGTTTTTGTTTGGGTTGGGAACGTGTATTTATTTTCATTCACTACCAGTGGTAATGTCAACCTTCGAGGACTTACTACTTCTTTGACGAAACTCGATAAACTAAACCTGGTCATATCATGATTTTAAAGAAGACTTTAGTTTAACATTGCTTCTTGTAGAACAGTGGGAACGTTAAGTGCCTCCAATACACACACTGTGAAACAATACCGGATTCAGCATTGTGATGTGTAATGAATGCCAATTGCAAATTTGTAATTATGAACGTTCTTTAACCAGAGATGATAATTATGTTAGGTCAACTACAATGTGTGGGAGAATGTTCGAGAGAGAAATAAAGATTTAAGCTGTTTGAGTCGGGAAGGGGATAACGACTCGTGAACGAACACACACACACACACACACACACACACACACACACACGTAGCATTTAACAAGAGAAAAAAATCTCGATCTAGGTGTCTGATGCTTATGAAAGTTTATTCTTAAAGTCAGTCTTGCATGCATAAAGGTAAGGATCCTCTGTTAAATATCAACGTATCGCCACTATAACAGTGAAGGAAAAAAAACTTGCTCACAAGTTAACACAAATCTCTTGAAGTACCAAAAGAACAAATTTCCATATTTTTGGAAATAGAAAATATTCACACATGGTAAGAGAAGGAACAAAAATCGCTAGAATTTGTTTGAACATTTCATTATTATCTTTAATGCTCTATTCAACAATTTCCCATTTTGTTTTCTTTCAAAACAGAAAACTCTTTACCCCAAACTCAAAGGGAAGACACATCAAGCAACAACATAAAATTAAACAAACTATTACGGTTATTTTATTAACTAGCTTTACAGTCTAAAAGTAATTGCTGATGACTGGCTTAAAATTGTCCGAGAACCTGTTAACCAGAATGGTCAAATTGTAACGATGAATAAAGATTTTTAAAAAAAGTAGTTGGAAAGAACTAGTTTGATATGCAATAGGAACGGAACGAGACCATTAGACCAAGACTTTTAGTAAGCATTTCAAACGAGTTCTCTCCACCAACTCAGAACAAAAAAAAAACATATAGTTTTGTATTTAGTACATATATAGTCTTTTACACTACTTAGATATATCAGCATTACATTATTAACGAAATTTATCACGAATTTGAATTTCTATAAGTTATATGTACTGCGTTTAAACATATTGAAGAGGTGAAGTCAGAGCACGCACCATAGTAGTTCCAGATTATATCTGTATAGAATGCTAAATCAACTATGGAATATTTAAATAACTATGTAATAGACTGAATTTGTAGCTAATTTGTAGAGTTGTATCTCCCGTCGAATTAATCAGAATGTGGGTCTGATGTATTTCTGACCACGATTTTTTTTTAATTATGAAAGAGTGGAGATGAAAGGTTTGGGTGCAGGTTCAAGGCTTATGCTAATTTTAATTTAGTCCATGAAGTTAAATGTTATAAAGAAGTAACGAAATTTGTTATGCAATGACAATGTTTTGGTCAAAAGCGAACGCTAAGTTTATTAAACTGTTAAGGACATTATTTGAATCTAATGAAGATCATCTGAACATATTTGCCTTCAGTCTATGAATTAAACTTTGTAGTATTACATTAATGTGTTTGCCCATCAAGACCGTAACGTTTGAATATTAAATTAATGTGTTTGCCCATCAAGAACTTAACGTTTTAGTATTAAATTAATGCTTGCCCATCAAGACCTTAACGTTTGAGTATTACAATAATGTGTTTGCCCATCAAGACATTAATGTTTGAGTATTAAATTAATGTGTTTACCCATCAAGACCTTAACGTTTGAGTATTAATGTGTTTGTCCATCAATACCTTAACATTTGAGTATTAAATTATTGTTTATCCATCAAGAACTTAACGTTTGAGTATTAATGTTTGCCCATGAAGACATTAACGTTTGAATATTAAATTAATGTGTTTGCCCATCAAGACCTTAATGGTTGAGTATTAAATTAATGTGTTTACCCATCAAGACCTTAACGTTTGAGTATTAAATTAATGAGTTTGCACATCAAGACCTTAATGTTCGAGTATTAAATTAATGCGTTTGTCCATCAAGACCTTAACATTTGAGAATTAAATTAATGCTTGCCCATCAAGACCTTAACGTTTGAGTATTACATAAATGTGTTTGCCCATCAAGTCATTAACGTTTGAGTATTAAATTAATGTGTTTACCCATCAAGACCTTAAACGTTTGAGTATTAAATTGATGTGTTTACCCATCAAGACCTTAACGTTTGAGAGTTGAGACCTTAACGTTTGAGTATTAAATTAATGTTTATCCATCCAGAACTTAACGTTTGAGAGTTGAGACCTTAACGTTTGAGTATTAATGTGTTTGCCCATCAAGACCTTAACGTTTGAGAGTTGAGACCTTAACGTTTGAGTATTAATGTGTTTACCCATCAAGACCTTAACGTTTGAGAGTTGAGACCTTAACGTTTGAGTATTAATGTGTTTACCCATCAAGACCTTAACATTTGAGTATTAATGTGTTTGTCCATCAAGACCTTATCGTTTGAGTTATAATGTGCTTGCCCATCAAGACCTTAACGTTTGAGTATTAATATGTTTGCCATCAAGACCATAACATTTGAGTTAAGATCAATGGGTAGGTGTTGATAAACTGCCTATCCATGAGCTCTCCATGTGGACGATTATAGACTACCACAAAAGTGACAGCAAAGACAAGGAAATAGGTTAAAGACATTGATCTTTCGGTTACATACCATATATAAATTAAGTGTTCTAAAATGCCTTATGTATTTTAAATGTTAAGTAAACCCTTTATTAGTAAAAAGAAATATTTAACTGGCCTTTCTAATAGTGATATATAAATCATTTTACAATGTTGGAAAGTGAAAATTACATATGTAACCAATATTTTCATGTGTGTAGACTAAAATTTACATACACGCGCGCACACAAACAACTTATTGTCACGAATTCGTAAAGAATTTTGATTTTAATGGTCTTCAAATAATGTCCAGAAAAGAAGTGATATAAGGGAGGTAAATTTAATTTCTTAAGGCGACTAAATTATAGAGTAGCCTCCCTCGCTCAACTGTTTAAATAGAAATGTCTAATTTTGTCACATGCTACTTTATTACTGATATCTTTAGGCATCTTAATCTACTAATCTGTTATCGTTAAGATCAAACATCCAACACCCACACAAAAGTTCATTTATCTACTCAAAGAAGGCCCACACAGTTTCCTAATCAATTATTTGTCCATCAAGACCTTAACGTTTGAGTTTTAATGTGTTTACCCATCAAGACCTTGACTTTTCAGTATTAAATTAATGTGTTTGCCCATTAAGACCTTAATGGTTGAGTATTAAATTAATGTGTTTACCCATCAAGACCTTAACATTTGAGTATTAAATTAATGTGTTTGCCCATCAAGACATTAACATTTGAGTATTAAATTAATGCTTGCCCATCAAGACCTTAACGTTTGAGTATTACATTAATGTGTTTGCCCATCAAGACCGTAACGTTTGAGTATTAAATTAATGTGTTTGCCCATCAAGACCTTAACGTTTGAGTATTACATTAATGTGTTTGCCCATCAAGACCTTAACGTTTGAGTATTACATTAATGTGTTTGCCCATCAAGACCTTAACATTTGAGTATTAAATTAATGCTTGCCCATCAAGACCTTAACGTTTGAGTATTACATTAATGTGTTTGCCCATCAAGACATTAACGTAGTATTGCTTTTCCTCCAATCAAATTCATTAGTGTAAAATGACCAGAGTGATTCCAGGAAATATCTTTTGCTATTCTAAATAATTCATCATATCCGTTTTTTTCAACAGGCCATATGTTCTGGGTTTTGTCAGAGTTTGTCCCATACCCAGAGCACCAGAAGCAGCTATCTAGAACATCTAATGTACTGCTGAGGGAAGTGTCACTTTCAGCTACTATGTGCATATTGACTTGTCAGGTATTCATATTTGTTATTATTACCCGTACAGAAAAATCTCACCAATTTACATGAGCAGCTCATTAACTGCACATGAGAACCTTGTTAGAAATGTATGCAAATTGGGTAGATTTTGCTGGCTCATGTTGGCAGTTTGTTAGATGTTGTGAGTCTGGGAAAAACCTAACCTAATTCTCATGTGTGCAGATGTTGCTCAAATGAGAATTTGAATATTCACATGAGAAAGAAGAACTTAGAAAATTACTCTGAACAAATGTATCTAACAAGTTTTAAAATATGGAAGATTTCTAAATTCTCATGTGAGTTATCATGTGAGAAATTTGGACTTAGAGGAAACTTTGTCATAATTGATACTGTTTATATAGGGACTGTTCTTTAGAGCAATGCCATGTAACTACTGCCATTATGAATAGATCGGGGGAAAAGGGATTCACCCTGTCTAACCCCATGCTGCATAAGGAAAAACAGAGCAGTGTCCATTATATAGCACTCAGCTACTATATTTTTTTCCTTCACCCAAAGATCAATTATTTTGGCAAGTTCTGTTTGGCACAACTGGTACATTTTATATCCTGATTGCGTTTTATGAAATAGAGAGTATTATAAAACATTTATAGACCTGAATGACTGACGGGCTTTTCAAATAATTTTGACAAAACAGGTAGAGTTGATATTGGCCTCCTTTGATCCTCTTTATACTCCTTTCAGATAGGTGTAACCTTTGCACATTTTCAGTGTTTCTAGAAAATAAAACACTCATTATACTTAAGTTTATGATTTGTGTAATGACTTCTTGTTGATATTGGTGCAACAATTTTAAGAATTTGTGGACCAATCCATCCAATTCAGAGTTAATTTGAATTGTTTGGTTCTATATACTGTTGCTGGAGATGCTGATAAAGAAATTGTTGAACATTTGCACAATGTTTTGTACAGATGTTGCTATATCATCATTTTGCTTAAGTCTAGGGCGAAGACAGCTGTTCTTGGTGTGTTCAGCTCTTTTAGATGCTTCCACAATGTCTTGGTACCCTTATGTGTTGATAGTAGTTTTCTTTTGCCTTACCTATCAGGTGCTTAGCTTTGTTCCTCCATTTTCAATAGCTTTTCACGTCTTTTTTCTTGTGGAACATAAAATAAAGTTTAGTGAACGATAAAACTTATTCAGCATACCGGCATAACCTGCTTGCATATCTTGCATAGCCTGTCTTTATTAATAACTATTAAAAAAAAAACAACTACTTGTTTAATTTATTTCCAGTTGGCACCAGACTGCTATTGTGGCCCAGTGGTAATAGTGTCCACCTGAGATGTGGGAGTTTGATGGATCGACCCCCAGCAGAGTCATATCAAGGACTTATAAAAATGGTTCTAATGGCTGCCTTGCTAGGTACTTAGAATTAAGAGGTTAGTGTTAGGACTGGTGGGCCTACTATAATGTGACTGGGTTGGATAACACCCTACATGTCTGTGACATGATACCCCATTGCAAGACATCACAATAAACTTCAGTACCACAGAATTGTAGTGACATGACTTTAAAATTGTTAAAGCCACATTAAAAATCCATATCACACACATGCAATCCAAACAGCAATTTGTTTTCATCTGTTTGTCTCTACGTTGTCGTTTCCAGACATTTAGCAACACGTTAATATCACCTCTTCTATACTTCTAACCATATTCCTAATTAAAAATCAATCATGCCCCATCCTTTGCAGCAGAGTATCCCATCCTTTGCGGCAGAGTATCCCATCCTTTGCGGCAGAGTATCCCATCCTTTGCGGCAGAGTATCCCATCCTTTGCGGCAGAGTATCCCATCCTTTGCGGCAGAGTATCCCATCCTTTGCAGGCAGTGATGTATTGCAATCCATACATTAAACTTAATTACTACATGTCACCTTGACTGTAAAAAGATTCCAATCATTTATGGCACAATAAACATCTTCCAAAATTCATAATGTTTCATGAAGTAAAAAAAATTCTGCTTAATATCATATGTCAGATTGGTCCTAATGATCAGAGAAAAGAGATCACAACCAAGCTCATAGATCATAATGATCAGAGAAAAGAGATCACAACCAAGCTCATAGACCATAATGATCAGAGAAAAGAGATCACAACCAAGCTCATAGATCATAATGATCAGAGAAAAGAGATCACAACCAAGCTCATAGATCATAATGATCAGATAAAAGAGATCACAACCAAGCTCATAGATCATAATGATCAGAGAAAAGAGATCACAACCAAGCTCATAGATCATAATGATCAGTGAAAAGAGATCACAACCAAGCTCATAGGTAACCTAATGTGAGTTTAATATCGACTACAGGGTTTACTCTGCATATCAAACACAAATCAAAGGGGCGGGAGAACATGACAATAGGACCCTGCAAGAAATGCTATCCAGGGTAACCAATGACCAAGCAGCTAAATGGGATATCGGAGTACCCAGTATGTTATTTGCATACATGTACAAGCATCTATCAAGGCCACACCTTTGGAAGTTATTAATGGTAGGAAGACTTGTATCATTTCTGCATATAGCCAAAGCAGTGATTGCATTGAGTTCTCTCATTATGTGTTGGCAATCATTAACAATGCACAGATCCACCAGAGTGAAATTTTGATAAAAAGAATAAATTCCTTAAAATCTTTCAAAAAGGGAGCTCTCGATTGGCTGTTTTTTTTTCAAGGGCTTTGCAGGTACTTCATCTGGTCATTATCTCATATAATGTGCTAAAAATAAGCATTCAACCCAAAATAACAATTAGAAACATAAATGATGATCTTTATGAAAACACAGATGATTATATATGTTAGAAAACAATTTGTTAATATATAAAGTTCAGTGGCTTTGGTATGTAATGACTCAAGAGTTGTTGGCCTTGGAAAAGGTTACGGTAACTATTTAGCAGAACTTGCCATTATGAAAATAATGTAAATTACATTTACTCGCATGACATGTTGGTATAGGTGTCTTAAATGCAGAATGCAAATTAAATCACATATCCAGCTTTGACGACCTTGCAGATCTGTTTGTGAGTATTATTGTGAAATCTGATTCAGTAGGTTATTTCTCAATAAAAAATACCTGGTAATGTTAACACTGCTGATGAAACACGTATATTGATAAATTAATAGTCAGGGTTGAAGCGATTACAGTTTATCATCCTGATAGAGGAAACAAACTAAAACAAAAATATTGATAGAATTTGCAATTAGGGAAATTTTTTCCTTTATATACCAGTATGCCGACTAAATCAGCTAAGGCAACTTGTATGTGAGTGTGGGGTATGAATACTAGACTGTATGTGAGTGTGGGATATGAATACCAGACTATGAGAGTGTGGGATATGAATACTAGACTGCATGTGAGTGTGGAATATTAATACCAGACTGCATGTGAGTGTGGGATATGAATACCAGACTGCATGTGAGTGTGGGATATGAATACCAGACTTATGAGAGTGTGGGATATGAATACCAGACTATGTGAGTGTGGGATATGAATACCAGACTGTATGTGAGTGTGGAATATGAATACCAGACTGTATGTGAGTGTGGAATATGAATACCAGACTGAATGTGAGTGTGGGATATGAATACCAGACTATGTAAGTGTGGAATATGAATACCAGACTATGTGAGTGTGGAATATGAATACCAGACTGTATGTGAGTGTGGGATATGAATACCAGACTGTATGTGAGTGTGGGATATGAATACCAGACTGTATGTGAGTGTGGGATATGAATACCAGACTATGTGAGTGTGGAATATGAATATCAGACTGTATGTGAGTGTGGGATATGAATACCAGACTGTATGTGAGTGTGGAATATGAATACCAGACTATGTGAGTGTGGAATATAAATACCAGACTGTATGTGAGTGTGGGATATGAATACCAGACTGTATGTGAGTGTGGGATATGAATACTAGACTGTATGTGAGTGTAGGATATGAATACCAGACTGTATGTGAGTGTGGGATATGAATACCAGACTGTATGTGAGTGTGGGATATGAATACTAGGTTATGTGAGTGTGTGATATGAATACCAGACTGTATATGAGTGTGGGCTATGAATACCAGACTGTATGTGAGTATGGGATATGAATACCAGACTGTATAATTTGTTGGATGAGGAAAACCCTGGGAAGAACCACTATCCCACAAGGAAGCTAGTGGCAAGTTTTATCACATACCCATGCTGTCAGAGCCAGAGATATTCCAGTAAATGTCTTTGCCCAAGAATAAACTGAAGCACATTTGAATTCCAGGGAAAATAATCACTTGAAATTCAAAAGTCTGAAGAAGAGAAAAACGCTAACTGGAACAACACAAAACAACTTGATGTCTCAGGTGTTAAAGCACGACTGACATAATTCTTATCATGACAGTTATAAGACTGACTAAATGCAAATAAGATTCCCCGATAGGGGTCAAGACTTTGTTGTTCTCGAAAAAGCAAACATTTATTACAAGAAACCTAGCATGTAATCCAGGTATGCCCTTGATGCCACTTAATGATTCTTGCTTTGAGAATGAATTTTAAAAAAAGTTGTTTACTAAAACTGTCACTGATTTTGAAACAAGGTCTGATAATGTCCAAATATTTATGCAAGAGTTAGTCACATGATTGCCATATTTGTAAAGAAGTATGATGCTAAATCTGTGGTAGCAAATAAAACTTAAAACATGAAGGATTTTTAATTGTGTTGTTATCTGGTTGCTTAATTGCGCAACTGATAGGTGTTGACTTTATTAAAAAAAATTGTTGTACACTGTTTATTACTTTTGTTGTACACGATTTATTACTTTTGTTGTAACCATTCATGGGTTCAGTTACTTTGTCAATTACAATACAGTTACAATTTGCTCACCACACAAATGCCTTAGCAAACATGGGGCCCGATTTTGATAATTTTGGCTGGGCCCCTGAATTTATGCGCGCCCTCCCCCCCCCCTTTTTGTGAGCATGGTCTTTGGAAATAAACTTTTAATTTTTTATATGATAATAGACTTATAATTTTCTTTCATTGCTTTAACTTATTTTCTCTCTGCAGATATATTTTTAAAACTTACTAACGAACGGGGCCCCTGAGAGCGTGACTACCCGATTAGGCCAAATCGGTCCAATCAGCCTAAGACCGGCCCTGGATGTGCTTGTAGATGTCAGTTACAGTTACAATTACACCATATCGGCAATGTTCAATTACAATTACAAATACATTGTAAATGTAAATAATTACTAAATTACACCGATTAAGTTGTAATTAAAACCAAGTCTGAATCCCACACAAGACTTAGTAATATCATTTATAAACATATTTTTTAAATCTAAAAGTTAGCTTTATTGGTTAGTCTATATTATATCCTTTATTATTAGCCTAACTCCTGGCACTTAAAATGAATAAATATATTTTCTCAAATTCTATAATTTGTTTGGAGTTTGAAAAAAAACACATTTATATCTGCTTTTAAAAAAAAAGACATTTAAGGGATAACAAAAGCAACATTTTCAAGCTGATGAATCTGTACACAAAATTGGATCCGAGTTGAGCTTGTCCATGTTAATGACAAATTTGACTGATTAATGGCGTTCTCGATATTGCAGTCACGCAAATTATCTGAGAGTGACTTGTTGTTCAAAGTCAAAGAAAATTCAAAACTAAAACTTGGCCTCAACCGGTCAGTAAAAATGAAATCTCCGCTGAAGAGAAGAGCTTCTTGAGACAAGTGAACCACAATGCACGATTTAGAACCGAGCTTGCAACAATGTCAAAACATCTATCAAAGTTGACGAAGAATGATCAAGTTTTTGTTTTGGGACCAGAACATATAGCATTCAGTAAGCTCAAGAAAAGGCTGGAGAGTGCAATACATTTGATTAATTTGTCTCCGCAAGAATAATTTGATGCTAGTACGTTTGGATTATGAGCCATGTTAGTTCATAAACAAGGTGATGAAATGCATACGATTTGTTACACAATCGTAGCCATAGTAATGCAGGATGACATTACTACCAAACAGACAATACGCATTATGTATGTGAAAGATTTTATGTATATTTGTTTGGAACTAAATTCTAGTTAATGACTGATCACAAACCATGCAAGTCCACACAAATTGAATGACAGACACTCCATATGCAACCACTGACATTTCTGGTGAAGTATATATCAAGAATAATAAGTGTTATGCACACATTTTCTGTTGGCTTAAACTCTGGACCAACAGTCATATACAAATTATGCGTCTGATGAATTTGTGAGTTTTTCCTGATGGCTCAGGCAACAAAAGAAATTAAGAGTTTTGAATAAGGGTTCAGAGTTTAAATAGTGCTTATTGAATGGCACTAAATAAATATCAGTGAACATGTGCCAGTCTGTGTGATTGGAACATAGTGGCATTTGAAACAAGTATTGGAGTGCTACCTTTTTAAGTAAACTTTGTGTTACATAATTAGGCTCTTACAAAAGAAATGAGACAAGACAACAAGCTTTGTAAACTTTAACAAATACTTTATTTCCTTTACAAAACAAGTTAAAAATAGTTGCACCAATTACTTTCGAACAGCCATGGCACTAACACAGTGGCTCAAGAGTGGTAAAATTCAACTTGGGTATGTGACAGTTTCGATAATGTCTTCATTCCAAATATGAGAAGGTCACAAGTCCAGCTGACCCTTGCAGTGTCATCATCAAAGTGAGAAAATCACTAGTCCAGCTGACCCTTGCAAGCTGAGTCATCATCAAAGTGAGAAGATGCCAAATAAATCCAAAAATGGAATAATCCCTCTTGTTCAGCCTGCCTCATGTACAAACCAATTTCAACCACTAGACTTTAGATAAACACTCATGAATCTAGCCAATACATGCTAAATAGATAGCCGTGACTCGTGCAAAACTTTGTGAAAGATTGGACCTAATTATCCATGGCTTTGAGAATATGCTGGGCTTGTCTAATTAAACAATTTTAGAATACCTGACATGTGTGTGCAAGACAATAGTTTAAATAATGTGATGGCAGATCCAGTCTACAGACTTCACAGTGTTGCCATAATCCAAGTATAAATAATGTGATGGCAAATCCAGTCTACACACTTCACAGGTTGGTTCCATTATCCAAATATAAATAATGTAATGGCAGATCCAGTCTACACACTTCACAGGTTGGTTCCATTATCCAAAAATAAATAATGTAATGGCAGATCCAGTCCACACACTTCACAGGTTGGTTCCATTATCCAAAAATAAATAATGTAATGGCAGATCCAGTCTACACACTTCACAGGTTGGTTCCATTATCCAAAAATAAATAATGTAATGGCAGATCCAGTCCACACACTTCACAGGTTGGTTCCATTATCCAAAAATAAATAATGTAATGGCAGATCCAGTCTACACACTTCACAGGTTGGTTCCATTATCCAAAAATAAATAATGTAATGGCAGATCCAGTCTACACACTTCACAGGTTGGTTCCATTATCCAAAAATAAATAATGTAATGGCAGATCCAGTCCACACACTTCACAGGTTGGTTCCATTATCCAAAAATAAATAATGTAATGGCAGATCCAGTCTACACACTTCACAGGTTGGTTCCATTATCCAAAAATAAATAATGTAATGGCAGATCCAGTCCACACACTTCACAGGTTGGTTCCATTATCCAAAAATAAATAATGTAATGGCAGATCCAGTCTACACACTTCACAGGTTGGTTCCATTATCCAAAAATAAATAATGTAATGGCAGATCCAGTCCACACACTTCACAGGTTGGTTCCATTATCCAAAAATAAATAATGTAATGGCAGATCCAGTCTACACACTTCACAGGTTGGTTCCATTATCCAAAAATAAATAATGTAATGGCAGATCCAGTCCACACACTTCACAGGTTGGTTCCATTATCCAAAAATAAATAATGTAATGGCAGATCCAGTCTACACACTTCACAGGTTGGTTCCATTATCCAAAAATAAATAATGTAATGGCAGATCCAGTCTACACACTTCACAGGTTGGTTCCATTATCCAAAAATAAATAATGTAATGGCAGATCCAGTCTACACACTTCACAGGTTGGTTCCATTATCCAAATATAATGTAATGGCAGATCCAGTCCACACACTTCATAGACATTTCACAGTTTGGTGCCATTATCCAAGTATAAACATGGCATTGCTGGCTGTAATTCAAATGATCCTACAGTTATAGTTGATTACATGTGCTACAAAAATGTCCAGAAAACTCCAGTTGAACAACAGTTTTGCTGACATCATTAAGACTGTTTATACTCAAGTTAATGGAGTTACAACTACAACCCACCTCTGTCTGCATGGGTTCGAGTCTCAGATTCAGCCAATGTGGGTATGTAAGAAAGAAAGCTTGCCAGTAGCTTCTTGTGGGTCAGTGACTCTTTTTGGTTTTTTTCCCTCCACTATTAATACTGGATGCCATGAATATCTATCAAGTGCTGAAAAATGGCATTCATTAAACCCTGGTAACTGAACAACTACAGCTAAATGACAAAGGACTAAAATTTTTACTCAGCATTGCATCAAACAATTAAAATGTGCAGAAAGTGAGAATCTACTCCACAAAATGATATAATAAAATTGCAAACAAATTCAATAATTCTTGATATTACAAAAGATACTGTATTCTCACCATTACTTTTATGGGTGGCAGGCACCTGAAAATCGTGTGAGAAACTCTTCAATAAAGCGACATACCCAATCAATTTCAAATCCAACAATCTTTATTCCAGTTATGCTATGTATACCAAAAACAATCACAGATTACAACTTCTCTGAATCATGCGACAAACAGCTTAAAATCTAACTAATTTGGAGTATTATTAGCTTAAAATCTAACTAATTTAGCTTAAAATCTAACTAATTTGGGGTATTATTAGCTTAAAATCTAACTAATTTAGCTTAAAATCTAACTAATTTGGGGTATTATTAGCTTAAAATCTAACTAATTTGGGGTATTATTAGCTTAAAATCTAACTAATTTAGCTTAAAATCTAACTAATTTGGGGTATTATTAGCTTAAAATCTAACTAATTTAGCTTAAAATCTAACTAATTTGGGGTATTATTAGCTTAAAATCTAACTAATTTAGCTTAAAATCTAACTAATTTGGGGTATTATTAGCTTAAAATCTAACTAATTTGGGGTATTATTAGCTTAAAATCTAACTAATTTAGCTTAAAATCTAACTAATTTGGGGTATTATTAGCTTAAAATCTAACTAATTTGGGGTACATGTATTATTAGCTAAAAATCTAACTAATTTCGGGTATATTATTAGCTTAAAATCTAACTAATTTGGGGTATTATTAGCTTAAAATCTAACTAATTTGGGGTATTATTAGCTTAAAATCTAACTAATTTGGGGTATTATTAGCTTAAAATCTAACTAGTTTGGGGTATTATTAGCTTAAAATCTAACTAATTTGGGGTATATTATTAGCTTAAAATCTAACTAATTTGGGGTATTATTAGCTTAAAATCTAACTCATTTGAGGTATTATTAGCTTAAAATCTAACTAATTTGGGGTATTATTAGCTTAAAATCTAACTCATTTGAGGTATTATTAGCTTAAAATCTAACTAATTTGGGGTATATTATTAGCTTAAAATCTAACTATTTGGGGTATTATTTGCTTAAAATCTAACTAATTTAGCTTAAAATCTAACTAATTTGGGGTATTATTAGCTAAAAATCTAACTAATTTGGAGTATTATTAGCTTAAAATCTAACTAATTTAGCTTAAAATCTAACTAATTTGGAGTATTATTAGCTTAAATTCTAACTAATTTGGAGTATTATTAGCTTAAAATCTAACTAATTTGGAGTATTATTAGCTTAAAATCTAACTAATTTAGCTTAAAATCTAACTAATTTGGGGTATTATTAGCTAAAAATCTAACCAATTTGGAGTATTATTAGCTTAAAATCTAACTAATTTAGCTTAAAATCTAACTAATTTGGAGTATTATTAGCTTAAATTATAACTAATTTGGAGTATTATTAGCTTAAAATTAACTAATTTGGAGTATTATTAGCTTAAAATCTAACTAATTTAGCTTAAAATCTAACTAATTTGGAGTATTATTAGCTTAAAATCTAACTAATTTGGAGTATTATTAGCTTAAAATTAATTTGGAGTATTATTAGCTTAAAATCTAACTAATTTGGAGTATTATTAGCTTAAAATCTAACTAATTTGGAGTATTATTAGCTTAAATTCTAACTAATTTGGAGTATTATTAGCTTAAAATCTAACTAATTTAGCTTAAAATCTAACTAATTTGGAGTATTATTAGCTTAAATTCTAACTAATTTGGAGTATTATTAGCTTAAAATCTAACTAATTTGGAGTATTATTAGCTTAAAATCTAACTAATTTAGCTTAAAATCTAACTAATTTGGGGTATTATTAGCTAAAAATCTAACTAATTTGGAGTATTATTAGCTTAAAATCTAACTAATTTAGCTTAAAATCTAACTAATTTGGAGTATTATTAGCTTAAATTCTAACTAATTTGGAGTATTATTAGCTTAAAATCTAACTAATTTGGAGTATTATTAGCTTAAAATCTAACTAATTTAGCTTAAAATCTAACTAATTTGGGGTATTATTAGCTAAAAATCTAACCAATTTGGAGTATTATTAGCTTAAAATCTAACTAATTTAGAGTATTATTAGCTTAAATTCTAACTAATTTGGAGTATTATTAGCTTAAAATTAACTAATTTGGAGTATTATTAGCTTAAAATCTAACTAATTTAGCTTAAAATCTAACTAATTTGGAGTATTATTAGCTTAAAATCTAACTAATTTGGAGTATTATTAGCTTAAAATTAACTAATTTGGAGTATTATTAGCTTAAAATCTAACTAGTTTAGGGCATTATTAGCTTAAAAATGCATGCCAAACTTGGTTAAAATCCAGTAAGCCTTTGTAAAGTTGTGCTGGAGAAAAATAGGAGAATGGGAAATTAATGGCCACAACTCTGAAGGATGATGTGGAAGTTGAACTCACTTTCAATCACTGATACAGAGTACATCCCCAATTTTGTTGAAATGTAACAATCCTAAGTAAACATATGCTGTTGAAATCTATGTAAGGTGAACAACCAATGGTACAGTATATTCTCACTTGTAAGTATGGTCCAACAGCAAACAATAGAGGCTTGGATCTGACAACACACAATACATGAGCAGACTGGGTCTGCACAGACTAAACTTGTATGTGAGTAGACATTGAGCAGACTGGGTCTGCACAGACTAAACTTGTACGTGAGTAGACATTGAGCAGACTGGGTCTGTATAGACTACACTTGTATGTGAGTAGACATTGAGCAGACTGGGTCTGTATAGACTACACTTGTATGTGAGTAGACATTGAGCAGACTGGGTCTGTATAGACTAAACTTGTATGTGAGTAGACATTGAGCAGACTGGGTCTGCACAGTCTAAACTTGTATGTGAGTAGACATTGAGCAGATTAGGTCTGTACAGACTAAACTTGTATGTGAGTAGACATTGAGCAGACTGGGTCTGTACATACTAAAATTGTATGTGAGTAGACATTGAGCAGACTGGGTCTGTACAGACTAAACTTGTGAGTAGACATGGTCATTAACTCTTGCAAATGATGACTTGAAATTTAACAATGATCTCATCAATCTAGAGTTGCAGGCCAAATTTGGCTGAAATTTGACAACCCTTTGCACTGTGTTGCTGTTATGTTGCAGAAACCAATGTCAGCATAAATCAGTTGTATACCATACTCATTAATACAAAGCATACTGCAGTCATTTCATGTAATGGTATCTTGAGAAAACAAATTATTATTGGATAGATGGATGGATTAACTGACAAAAGTTAACACTGGCATTCTATAATCAGTGTCCAAATCAGTCAAATTATTTAAATCAAATTCAGATTTTGTCAGGTCATTCTCTCATAAAAACAAAACACAAGTTCATCCTCTAATCAAAACTGTTCTGTGAATTTTCTTTTTCTAAAGTCAAGTAAAAGTAAAAGACTCAAGTCCCAACACAGCCACTTAATTTTATTGAACTCAAGCAAAGATCACATCATAGTTTACAAACAACTAGAAAGCAAAACTGATAAATCTTAATATGATAACTGAAAATCATTCATTTTTGTAGTTTTCACAAAATAAATTACTCCCTCCTTATAATGCTATTCTTGGCAGTCAACTACTTGATACTTGATACAACATTCCTCCTTATAATGCTATTGATACAACATTCCCTCCTTATAATGCTATTCCTGGCAGTCAACTTATAATGAAGTACTTGATACAACATTCTCTCCTTATAATGCTATTCTTGGCAGTCCACTTATAATTTAGTACTTGATACAACATTCCCTCATTATAATGCTATTCTTGGCAGTCAACTTATAATGAAGTACTTGATACAATATTCCTCCTTATAATGCTATTCTTGGCAGTCAACTTATAATGATGTACTTGATACAACATTCCCTCCTTATAATGTTATTCTTGGCAGTCAACTTATAATGAAGTACTTGAAACAATATTCCCTCCTTATAATGCTATTCTTGGCAGTCAACTTATAATGAAGTACTTGATACAACATTCCCTCCTTATAATATTATTCTTGGCAGTCAACTTATAATGAAGTACTTGATACAATATTCCCTCCTTATAATGTTATTCTTGGCAGTCAACTTATAATGAAGTACTTGATACAACATTCCCTCCTTATAATGCTATTCCTGGCAGTCAACTTATAATGAAGTACTTGATACAACATTCCCTCCTTATAATGCTATTCTTGGCAGTCAACTTATAATGAAGTACTTGATACAACATTCCCTCCTTATAATGCTATTCTTGGCAGTCAACTTATAATGAAGTACTTGATACAACATTCCCTCCTTATAATGCTATTCTTGGCAGTCAACTTATAATGAAGTACTTGATACAATATTCCCTCCTTATAATGCTATTCTTGGCAGTCAACTTATAATGAAGTACTTGATACAACATTCCCTCCTTATAATGTTATTCTTGGCAGTCAACTTATAATGAAATACTGATACAATATTCCCTCCTTATAATGCTATTCCTGGCAGTCAACTTATAATGAAGTACTTGATACAACATTCCCTCCTTATAATGCTATTCTTGGCAGTCAACTTATAATGAAGTACTTGATACAATATTCCTCCTTATAATGCTATTCTTGGCAGTCAACTTATAATGATGTACTTGATACAACATTCCCTCCTTATAATGTTATTCTTGGCAGTCAACTTATAATGAAGTACTTGAAACAATATTCCCTCCTTATAATGCTATTCTTGGCAGTCAACTTATAATGAAGTACTTGATACAACATTCCCTCCTTATAATATTATTCTTGGCAGTCAACTTATAATGAAGTACTTGATACAATATTCCCTCCTTATAATGCTATTCTTGGCAGTCAACTTATAATGAAGTACTTGATACAACATTCCCTCCTTATAATGCTATTCCTGGCAGTCAACTTATAATGAAGTACTTGATACAACATTCCCTCCTTATAATGCTATTCTTGGCAGTCAACTTATAATGAAGTACTTGATACAACATTCCCTCCTTATAATGCTATTCTTGGCAGTCAACTTATAATGAAGTACTTGATACAACATTCCCTCCTTATAATGCTATTCTTGGCAGTCAACTTATAATGAAGTACTTGATACAATATTCCCTCCTTATAATGCTATTCTTGGCAGTCAACTTATAATGAAGTACTTGATACAACATTCCCTCCTTATAATGTTATTCTTGGCAGTCAACTTATAATGAAATACTGATACAATATTCCCTCCTTATAATGCTATTCCTGGCAGTCAACTTATAATGAAGTACTTGATACAACATTCCCTCCTTATAATGTTATTCTTGGCAGTCAACTTATAATGAAGTACTTGATACAACATTCCCTCCTTATAATGTTATTCTTGGCAGTCAACTTATAATGAAGTATTTGATACAACATTCCCTCCTTATAATACTATTCTTGGCAGTCAACTTATAATGAAGTACTTGATACAACATTCCCTCATTATAATGCTATTCTTGTTTGTCAACTTATAATGAAGTACTTGATACAACATTCTCTCCTTATAATACTATTCTTGGCAGTCAACTTATAATGAAGTACTTGATACAACATTCCCTCCTTATAATGTTATTCTTGTCAGTCAACTTATAATGAAGTACTTGATACAACATTCCCTCCTTATAATGCTATTCCTGGCAGTCAACTTATAATGAAGTACTTGATACAACATTCCCTCATTATAATGCTATTCCTGGCAGTCAACTTATAATAAAGTACTTGATACAACATTCCTCCTTATAATGCTATTCTTGGCAGTCAACTTATAATGAAGTACTTGATACAACATTCTCTCCTTATAATGTTATTCTTGGCAGTCAACTTATAATGAAGTACTTGATACAACATTCCCTCCTTATAATGCTATTCTTGGCAGTCAACTGATAATGAAGTACTTGATACAACATTCTCTCCTTATAATGTTATTCTTGGTAGTCAACTTATAATGAAGTACTTGATACAACATTCCCTCATAATGTTATTCTTGGCAGTCAACTTATAATGAAGTACTTGATACAACATTCCCTCATTATAATGTTATTCTTGGCAGTCAACTTATAATGAAGTACTTGATACAACATTCCCTCATTATAATGATATTTCTGGCAGTCAACTTATAATGAAGTACTTGATACAACATTCCTCCTTATAATGCTATTCTTGGCAGTCAACTTATAATGAAGTACTTGATACAACATTCTCTCCTTATAATGTTATTCTTGGTAGTCAACTTATAATGAAGTACTTGATACAACATTCCCTCCTTATAATGTTATTCTTGGCAGTCAACTTATAATGAAGTACTTGATACAACATTCCCTCATTATAATGTTATTCTTGGCAGTCAACTTATAATGAAGTACTTGATACATCATTCCCTCCTTATAATGATATTTCTGGCAGTCAACTTATAATGAAGTACTTGATACAACATTCCTCCTTATAATGCTATTCTTGGCAGTCAACTTATAATGAAGTACTTGATACAACATTCCCTCCTTATAATGTTATTCCTGGCAGTCAACTTATAATGAAGTACTTGATACAACATTCTCTCCTTATGATGTTATTCTTGGCAGTCAATTTATAATGAAGTACTTGATACAACATTCCCTCCTTATAATACTATTCTTGGCAGTCAACTTATAATGAAGTACTTGATACAACATTCCCTCATTATAATGCTATCTTAGGGAGTCATGGAGTATGTTGCCTTATAATGAAATTTTGTTATAGCATGCTGTCATGGAGTATATCACATGGAAGTGAGCTTTTTTTTAAATCAAGTAAATGATACATGATTCCCTCATTATAATGATATCATAGGGGGTCATTGAGCCTACAGCATACATGCATAGTAAGCAAAATATACACAGAGAGAGAGAGAGAGAGAGAGAGAGAGAGAGAGAGAGAGAGAGAGAGAGAGAGAGAGAGAGTTATAATGAAGGGTATTGCATTATGTATTACATTTCCCTAGTATAAAAACTAACTGATATAACTTGGACCTAAATGACATTTGTGGCAAGGAATGGTAAAGACATGAAATTGTTTATTTAAATTCATGATATGTGACAACCACAAAATAAACAAAACCTGATACCTAATAACAGAAGTGAAGTCCTGAGCTGATAATGTGGATCCATACATAAAGAATCAACTATTTTCAAAACTACTTTTTATCTCACAATGGGGGAAATCCTTTTTCCATCCTTCCATTGTGGTGAAGTCTATATCTGGGCAGAAAGACACATCAAACAAACTCAGCTTTTTACAACCCTCCAGAACCCTGTGAAGATGTAAATATAAACATTATTCAAAGGGAAATAACTTCTATCATACCAAGTCATGGCCCCATTTTCTTGAGAATATTTTAGCATAAAAAAAAAAGTTTTACAATATTTCTGTGAAATTTATAAATTCACTTATTATAATTTTATTCAGATTTGGAGTTTGAGCTATAGTTGTATGCTCAGTTAGTTTAGAGAATATCAGGAATTAGTGAAGATATTTTGTGATCATGTTACCTAACTTAATAAAATGAATCAATTTGTTTGTTTGATTAGGATTTTTAACGTAGCTTTAACAATTTTTCAGTCATATCGCTATGATGTCTACTGTGAGGCAGTTTATAGTGATGTCTAGCACTTGGGCATCATGCCACAGACATGTAGCATGATGTCACACCCAGTTACATTATCCTGACACCAGGCCGACCAGTCCTAACACTAACCTCTTAATTCTGATCATCAAGCGAGGCAGCTGTTAGTACCATTTTTGCAAGTCTTTGGTATGACTTGGCCGGGGATCAAACCCACGATCTCCCACTTCTGTGGCAGAGGCTCTAACCACTAGGTCACCAGAGCAGTTGAATCAATATGTAACAAAGCATATCTGTAAGGAATATAGTTTCTATTTTTTTTAAAATTCAAAACAGAAAGAAAACCCCCAAACATTTGTCATCAATTGATGTCATCAGTAAGGATACTAATGAACCTGGTAAGGTCAAATTATATTTTCTGGCTTCATCATTATTCAACTATCTCAAAGATAAAACAATATTCTTTCAAAGACATCACATTTTTTTATAACTGACTGGATCAAGATGTATTCCATATATGAAATATATTCTATTCCTACTATGTTAAAAGAGCAAAGCTAACTTGGTAGAACATATGGTGTAATCCAAGGGGTTTAAGGTTCAATACCTGCCCAAATCAGCCCTGCTTGGCTGTCTCAATGTCCCTATTAAATTTCATTGAATTTTTCACATTTCAGAAAAACTTCTTTCTTAATTTATTAATGCTAACTTTGAATTACAAGATATTAGCAAATAATTGGATTCTCTCTGGCTGGATAATTTGTGAACTTATGAAAATTATTAACTTTCCCAAATCATATCTTTGCTGATGACTTTAGGCCTTGAAATGTAGGAAAAAGAAAGTGAAACTAAACAATTTAACTCAACAAGTAATTTATTTCCCTACAATAATCTTGCATGTCCTGATATAACACAATAATGCAACCCAAAAAGTCTTTGAATGAATTCATAAAAATCCAAAGTAATGTATTAATCCAAAAACTCAATGAGCACTTGAGTAATTCCAATGATTATTTTAATTAAAAAAATCATTTTGAATTATTTAAACCCACTCAAACTGTACACAAGGCTGGCATTGAACTCAGATGCTAGATAAATCTTGTTTACAACATACAATGATGGATAAAAGTTCACTATCAAACAGTCTTTTTACAACTTACATTAATGGATGAAAGTTAAGATCACAATATAAATTAAATTTACATAACACTATAAATTAATATCTTTATTGTAATAATTTTGTAACAACAACAGGTACAACCTCTAGGCTGATAAACCAGGTTGCATTATATTCTTGCTTGTCAATAAAGAGCGTGATAATGTGTAAGTGTTCTCTTACAATTAAATTATGATACTTGAATTTCTGATCTTAGTTTTTCTTTTTCTTTTATTCAAGACTTACAACAGTCTGTTCATTCTGCACAATGCATTGACATTGGCAATAAGCCTTGGTGGAAATTTTGTCCAATACTGTGACCCAGTTCTCACTTTGATTTGGGTTCATAACATTAAACATAATATATCAACAAAAAATACACATCAATACATATTATCTCCAAAAATCTGAAAGATAAACCAAAATCTTCTTTCAAAAAGGTCTGAAGGGGTCTCCAACTATACCATTATATTATCTCAAAGTAAATATATGAAGACTAAGCCAACTAAATCTAAAATGAAGTTACCAAGGGGAATTTGAGACTAAAATAACATGTGAAACTCTCATATTGGAGGTGCTGGCCGCTGCATAGGAAATAAATGTAAACCCAGGTTAGTTTACTGGAAAACAGAAAACTAAGCCTATCTGCACATTTAAATATTTTATATCCCTCTACTTTAATGATAATAGGAATTGATGTGCATGACTCATTTGTCCTCCCTTTTATGTTCTCCTGAGACAAATATAAAAAGATGCACTCACAAATACGATGAATATCATGCTGATATTTACAACTATGAAAGTGATCAATTAATTCAGCCAACTGTCTCTGTATCAAAAGATGTTTTCTTTATCATTTCTTTTAAGAAGCTCACAGTTTACTTTGTTTAGGGATCTGCTTGATCACACTCAGTCAAGCATGATTTCAATGCTGACATTTGATAACAATCTTTAGTTAATTCACGCAATAGTTAGGGTCATCAATGCAGTTTCATGGCCATGGGTTGAATAATCAATCAACAGTTTCAGTGCAGGTAAAATATTACTTAATTTACATGCTAGTTGTGTTTATTTGCATCATACATATAATAAAATGTTTTTGCTGTCATTTGTATACCATTAAAAATATTTACACATTTGTGAAAATATACTCTCCTAAAAAGTGAAAGACCTGAACATTTTAGTTAAATATGGTTAACAGACGGAGCTAAAAGATCATATTATCATATTCATTATGACATATACCAATTTATAAATTGCTGGCAGATGAGACTCTGCATGTATACATGATACAATTGAGTTTTCTATTGAGAGAGAGAGAGAGAGCAAATAATAGATGGAGAAACATTTATCAGGGGAGGTAAAATAAACTGTGTGCATATGATTCCAATTATTCATCAATTTGGACATCGTTAGCGGAATGTTTGAATTTTCTAATCATTCAGAATTAAAAGATTGCATACACTTGTGGGTGGGTAGGTGAAAAACATACAAACCTTCTAGCAGTAAATGGCGAAACCTCCCTGGTACCCGAAATATCGAGCTGTTCCATCTTCTTACAGTATTCGGCAATGTTTAGTAAATCATTATCACACACAGTCCTGAAAATTTAGAATGGCAAAATTATTACACTTCTATCTGAAAATTTAGCATGACAAAAATTATTACCCTTCTATCTGAAGATTTAGCATGGCTAAATTATTACACTTCTATCTGAAAATTTAGCTTGGCTAAATTATTACATTTAATCTGAAAATTTTGCAAGCCAAAATTATTACACTTCTATCAAATGAAGTCACAAACAAAAATATGAATGAATGATTGAAAGTTAAGAAAGGCTGGAGAATCCAATTCCAATCAAGATGAATCCAAGAAATTTAGTTCCAAAACAATTATGTTACACCCACTAGTAACATAACAACCCTGTTGGTGTTCTTGTCCATGGGGTAAAATTAACACTAATTTAATGTAAAGAAAAACACCATTTAACCTTGCAAAACTGAGCCACTGAAAACCAGGTATTTATATTGTCATCACGACATTTGGTCTTAGTTGTCATGAAAATGTCTGACTATATCACTCAAGTAAGAGGCAACTTTCAAAAAGTTTTGTTTAAAAAAATTCAGTCAATAACCAACACTGACACACACATACAGAT
The DNA here is from genome assembly GCA_030141615.1 of Unio pictorum. NCBI lineage: Eukaryota > Metazoa > Mollusca > Bivalvia > Unionida > Unionidae > Unio > Unio pictorum. The sequence goes on along the minus strand of JARLTB010000131.1, from coordinate 2,215,187 downwards.
GCACATACACACACACATACAGGATAATTTAGTGGTTCTAAATAACCGCTTGCACCATTGGACTATTTATTTTACAATTCTTTTGACACAATAATATTGTTAGACTTTTTAATAAAAAAATTTTTACAGAGTAATTCTGTTTAATTGTATCTCTTAAAATAGTGTCCTTCAGAAACAAACTTGTCCATGACCTTATTCAGCAATATTTTGATTTTATTTTAATTTCATTAAAATAACTGTTTTGTCCAGGTCTTGTTTTCAAATTTGTAACAGAATAATTAATGCTTAAATTGTTTTCAAGCATTGTTTATGTCTGACTTAAGGTTAGCAACCATTAATCCAATATAATGTACAGATCATGAAGGCATTGTATTGTCTATTGTCAAGACATTGTTCTATATTAAATTGTATTGTCTATTGTCAAGACATTGTTCTATATTAAATTGTATTGTCTATTGTCAAGACATTGTTCTATATTAAATTGTATTGTCTATTGTCAAGACATTGTTCTATATTAAATTGTATTGTCTATTGTCAAGACATTGTTCTATATTAAATTGTATTGTCTATTGTCAAGACATTGTTCTATATTAAATTATATTGTCTATTAATGTGAAAGAAATTACTGTGTCCAATTCAAATATAAGTAGTTAATGAATAAAAGAAGTTTACAAAAACTTTATTCTACTGATGACAAATACTAATCCTTTTTTATTCCATTGATGACAAATACTATTCCTTTTATATTCTATTGATGACAAATAATATTTCTTTTTTATTCTATTGATGACAAATACTATTCCTTTTTTTTCTATTGATGACAAATACTATTCCTTTTTATTCCACTGATGACAAATACTATTCTTTTTTATTCCACTGATGACAAATACTATTCTTTTTTATTATATTAATGACATGTACTATTCCTTTTTAATTCTACTGATGACATACTATTCTTTTTTTATTCTACTGATGACAAATACTATTCCTTTTTTATTCTATTAATGAAAAATACTATTCTTTTTTTATTCTATTGATGACAATTGCTATTCCTTTTTTATTCTATTGATGACAAATACTATTCTATTGATTACAAGTACTATTCCTTTTTTATTCTATTGATGAAAAATACTAATCCTTTTTAATTATGTTGATTACAAGTACTATTCACTGTTCTAGTGAGCAAATGGAACAAAAGAGCACACTTATATAAAACTCAAAATGCAGAATACCAGTAAGCAATCCACAGACGAGTCCTGCTTGCATGAAGCCAATTTTAATAGTGTCCAACCAAAGTGATACCTTGCATTGTGTGGAGATATAATACACTATGTTAAAAGGCATAAGGGTGGATGTTTTCAATTCATCTTGACTTTATCCAACAGTATACCTAGCTGCTATTCCATTCAGTTAACTTAGTATCCATCTTGACTTTATCCAACAGTATACCTAGCTGTCATATGATTCAATGAACTTAGCATTCATCTGGACTTAATCCAACAGTATACATAGCTGTCAATCCATTCAATTAACTCCATCATCCATCTTGACCTAATACTACTCTAGTGCAATAACTTAGACCCCAAACATGCACTGATGAAGACAGGTGGTTTGGGTCTGATCTCACCTATTCATAAAACTGCAGCACTTCAATGTACATATCAACTACCGAATTTATAGATACTTGTATGTATATTTTTCATGACCCATATTTCATTCAGTTGAAGGGGCAATATTATGATATGTCATAAATATTTCTGGATCAGCTAGGTTACATTAGCAGATAATTGGTTGTTCCATCAATACTGAGGAACCAATCAGATACAACTTTGCACATTCAAAATAATTCTATTAGTCTAGGGTGACCACATTTCTTTCAGCCATTCCGGGACACCTTATAACTTGCACCTTTAACTTGGTAAACAGCAGTTAGGCGCTGGGTTCATCTGGATGCGCGTTATACGTACACTATGTACAATGCCTCAACTAAAATACAATATGATTATAGTAAGATTTTAGACCAGAATAATAATAATAAGAATGGGGACTTTGTATAGTGCCTAATCTTTCGAAGCTCTAAGCACTTTACACCATCAATAATGATATGGCTACACTATAGAAAAACAAATGACAAAAACAATGAAATTGGAAAACATAAAAACATGCTGAAAACATACAACATACAAAACATGATTAGGTCGCTAAGTTTGTCCCTGCAGTCGAAACAGGTGAGTCTTAAGACCACTCTTAAAAGGGACCACTGTGTCTTTGTGTCTAATTTCAATGGGCAATTCGTTCCACGTCACCGCGCCCTGGTTTGCAAACGAACGTTGTCCATATGACTTTGTTTTCACCTTGGGAACAATGAATATATGATTATCAGAAGAAGAGCATAAGGATCTAGCTGGTATATACACATGGGTGAGGCTGGATAGGTATGTTGGACTGGAGTCTGTCATTGAAACATAGCACAGAGAACAAATTTTGTGTTGGATTCTGTATCAAATTGATAGCCAATGTAGGGTACAGAGCAGTGGTGAGGTGTGCTCTGATCGAGGTACTCTAAAGATGATCCGTGCAGCTGTGTTTTAAACTTTTTGAAGTTTCTGGAGTAAGTATTGTGATGAACCAGACAGAATTGAGTTACAATAGTCCAGTCTTGAAAGTACTAATGAACACACAAGTGTTTTATTGGCATCAACTGAAAGATATTTACAAGTGGAACTGATGCATCTCAATTCAAGATATGCAGCCTTGCACATGTTCATAACATGATGGTGCAATGTGAGAGTACTGTCTAGAGTAACGCCTAGGTTTCATACTGACTGAGAATTTAATGTTGGTGTTGCTGATATTTATTGTCTGAGGTAAAGGATGTGAATGAGAAAGTCTTTGTGTTGTGATCAGAATAACCTCAGTTTTATCATCATTCATCTGCAGCTTGTTACATGTCATCCATGATTTCACATCAGAAATGCGCTTCTCTACTCCATGGATGGTAGCATCAACTTCAGTTGAGTGGCTAGACTTGTATATTTGGGTGTCATCAGCATACAATTGGTGCGACACTGGGTGATGATCTATAACATTTGAGAGCGACTGAGTATACAGAATGAAGAGAACAGGTCCAAGAACAGATCCCTGTGGAACACCACAACATACGTCAACTGGGCTGGAGTGTATTCCATTTGCAGATATAATTTGTGTCCTGTTAACTAAGTAGGACTTGAAACACTGTAAGACTATATTCTGAATGCCAAATACATGCTGGAGATGGTGAAGTAATATATCATGGTCTATTGTGTCAAATGCTGCAGATAAATCCAGGAGAGTGAGGACTGTAATCTTTCCACCATCCAAAGCAGAGAGAATGTCACTAAATACTTTCAGAAGAGCAGTTTTCGTACTGTGGCAAGGGCGATATGCAGACTGTACATCGCTAAAAAGATTGTTTGAATTTAAATGAGATACAAGTTGAGTTAGAACAACCTTTTCTAAGATTTTTTATATGAATGGGAGATTAGAAACTGGGCGGTAGTTCTTTAAATCGTTATAGTCCAGTGTTGGTTTCTTCAGCAATGGCTTTACGATGGCAGTTTTGAAAAATGATGGGAATTCCCACGATGAGAGATATTAATAACATCAGTTAGTGAAGGCAATATTGGGTCTAATCACTCAAGCAGCAGTGATGTCGGAATTGGATCAAGTTCACAAGACTTTGGTGCACTTTTCATCATGATTGTCCGTACTAAATCAATAGAAACAGGTTCAAATGCTCCTAACGGTTGTCACTGAAATTCTGCATCATAACTGTATGGTGATGAATCAGTTGAAATTGTGCTGTCAAGCGAATCTCTAATGGTTTGTACTTTGTCATCGAAGAAATTTGCAAATTGTTCTGGTAGGTCTGGTGGAGAGAAGGTTGTTGGAAGTGGTGTACATTTGTTCCTTGACATTAGTTTGTTAGTTAGATCTTTGCAGCTGGAACTCTCCGTGATCTTAGTACTGTAGTGGGATGATTTGGCTAAATGGACTATGTTTGTGAATAAAGCATCTTGTGTGTATTTCTTTTAATTAGAAAGAAGAAGAGCCAAAAATATCACAAATCAGTCAAACTCAAGATTAAAAATTGCCTAAAAATGTTATCAATATTAAAAGCTAGATAGTAAAGACTTGATAACGTGACTTGTTATGGTCTCAATAGTATACCATGTATACAAGTCCATAAAATTATTACTGTTTTTTGGCTATGTAGTCATGATTTACTACAATTATATACATAAAATAATTTGTAATACTCATTATTTTTCTTCACAGCTTGTGAATAATTATACAACGTAAAATAATTATATACGAAAAATGAAATGTTCAACAGACGTTACTGTAAGATTAGACTTACATCACAGAGTTATAGGCAAAAATGTAAAGTACCTGATCAAGCAATATAGACTAGTGTCGAACTCTAAATCTATATTTTTTGTCACTTCCTGCGCAACGCAACAACTCTTTCTTGCCTTTAACATATGAAAAGCTTGGCAATCCATATCGAAGTTCATCTTTACCAGTTCTGCTTTGATAAGCTCAATTGAGCATCTGTTTCTTGTACTGGACCAGCATTACTTATGCAAATATTTTCAAAAGATCTCGTAAGTTGTCAGTTCCTACTTTTTGGAATAAAGCTGCCCACTTGGCGTCACAACTAACATCATCATCTGTGGCTTCGCTGGATTGTAGAAGGTTTTGGCTGATAGCAGAATACTCTTCATACAGTTCATCAACTGACACAGAAGCCTGCAATTTGACACTTTCTACAACAGAAACAAGATCTTCAAATTCTATACGCTGTTTTAATTTCAAGCACCAGATTTTGCAAAGGTAATTGTTCTATGAAAAATCAAACCACTGTTCCAAGTAGATTACTGCCTTCTTGTAAATACCAAGAAATTGTAATTCAAGCTTTTTATTTTGCTCGTCTGGAAGTTTCTTCATAACTTTTCCAACAGCAAAACCAAAAAACTTGTCAGCCTGTCTTTTCAACAGCTTCTCTCTAACTGGATATGATTTCAAATACTTCTACTGCAACTATATTAGTGCATTCTAATGCCAGAATAGCTGTTTGAAAGACTGGTAAACAGTTTTGAAGGAAATACGGATACAGAACAGAAAGTGATGGTGTAGATTCATCTTCTGCTTCGCCGCTTTCATCTCCAATAAAATGCCAAATTATAGGAGGTGTTTCTTCTTTTCCAATAGTCTGGAAATAAGCCTTAACAGCAGGCCAGTTCTTCAAAAGTCTATCAATTGCTGGGAACAGTGACAGCCATCTTGTTGGAACGTGGCGAAGAAGTTGAGCCCATTCAATATCTATGAAATCAAACATTTCTTTTAGCTGTGCAACTCTTTTTGCAGATATTAAGAAATGATTGTAAACCTTTAAAATCAGATTGTCTACATCATAATTCATGGCATCACAAACTTTGTTAACAGTGTTATGTAGTATAGGAGCTGGGCAGCCAGCAGGTTAAAATGTGTTCATTACATGTACATAGCTTTTTGTACACACCATTGTGTTTTCCAAAATTGATTTTCACATTATCAGCAGAATAAGCAGAAACCATATGAATATTCAAGTTATTTTTCTGCACCACATCCAATATTGTTTTTGATATTGCAGTAGAAATTTCATCGCTATCTTCGTAAAAATCTAACAAATGTGTCATCACACGAACATTCGGTTGAAAGTAACGTAGAACAACTGGAAAGAGTTTTGTGTTGCCTTTATTTGAGGCATCTGACGAAATACTAAAGTATGCATAATTTTTGCCTAAGTCATTGACTATCATTTCTTGACTGTACGGTGCCAATACATTGATTGAAATAGCTTCCGATTTTGTTCGACAATACATTTTTAAAGCTATGCTAGAATTGTTAAAAAGTACAGGAAGAAGCTTAAGTGTACAGTATAAAGATCGGTATGAGTGACTGATTAACAGAATGATAAACCATCAATATATCTGCAGCTATCACATCATCCTGCAATCCAGTGTTTTTTGACAAAATCATAAACTTTGTCATTATATTATTTTGCTTTGTGACTTGTTCAGCTTGTTTATGGCTTTTACTGGACGTGTGAGTTTTAAGATCAACTTCACCGCCATGTCCAATTCCAAATTCTCTCTTACAAAGTGTGCAGTTTGCTCTATAAATGTTACTATATAGTTCTCCAAGATTTTCGAAAATGACACATGCGCTTAATTTTCTTTGCAGCTTTCGGAGGTGTCATACTCAGTCTTTTCGCTACCACTGCTGCTTTCAAATTGTGTTTTTCCAGCAGCTGTATGATGGGCGCTACAGTCAAAATCATTCACAGACATTGATTCTGAATCTGAACTCGTATCACTCATTTCTGTTATTTACTAAATGATTACTTTTATATTTAATTTAATTTTAGGACAGCCCAGATGAACTCCACAAGAATACAATGCAAGTCAACTGCAGACAAGCGAGTCATGAGTACGAATGCAGCTGCTATCTAATCTACTGACTGATTATCCATGTTATCTACTCACCTAATCTCTCAGCTGTGTCAGCGCCGCACACACATTGCAATCTCTAAAAGCAGCGATCAGCCTTGAATTATTGGATTGGATTATTTAACTCAAGTAGAAAACTTTGATCGACTTTGAATTTCCCTAGCTTAAACAATATTGGTCCGAAAGATAGCTGTGACACTGTACTGGGATTTTGGGAAGAGAAATTTCTGCTGAATCCGTAGATAAGAAACTTTATGCTCAAGCACAGAACTTTGTAATCGCAATAGCTTGTATACCGTGACTAGTTTCGCTGCACTCTTAATGACGCATTCAAAGGCGACTGCAGGGTAACTCCCTGCGCTCCTATGAGCGCTTACACATATAAAGGATTACTAATAATAAGAGCAATAATAATAATAATAATAATAATAATAATAATAATAATAATAATAATAAGAGAATAGTTGTAGTATGGTATTATTGCGCCATGTTTTAGGTGAAAAATCATGATTGACTTGCCGTCATTAATAAATAGAGTAAAACTCGCATTCTGGGACGTTTAATTGTCCTGGAATAGGTCTGCCCAGGATGCCGGACATTTTTTTCATTCCGGGACTGTCCCGGGCATTCCGGTACACGTGATCACCCTATATTAGTCATGCAACTCAAGCATCTGAATATAACTGGCTGTTTCATCAATATTGAGGAGCAAATCAGATACAACTTTGCACATTCAAAATAATTCTTATGGTCATGCGACTCGAGCTTCTGAATATATCATGTGACTCATAGATTACTTGACATTTTTTAAGCAATTTGTGTTGCAGTGTAAAATTAATTCTCTAATTTGACACATCACTAAATAGTGAAAATAATTACATTATAACATTTTCATCCTGTGACACCTACAGTAAGAATCCACAGTAGATTGTTTTTCCTGAGAAACTGTACTTACATATTTCCAGTTAAAAATAATTTCTTTAGTTTGGTACACCTTTGTGACAGCTTTTCAAAGCATAATGTTGCGGACTTCAGTTTTGGACTGAAAACAAATGTAAACATTGGTCAAGGACAGAAATTCCATGAGTTTTGTTTTAAAAATGACAATTATAAAATACTACAGAACAGTCCAAGGCAGTGATAGCGAAACTTATAATGAAGAATATAATACACATTTTCATTGATGTCATGAGATCCAAGAAACCTCTTACATAATCCTCGCCAATACTCCAATAATTCCTGTAGATACAGTTTAGATTATCGGAACATGTGTATGCAGGGATAGATAATGGACATAGATTGATGGAAACACTATCAGCAAGAAGTGGATATGTAAATTATGTCTTATAATTGAGGAAGGCTGTCAATGGTTGTCCTGCTATTAAAAAACTGTTTTTGTGGCCAAAGGCCTGAAAAGGAAGTGAAGAAATATTTGTCATAATAAAATCACCAAATTACTCTAGGCCTCAAAGAAAAGAGTGATACATAGAGGATATCTACTGTTGTTGAGTACATACATGGAATAGGAACAATGAGTTGTCTTGGTTGGCAATGATGTAAGTAGTTCCCACACTTATAGGTATCATGGTACCAATTGTTTTTCCATAGACCTCAATGCTAATGTTTTGTGAAATAAATATACTTTCTGTCCCACTTCAGCACACATGTCAGACACTGTCATCGAGAATAATGTTCGACTGTCAATTTGACAAGGAGAAAACCAGGTACTCCACTGCATTTAAGAGAGATAACTCTGCTGGAACTAGACAGGGGTGTAAATGTTATCTAGGCAAAACAGACATTTTCACCCATGTGTGCCACATTTTAAAAAAAGCATAACAAATACAAAATATGATCTAGGTATGAATTAACAGAATCTCACATGCCAAGAGGTTTAACTTATTTAAGCCAAACAGAAAGAACAACTCTTACATAATGCACAAATCACAGCTAGTGGTGTTTATTTCTGAATACAATGTTCCCTATACCTTAAGCTCCGCCCACTTGGGATTGTACAACTGTAACCATTATACTTAGCGCCAAACTTAATTTTTTCAGTAATCTGTGATATAGCTTGGGACTGTACAAGTAACAAGTGTACTTAGTCTCGCTTGTCAAAAACAATTTGATGAGGTACCAAGCTGTGTCTTATATTACTGGTCTTTGAATTATTTTAGCTGCTGTTTTCATATTTGTGCTTTAATTTACTACCAAAATATATTTTGGGAATAAAATTAATTGTTTTAACTATGTGTTGTGTTTTATTGATATTGGCACTTATTGAATGAACTTATGGGTGATATGGAATAAATGAGATATTATACTATGTAATAATATATTATACTATGTAATAATATATTATACTATGTAATAATATATTATACTATGTAATAACTAGGTCCAAGGTCAATGTACCAAATATCATGTACCTCTCCTTATTCAAAAATTACAATATACCTAAAATAAAGGACTTTATATGTGTTTGGTAGATGTATAACTTAATATCAGAGACAGGTGGACATGACCCAATCTCATTATAAAGTATAAGCTTTGAACACTTTACACTGTCTGCAGATACACGAGGTCACTAACCCCCTGTACTCATACAAAGGTCTACCGATCCATCCTCTTTCTCACACAAATAGAAAGCTTCCCTCTTTTGTGTAGTGAATAAAATTGATGCAAGAAGCCAATCTGACATCAAATATAGTGGATCACAGCTTCTAAGTGGTTATGCTGGATTTGGGGTGAAATTTGGGGAATAAAATACAGAAAAATACCAAAGATAAACAATAAGTATAGTGAGTCTGTGGAGTTAAAAACAGGAGGAAATTGTGTATCTAAAAAGGAGACGTAACTTATGATAAAGGTCCATAGGATTTAAAGGAGACAAAAGCAGCAAAGAGAAAAATAAATGAAGGTTTGATGACCTTACTTTGGACAATATATGGAGGCAGTGCCACATAGGTCCAAGGACAGTTCTAAGGCACCTGTGCTATAACATCCCTTACATGCAACAACATTTCAGGTGAAGTGGTGTCATTCCCATCTAATATAAAAGGGTGAATAATGTAGATAATATAGATACATATAATTTATATTTCTTCTACACAAGAAATTAACAATTAATGGGCTTCAGTTAGGCAGAAAAATACCTAAACCAAACAAAACATACTTTATCAGTTTTTAAACTGTAAACTTTACTGTGAGAAATTATTAAATTACTTCTAGTTACATTTGCATCAAGACTGAGGGCTAATATAACACTTCACAAATATTCTCTTTATTTTCAAACCCAATCACTAAAAATCTGAGTTCTCATTTCTTGAAATGTTATGTCTGGTGTAAGGGAGATAACTGAATGATATACACAAGGTGTGGTATTTGTATTTCCTCCAATATATTTTTCCATGTAATATAGATGAGTTCATGAACACACACATTAACTTCAACGTAATTCAATTATCCAAAAATACATTACTGATAAAGTGGGAACCTACAATTCAGGCTTCTATATGTAGAGGAGATCTCAAGAGTGATGCAATTCGGTTTTGTGACATAGGGCGGCTGTATTACACCTCTCCCTCGATAACTCGCGCACATCGGGGTCCAAAAACATCGACCGCACTATAAGTGAGGTGCGAGTTATCGAGGGACCTATAATAACAAAAGGATCGATACAAAGGCAAAAGGGTGGGTGGGTGGCAGTTTTTTTTATAGCTTTTAATACTCAATTCATAAACGTGCTATGATTAACTGTGAATAAATATCTCTTCATAATGGTGTAATTTATTTTTTCCTCATAGAGTAACATTAATTTCAGAATAAATTACCGTATATTGATGAGTTAATCGAAAACATTATTCCACGTGGTTACCGTTCGATCGCAAGAGTCTGACGTTTTATCAATAAAGTACGGCGAAATCTCTGACAACATGAATTCCCCTTATCGGTAATACATATTTAAAAACGATATCACCGATAAGGGGAATTCATTTTGTCAGAGATTTCGCCGTAGTTGTGGTTCGATTAACACGTGTACCGATTCACGCATTGTGTATTACGTCACTAATGTTTGTGCTGAATTGGATACATTCTTCTTTTATTGATTCAAATTAGACGTATTTGATCGACTCTTTTCCAGAAACAATCGATCGGTTCATATACAGTGTATATATTTGATTGTGGTAGAAATAAAATGAAAAATTTGAAACAATGTAAATTAGAACACAATAATACAAATGCCCGTTGTGATACGCTTTACAAATGACTCGACGTTTTGAAAAAATCAGTTAATGTTGTGTGTTACTCCCTGATTTCACTGCCGTCGAGCAAAATCGTCACATGCTTGATTCCATGCACAAGATATAAGTGATAAAACAACACAAGTCTCTTTTAATGAATTATTTTAGTGCAACAAACACTTGGTCAAGTTTGTTGATCAATACAAAGCCGGCAGGTAATTAGGTTCTCACGGAAGTACTCGCGGGTTTCGATGTGACGGTTGATTGACTCTTTTCATGTTTTCATAGAAAAGAATATGTTGCAATTATAATGTTTACATTGAAACGGAAATAAAGGATTATTATGTGGTTTTCACACAGCAAGATGTTTAATTGTTGTTTATTTCATTATCTGTTGCCACCTGTTAGCATTTACCGGACGTTTTCATTGATAGCTATTTCACCAGACTGTTTATTTACGGCGATTGATGACGGTGTATCAACAAATAAACCTGAACATAATATATGACAACTTGTTTAGATTTTGCAAATTTCACAACATGGAATCGATCTTTATGGGCATTAATCACCTTTTTTATGATAAAACGAGAAATGTATAAAGGTTTTTACCAATTCTTATAGTTTTTTCACGTTCAGCATATTTTTTTAAAAAAAATTAAAATATATTTTATCTTTGGGTAAAAATCGGGATCCACACCAGACACCGCGTTATAAGCGGGTTCGCGAGTTATCAGGGCGCGAGTTATCGAGGGAGCGGTGTATATCACATAGTTAATGTTCTCTACAATGCCACCATGTGGAGTGCAGCTTTCCATAAAAAATGCAGATACGATCCCATGACAATTTGGATTCTTGCGATGGGATGCAAAGTTTCAAGAACAGTGTGGGCTTGAATGGAACGAGTTGGCAATGTGACTAAGTTGGTAATCATTCAGTAATGTTAGACCGAATATGGAAATTTCACAGGACAGCTGGACAGCAATTACTTGAAAGTCAAAAGTAGATTATAATAGAGATGAATAAATAATAAATAATAAATGAGAAATGCTGACTTAAAGAAACGGCTCTTGTCTGGTGGTATTCTCTGCTACCTCAACAAAAAGGAGAGAACTAAATAAACTGCATGAACAATTTCAAGGCAAGAAAGTGTACAACATTATACAATTAGAGCAAGACAATTAAATTCAAAGTGGGAAGGAATGCCATATCTTTAATAAAATACCTAACATTACTCCTGTTAGAATATTCTATATGATACAAATAATCTATCTACAAGTGGACCTAGAGTGTTCTCTATCTTGGTCTATGAGATGCTTTATAAGAAAATAGCTGTTTATTCTTCTACATGATTTTTGCATCTTTTGCAGGTAAAATAGTCTATATCTGGGCAGAAAGACACATGAAACAAAATATGTGTTTACATAACTTATTTTGTTGCATGTATGCTAATCTTGGAGCTGACTACACAGACAAAGTCATCCATCTATATCTGTTATAGCTTAGTTCCAAAAGCCCGCCCCCCCTCCTTTCCAAAGCCAACTTGTGCTATTTTCTAAAGATTTCATACATGTTATTCTTAAATGACTGCCAATATTTGACCAAAAATTTTCAGCATCCATTTGTTTTCCTATATCAAACTAGTACAGTTAATAAATGCCCCCCCCCCACATGTATGTGTTTCTATGGATACAATGTGAGGCTGTTCGTCCCCATATGTATCACGGTACCAATTGTTTTACCATATACCTCAATGCTACAACTCTTACATAATGAACCAATCACAACTAGTGTTGTTGTTTTTTCTGAATGCAATGTTCAGTACACCTTAAGCTCCACCCAAATGGGGTTATACAATTTGTACATTTATACATGTAATGAAACTGATGGAGTGTGTTTGAGAATTGAATTTTTAACATAAGTTTTTTTAAAAATTCAGTCTTATCGCTATGTCTGCAGTGTGACAGTTTTTAGTGCCTATTCATCAAAAGTTGCAAACATTTTTGAACAGTTTCATCTTCACTCATTGTTCTACATTTTATACACCTACTATATTTCTCACAACTGTTGAGCTGACATTTGTTGAAGGTTTCTTTTGATGATACATGTATGTACATAATATTTCCTGATCAAATCTTAAGTTTGTAAACTTGTAAATCCATATCAAATAGAAAATCTCTGTCATTTTGTGCTAGACATGGCTATTACCAAATCCCAGTAAGTGTCTAAACTGTATGCAGGTGTGTTCTGAAAAGATTTTGCATGCGGCAAAATGGTGTATTAAAAAAAAAACAGGTGACATCAGACTCAGCAATTGTCCATCAGTTTCAACACAGTTTATAGGGTATGATTTGTCAGACTATGCTACAAATGACAATCAAACAGGTTTTCACTTCACAAGTATTACCATATGTCAACTCCAAATGTAGATTTTCTTTTATTTATTTAATTTTTAAAAGGCAAAAACAATAAATTTGCATGGGTTAACCCCATTCAGTGTCAACACAATTAACAGCTGCAATACTACATTGATAAAACAAAGTTACTAAATTTTACTATAATTTAGAGACGGTGACATTTTACAAAATTAGCTTGTAAATATAATGCATCAAAATAATTACTGTATTCACAAAAAATTGGAGATTTGTAGTTTTTGTTAGCACATTTCATGGGGGATCGATAATTTTAGGATGAAACAAAATGCTAAAATCACAGAGCAGTAGCATTGGATAGAATTCAGAGCATAACATTTTTTTTAAAAAAAGAAATTTTAATAACTGAGTTCGCATGCATGGAATTTTGTTCTTAATTTTTTTAAATTTCCACATTCAAATGTGTGGACTTTGCAATCTTGTAGTCTATTTCAGTAGCTGCTGACACATCCAATTTTCATTTGTTCCGTAGTTTCTGTTTGTAATCCTTGCCATTTTCAAACATGTTTGTAATGCAAGTTAAAACTGCTACTTTAAAAATTGTATTACAGTGTACTTTAATCACAAGTCTTTCTCTTAAAGGTGTGCACTGTTTGTTATAGAGTACAGGTATATACTACTGTATGCATGATCCATATCAACAAGTCATTTATGTTCAGCCACTGACAATTATCATAATTTATGCTGAAAGCTAATTTAAAAAAAGTTAATACTTGAATTCTACTTTTTGCTTTTTGTTTTATGCATTTCTGGATGGTACCACATTAATTCCATAAATGTATACTAGAGGATGTACTGTTGAAATGGTTTAAGTTATGTGCACCCTGATGTTTGGGGGAACGAGAGAGAGAAAGACAAGAAGAAGACTATAAAAAAAATATACCATAATATGAAAATACGGGTTTCATATATAAGGATAGTTTAAATTTACTACATCAAAACAAAGTAGTTCCAAATGTTGTCATCACTATGTTAATACCACTCTGGCAACGTCAATTTTCCCTCACTGAAACATGTCAATATCTCAATAGAAATACATAAATCGAATGAAACTGGAAAATACATTGACCCAGATTTGCCAATGCATAAAGTATTGTCAGATCTGGGTCTATGCAGTTTGTTAGGAGTACTCAGCAGATTAAAGATCACATACCCTAATCAGCCAGCACATCATGTCTGTGGCTAATCAGGGTTTATATTGTTTGCAGTTGTACCCAATTTATATCCAAGTATATACGGTATCCCCATTATTGAACATCTTACTACCACATAGTTGAACCCAATTTATATCCAAGTATATACGGTATCCCCATTGTTGAACATCTTTCTGCCACATAGTTGATGTCCAAATGATCCGAAAGTATGCTACAGCTGCAGAAGTGTTACAATAATGGATTTAAACATTTTGGATGCCTATCACATTTATTTGATATAATGATGTGGCCATTGTTTTATAAATCCAACCCATTTATCCTACTTTCAGGTTAATATTTTATCCAACCTATTTATCCTATATTCAGGTTAATATTTCATTCAACCTATTTATCCTATATTAAGGTTAATATTTCATCCAACCTATTTATCCTATATTAAGGTTAATAATTCATCCTACCTATTTATCCTATATTCAGGTTAATAATTCATCCAACCTATTTATCCTATATTCAATTTAATATTTCATCCAGCCTATTTATCCTATATTCAGGTTAATAATTCATCCAACCTATTTATCCCACAATCAGGTTAATATTTTATCCAACCTATTTATCCCACAGTTGAGTTATATTTTATCCAACCTATTTATCCTACAATCAGGTTAATATTTTATCCAACCTATTTATCCCACAGTTGAGTTATATTTTATCAAACCTATTTATCCTACAGTCAAGTTAATATTTTATCCAACCCATTTATCCTACAGTCAAGTTAATATTTTATCCAATGCATTTATCCTACAGTCAGGTTAATATTGCTCATGGGAATGGTTTATGTTGGACCAAACTTTGTTGGGTGATTAAATATATTTGCAAACAGTCCAATTAACTGTCAACTGTCTCTTTTTTAATAAAAGGTCTGAATTCAAGAAATTAGTGGGAAAACTTAAAAAATAATACAAACTAATCATTTTATCCATTATATTTCATAGTAATTCTTCCTTCAGCTTTTACTTTCATAAAATTACTGTGATAATGTGGAACAATGCAGTGCATGCAAATTTGTTTTACCTGCAAATAAAGTAACAGTGATAAATTCAGATGGTTTTTTTCATTAGCTCTTTCACATTTTATACTTAAAAATTGTAAAAGAGAACAAAGACTTATTTTGCATATCTGAATCTCCAACCAATTTCTCTTCTAAGTTTGAAATGTTTGGGCAAAAAATGCAAAAATACACATTTCAGATTGGAAATAAGGCCAAACTTTGGTTTACAAAGAATAAAAGAACAATTTCACTGAGAAGAAATTATTTGTGAAACAATTTCGAGAAATACAATTTTGTTAGCACTTCCTGATTATTTGTCTGTACATTTATGACAATGAATCTATATTATGGGGAAAAATCTTCACATTTGGTCATTTGGAATTTACATTTGGTCAGCATTGATTTGAATGTGGTCAAACTTTACATGTGGTCAGTGTCACTTTCTTGACTTACCACCATCCCAGGTCTATTTCCTCTAAGGCAAGACAGTTGATATAAATGCACTCAAGGCCTTTGTGAGATAGGGATTTACTTCTCCACAGATCAAGTGACTTCAGTGTCCTGAAATCAACATGGAAAAGACTTTAAACTGACCATGGAAAAAACTTTAAACTGACCATGGAAAAGACTTTAAACTAACCATGGCATTAGTCATGAGGAAAAATAACCAGTCCATACACTTCATTAAAAATCTGGACAGTGTTGAATATTATTATAAGTGTCAACAGAAAATAAATGTATTTGAGAACTCCTAAGAATATAAATACTGATACCAAAATTATATGTCTCTAACCGACCCCCAAAAAGCATTAAATTTTACTCTGCTGATGTTTGTTCTTTATCTTCATGATTAATTTAATTGAGGAAATCATTGGCATACAATTTCTTGAACATTTGCTACCCGAAATTGTTTTAAAAAATTAATTTCTTGATCCCATAGTTTAAGATGCACTGAATATGCTGTGCAGATAGGGCACATACAAATTAGAATCTTGTCTTTGAGTGATATTGCATTCCAATGAAATGCGTATTTTGACAAGTATCTGGATGTTCAGCTTGATATCCAGCATTTGCACAGAATATTTAGGTCCAATTGCTCATGTGAAACACACACACACACACACACACACACACACACCAGATTGCTCATGTAAAACACATGCACACTAGAAAACCCAACCCAAATTGCTCATGTGAAACACACACACACACACACACACACACACACACACACACACACACACACACACACACACACACACACCAAATTGCTCATGTGAAACACACACACACACACACACAAAACCCTACCCAAATTGCTTATGTGAAACACAAACATAAGAAAACGCAAAACAAATTGCTCATTTGAAACACGCACACTATAAAACCCAACCCAAACTGCTCATGTCAAACATACACAAGAGAAAACCCAAGAAATATAACTTAGAACAATAGCAGTGACCACGTGCGTGAGAAATTTGAACTCTGCTTATTTTCAAACTCTAGTCACATGTAATAGAAAAGAATGTTTTCTAAGTTCATCTTTCTTATGAGAACATTCAAATTCTTATGTGAGCAAATTATGCACATGTGAAAATTTGGTTAGGTTCTCCCTGGCTCACATGTTCTAACAAACTGCACACATAAGCTTGCGAAATCTATCCTATTTGCATACATTTCGAACAATGTTCTTTTGTGCATGTTTTGATAGCGTCCTGAGAATTGTGAAGATTTTTCTGCATAGGTATTTCCTAGCATTATATATATATATATATATATATATATATATATATATATATATATATATATATATGGTTTTGGTAGTTTCCATGAATAAAGAAAGTTCAGAAATTCCTGAGTATGTGTGATTTGGATTTGTAACATAGCTTTAAAAAAAATTTCAGTCATATCGCAATAATGTCTGCAGTGTGGCAGTTTATAGTGATGCTTAGCACTGGGACATCATGTCACAGACATGTAGCATGATGTCCCACCCAGTCAGTCACATTATCCTGGTAGATGGCCAACTAGTCCTAACACAAACCTCATAATGCTGAGTGCCAAGCAAGACAGCTGTTAATAGCATTTTTGTAAGTCTTTTGGAATGACTCGGCCAGGGATCAATCCCATGACCTCCCACATCCGAGACGGATCCTCTAAACACTATGCCACCTGAGAAGTCTGAAATTCCTAAGTAATCTTGTTAAGAATCTAATGATAATAAGGGCATGTTTTAATTTTGCACGATAAATTAATTATACAATTTATTTTGGGTATTAAACAGTTTAATTTGTCAAAATTTTGAATATTAGAAATATTTTTAAGCTCCTTTAATCACATGTTCGGCACATGTCACATATGCTAACACAGTTCCTGATTGGGATTTTGTGAAAGATGTTTGTGCCAATTCCAACTTTTAGGCAAATTTCAGACTTAAAAATATAATTCACGTTTTAGCTGTATGGTAGCATTTGTTAATATTTTATGTACATGTAAATGTTTGTAAGATGGAATGATCCCAAAAATTTAAGTAGATCATTTGGTTACATAACTGTTCAAGTCCACTAAACTATTTTAATTTGTTGATTTATGTACAATGTTCACTACACTCTCTCATAAATATTTTGTCTGGGTATTGGCGTCACGCTCAAAGATTCCCTCCCTATTATGTAAAAAGAATAGATGTAGGCTTCCTTGTTAACTCTTCCAGTTTTTAACAACATGCTCTATAACATCAACACGATCTTTCATAGGATATCCACTATAATGTTAAATTGAATCATTATTTTGCTAGTTTTAGATTATAACTTATCAACAACACACATAGCAAATTACATTTGTACTCTACTAAAAGGAACTGACCATTTAGAAAAAGGGGGGTGTTTGGTTGCAATTTTGTTGTGAGAAGAGATCTTTAATTTTTATCTCAGGATATTATTATTATTATTATTATTATTATTATTATTATTATTATTATTATTATTATCACATAATATAATGAATACAATATTGTTTGATTCTGCTATAGATTAGAACAATATATTTTCCCACCTATTGACAGACAGATTTTTTAAAATAGAAATGTCAGACCCCACCTCAGAACATTAAATTATTGGTCCCTATTATAATCATGGCATACCATGGAATATATCATAGTATCTTCAGAAATATTATTTATAGGTCCAAAAGTTCCTGTAGCAATTTCAAATATAAATTCTACTGAAAATATTGTATAACTTTCCTTGGTGCAATCTTCTAGATAAGACTTTTTCATAAATGACAAATTCTGAGACCTCAATTAAAAAAACCTTGTATAAATGTATTTTATGTAATAGTCGCCTGTCACATGTGAACAGCAGTCTGGTCAACAAACTTAACCACAATGGACACTGATCAAATATGTACATGGATACGCCTCCCTTGATATTTAACTACTGTACTCAGTGGATAATTACCATTATACACAGGGTCTCAATACTTTGTAACTTCACTTAGCACTGATTTTATAACAAATACAATCATGCTTCAATCAGGGCCTAACTGTTTTATAAATGATTTTATTTTGCAATTGTAGTCTTAACAATTTCAATATGATTCTTCTATAACTCTGAACCTATTGTGCATTTCATTGTTAAATTTCACTTCATTTATTATTCATATTTACTTTTTTCACTTTTTTGTACAATACCGGTATTCATATATTTTATATATGTTTTGCACAATATTCATAACTACTTTTTCTTTTTAGCAAAATATTAATATCAACTTTTTCTGTCTTCTTTTGCAAAATATTAATATTTACTTTCTCTCAAACATGTTGATCTGATCTCCATTCAGAGACCTATTGCAATATAAAAATTGTTCTCACTATAACAAAAACTTCTCGGTGCAAAAATTGCATGCACAAAAATAATTTTAATTCTTATGGAATTAGTCTGTATGAAAAATTAAATGTTATAATCAATTACATCAATTACATAAATTACATCAATTACATTAATTACATCAATTACATCAGTTACATTAATTAAATATATTACATTAATTACATAAATTACATTAATTACATATATTCTTATCAATTACATTAATCACATTAATTACATAAAATACATTAATTGCATCAATTATATAAATTACATTAATTACATCAATTACATTAATTACATCAATTACATTAATTACATCAATTACATTAATTACATCAATTACATTAATTACATCAATTACATTAAATACATTAATTACATCAATTACTTTAATTACATCAATTACATTAATTACATTAATAACATCAATTACATTAATTACATCAACTACATGCATTACATTAATTACATAAATTACAGTACATGCAGTTCTTCCCCAATTCATAGGCAATATCATCCATGGAGTGTAAACAAATACATGACCCAAGGTTAAGGTGCTGTAGATCATGGCAAGACCTGCAAAAAAATAATTTGCAATAATAATAATAAAAGTAATAACAAGAGCAATAATATTACTCAAAACTATAATCATCATCACATTACAAGCAATATCTCAGAACCTTCTGATAGGCAGTGATGGAATATCTGAATGTAGCTATAATCCAAATTCATACATTTATAAAATATAAACATATCTAACGTAGAGTCCCACACAGGGTCTGTCACTCTACTGGGAAAAAAGAATTTCCAGGAAATCAAGATAAGACCATTTCTTTCTTGTAACTGGACATTTCTGATATTCTTTAGTAACAAGAGTTTCAAATTTGCTGCTGTGCTGGACATATTGTATATCAGACAGACACCATTTTCATTTAGGATCTAGAAGATATTACAAGTCTTTTGGTGACCACCCACCCACCCAATATTGACATGACCATACTTTCAAAGAGAGCAATGATACAGAAATTTCAAAGACATCCATTATGGCAGCCTAACTGTCACCATTTTGTTTAGGAACAATTAGGTAACATAATATAAATCAATTAGTGAAAATCTCATATTGATGCAGCCATCCATTTTGGTGGACAACAATAGTTTAAAGCTGGCCACCATGGGGACATATTGGGTTCAGTTTACATTTTGATTTAGGAGAAACTACACACTATTTCTGATGAAAACCCCATGACAAAAGGGAGAATAGCAATAACAAGATTCTGATAATGGCCATCATATTGGCGGCCTTACCGAATAACAGATCAGCATCATTTTACTTTTATGATGAGCCAAACTGTATTAAGAAGTCACCTGGTGAAAACATCATTTTGATATACTATCAAGGCCCTAAGTGGCCAAGTGGTCTCAAGTCCTCATTATGGATCACTGCCATCTCATCTCATCTCTTTGGGCTAGAGTCATGTGTTTGGCCAATGTGGGTACTTGAGAAAGCTTGTCAATAGCTTCCCATGGCTACATGGTTCTTCCTGGGATATTCCTCCACGCTTTATACATGCTGCCATGTATTGCATATCTTGTGCTGAAAATGGCATTAATCCCACAACAACAACAATGATATACTATCTGTTTTGGAGGCATAACACTAAGAAAACTTTCAAGATGGCTTCTATGGTGTCCATATTTGATATCAGAATCACACCATTTCTATTTAGTTCCAACTAGACCTCACAAGAAGTTTTCTGGTAAAAGCACAGTATGAATATGACTAGTAATCTAGGATAAGTAAAGGTCAAAACAATTTTCATGAAGGCCATTGTGATAGGACATCATAAGCAGCCTCATATGTCATCACAAATGTTTGCTCATGAGGAGACTGGAGTTAAGATTTTCAAGCTGGCTGAATTCCCTGTCAATATAAGTTTTTGCTCATGAGGAGATAGGAGTTAAGATTTTCAAGCTGGCTGAAATCCCTGTCAATATGAGTTTTTGCTCATGAGGAGAGATGCATTAATACTTTCAGCTGGCTGAAATCCCTGTCAATATGAGTCTTTGTTCATGAGGAGGAACAAGTTAAGATTTTGAAGCTAGCTGCTGTGGTAGCCATACTGGACTTCATATTAGCCTTTAGGATCAAACTTGGCATAAAAAATCTTTTAGTGGACGGTCTAACTAGACAATGTTCTTCAAGTGAAAAACCCATTTAAAATTCTTTTCAGGAGAACCACCCATTCAAGAGGAGTAGCAATAACAAAATTGTCCCAGCAGTACCATTTTCATTTTATGACCAACTAGACCATGGGTTGAATGTGTGTGAAATGTTATGATGATTTTCCGAGTAGTTTACGAGTAGTGATGACAAACTTGAGACAGACAGATGAACAGATAACAGACAATACTCTTAAGCTCTTCTGGTCTAATACCTTTTCAGTTAAAAAAAAACTACAGTGATTTACGCTACTTAAAAATTATACATTTCAATTTAGTATAAAGCTTATCCTTATTAACTCTAAAGTCCATTAAATTAATAATAATAATAATAATAATAATAATAATAATAATAATAATAATAATAATGAGGACTTTGTATAGCGCCTAATCTTTAGAAGCTCTAAGCGCTTTACACCATCTACAATGATATGACTACACTACAGAAAAACAAATGACAAAAACAATGAAATTGGAAAACATAAAAACATGCTGAAAACATATAAGATAGAAAACATTATTAGGTCTCTAAATTTGTTCCTGCAGTCAAAAACGGTGAGTTTTAAGAGCACCCTTAAAAGGGACCACTGTATCTTTGTGTCTTATTTCAATGGGCAATTCGTTCCACATCACCGGGCCCTGGTAGGCAAAAGAACGTTGTCCATATGACTGATTTCACAGTGGGAACAATGAATATATGATTGTCAGAAGAAGAGCATAGTATCGTGTTGGTGTATACACATGAGTGAGGCCGGATAGGTATGTTGGACTGGAGTCTGTCAGTGAAACATAGCACAAAGAACAAATTTTGTGTTTGATTCTGTATCGAATTGATAGCCAGTGTAGGTTACAGAGCAGTGGTGAGGTGTGCTCTGATCGAGGCACTCTAAAGATGATCCGTGCAGCTGTGTTTTGAACTTTTTGAAGCTTCTGGAGTAAATAATTAACCTTCAAGTAAGAAATGAAATTAGGATCATGTTACTTTGAAGCACAGATCTAATTGTATATTACAAACCTAATACTACCTGCATTAGAAATGTTATCACTGGAAGTGTGATATATTACAAACCCAATACTACCTGTATTAGAAATGTTATCACTGGAAGTGTAATATATTATGAACCTAATACTACCTGTATGAGACTATTATCACTGGAAGTGTGGTATATAACAAACCTAATACAAACTGTATGAGACTTATCAATGGAAGTGTGGTATATTACAAACCTAATACTACCTGTATGAGACTTATCAATGGAAGTGTGGTATATGACAAACCTAATACTACCTGTATGAGACTTATCAATGGAAGTGTGGTACACGTATATTACAAACCTAATACAAACTGTATGAGACTTATCAATGGAAGTGTGGTATATTACAAACCAAATACTACCTGTATGAGACTTATCAATGGAAGTGTGGTATATGACAAACCTAATACTACCTGTATGAGACTTTTCACTGGAAGTGTGGTATATAACAAACCTAATACAAACTGTATGAGACTTATCAATGGAAGTGTGGTATATTACAAACCAAATACTACCTGTATGAGACTTATCAATGGAAGTGTGGTATATGACAAACCTAATACTACCTGTATGAGACTTATCACTGGAAGTGTGGTATATAACAAACCTAATACTAGCTGTATGAGACCAGATATCATTGGAAGTGTGGCATACAACAAACCTAATACTTGCTTTAAAAGACATGTTATCTATGGAAGCATGACATATTACAAACCTCATAATCGCTATTAGAGACTCTGTTTCTATGCAAGTGCGGTACACGTTCAGCCTCTGGAGTTGTGTTAGATTCTTCAACTGACTAAATCCTGTACTATCCACTTCCGGACAGCTGTCAATGTCCAGTTCTACAATTTATTACATCACAATTTAATTTTACAGGCTTGATATGGTGTGCAATACAGCTGTATCTTATGAAAATGTTTTGTTTGGAAGAATGTCACCTACCAATATTACTAGATGAAAAGGACCACATGGGAAGTACCAAAAGTAACGACCAGGTGTTTTAGGGGCACTTCACAATATTGATAACTGAGAAATTAAAGCTAGTTGAGGTTGAAATTTTTTTGGGATGGAATGTTTAACGACAAATTCTCAGATAAAGGTATTGTGCAAAGTGACATCAAACATGGCAGACAGGACAAGACAAAGTATTTTGCAGCTATGGTCATTGATCTCAAATTCTGTACATGTGCTGAAAGTTTTTAAAAATTCCAAACACAGTAACAAATGACTATTCCTCTTGTCCAAAATCAAAGCATTCTTAAAAATGGCACCATATTGTGAGGAAAGGGAAATTATCAACATTACGAAATAGACACTTATACATATACAGGCAACTACCTTGTCACTTGAATGAAACAGGACAGTTTGTAATATGAACCAAAATTTAGGGAATCTGGTCAGTTTGGCACCCACAAGTCTGAAACCTGAATTATTATCTGGTACCAGTCAGCATGACACTTCTCCATGGTCTTGATCCTAATCAGTTTTTCAATTATCGGGACATACAAATATACAGTGTAAATAACTGCAATTGCGCTGTTAATTCCAAATTGTTTGTTTATTTGATTAGGATTTTTAACATAGCTTAAACAATTTTTCAGTCATATTGCTATGATGTCTGCAGTGTGACAGTTTATAGTGATATCTAGCACTGGTGTATCATCCCATAGACATGTAGCATGATGTCCCTTCAAGTCACATTATCCCAACACCATGCTGACCAGTCCTAACACTAACGTCTTCATGCTGAGCACCAACTAACTTAAGGCACCTGTTGGTACCATTTTTGTAAGTCTTTCTTTGTAGAACTCAGCTGGAGTTCAAACCCATGACCTCCCACATATGAGGTGGATGCTCTAACCACTAGACCACGGGAGCGGTACATATACTAGATAACATTAATATATATGCTAGATGACATTAATATGTATGCTTATATCATATATTAGTATGCATGCTAGATATTAATATGTAGGCTACATGATATCAATATGTATGCTATATGATGATATTTATGCTAGATGATATTAATATTTATGCTAGATGATATTAACATGTATGCTAGATGATATTAATATGTATGCTAGATGATATTAATATGTATGCTAGATGATATTAAAATGTATGCTAGATGACATTAATATGTATGCTAGATGATATTAATATGTATGCTAGATGATATTAATATGTATGCTAGATGATATTAATATGATTGCTAGATGATATTTATATGTATGCTAGATGATATTAATATGTATGCTAGATGATATTAATATGTATGCTAGATGATATTAATATGTATGCTAGATATTAATATGTATGCTAGATGATATTAATATGTATGCTAGATGATATTAATATGTATGCTAGATGATATTAAAATGTATGCTAGATGATATTAATATGTATGCTAGATGATATTAATATGTATGCTAGATGATATTAATATGTATGCTAGATGATATTAATATGTATGCTAGATGATATTAATAAGTATGCTAGATGATATTTATATGTATGCTAGATGATATTTATATGTATGCTAGATGATATTAATATGTATGCTAGATGATATTAATATGTATTCTAGGTGATATTTATATGTATGCTAGATGATATTAATATGTATGCTAGATGATATTAATATGTATGCTAGATGATATTAATATGTATGCTAGATGATATTAATATGTATGCTAGATGATATTATTATGTATGCTAGATGATATTAATATGTATGCTAGATGATATTAATAAGTATGCTAGATGATATTTATATGTATGCTAGATGATATTAATATGTATGCTAGATGATATTAATATGTATTCTAGGTGATATTTATATGTATGCTAGATGATATTAATATGTATGCTAGATGATATTAATATGTATGCTAGATGATATTAATACATATTTATATGTATGCTAGATGATATTAATATGTATGCTAGATGATATTAATACATATTTATATGTATGCTAGATGATATTAATATGTATGCTAGATGATATTAATATGTATGCTAGATGATATTAATATGTATGCTAGATGATATTAACATGTACTCTAGATGATATTTATATGTATGCTAGATGATATTAATATGTATGCTAGATGATATTAATATGTATGCTAGATGATATTAATATGTATGCTAGATGATATTAATATGTATGCTAGATGATATTAATATGTATGCTAGATGATATTTATATGTATGCTAGATGATATTAATATGTATGCTAGATGATATTAATATGTATGCTAGATGATATTAATATGTATGCTAGATGATATTAATACATATTTATATGTATGCTAGATGATATTAATATGTATGCTAGATGATATTAATATGTATGCTAGATGATATTAATATGTATGCTAGATGATATTAATATGTATGCTAGATGATATTAATATGTATGCTAGATGATATTAATATGTATGCTAGATGATATTAATATATATGCTAGATGATATTAATATGTATGCTAGATGATATTAATATGTATGCTAGATGATATTTATATGTATGCTAGATGATATTAAAAATATTGCTAGATGATATTAATATGTATGCTAGATGATATTAATATGTATGCTAGATGATATTAATAAGTATGCTAGATGATATTAATATGTATGCTAGATGATATTAATATGTATGCTAGATGATATTAATATGTATGCTAGATGATATTAATATGTATGCTAGATGATATTAATATGTATGCTAGATGATAATATGTAAGCTAGATGATATTAATATGTATGCTAGATGATATTAATATGTATGCTAGATGACATTAATATGAATGCTAGATGACATTAATATGAATGCTAGATGATATTTATATGTATGCTAGATGATATTAATATGTATGCTAGATGATATTTATATGTATGCTAGATGATATTAATATGTATGCTAGATGACATTAATATGAATGCTACATGATATTTATATGTATGCTAGATGACATTAATATGAATGCTAGATGATATTTATATGTATGCTAGATGATATTAATATGTATGCTAGATGATATTAATATGTATGCTAGATGATATTTATATGTATGCTAGATGAAATTAATATGTATGCTAGATGATATTAATATGTATGCTAGATGATATTTATATGTATGCTAGATGATATTAATATGTAAGCTAGATGATATTAATATGTATGCTAGATGATATTAATATGTATGCTAGATGACATTAATATGAATGCTAGGTGACATTAATATGAATGCTAGATGATATTTATATGTATGCTAGATGATATTAATATGTATGCTAGATGATATTTATATGTATGCTAGATGACATTAATATGAATGCTAGATGACATTGATATGAATGCTAGATGATATTTATATGTATGCTAGATGATATTTATATGTATGCTAGATGATATTAATATGTATGCTAGATGACATTAATATGAATGCTAGATGATATTTATATGTATGCTAGATGACATTAATATGAATGCTAGATGATATTTATATGTATGCTAGATGATATTAATATGTATGCTAGATGATAATAATATGTATGCTAGATGATATTTATATGTATGCTAGATGATATTAATATGTATGCTAGATGATATTAATATGTATGCTAGATGATATTTATATGTATGCTAGATTACATTAATATGAATGCTAGATGACATTAATATGAATGCTAGATGATATTTATATGTATGCTAGATGATATTAATATGTATGCTAGATGATATTTATATGTATGCTAGATGATATTAATATGTATGCTAGATGATATTAATATGTATGCTAGATGATATTAATATGTATGCTAGATGATATTAATATGTATGCTAGATGATATTTATATGTATGCTAGATGACATTAATATGAATGCTAGATGATATTAATATGTATGCTAGATGATATTTATATGTATGCTAGATGATATTAATATGTATGCTAGATGACATTAATATGAATGCTAGATGATATTTATATGTATGCTAGATGACATTAATATGAATGCTAGATGATATTTATATGTATGCTAGATGATATTAATATGTATGCTAGATGATATTAATAAGAATGCTAGATGATATTTATATGTATGCTAGATGACATTAACATGTATGCTAGATGATATTAATATGTATGCTAGATGATATTAATATCTATGCTAGATGATATTAATATGTATGCTAGATGATATTAATACATATTTATATGTATGCTAGATGATATTAACAAGTATGCTAGATGGTATTAAAATGTATGCTAGATGATATTTATATGTATGCTAGATGATATTAAAATGTATGCTAGATGATATTAATATGTATGCTAGATGATATTAATAAGTATGCTAGATGATATTAATATGTATGTTAGATGATATTAATATGTATGCTAGATGATATTAATATGTATGCTAGATGATATTAATATGTATGCTAGATGACATTAATATGAATGCTAGATGATATTTATATGTATGCTAGATGACATTAATATGAATGCTAGATGATATTTATATGTATGCTAGATGATATTAATATGTATGCTAGATGATATTAATATGTATGCTAGATGATATTTATATGTATGCTAGATGATATTAATATGTATGCTAGATGATATTAATATGTATGCTAGATGATATTTAT
Organism: Unio pictorum; assembly: GCA_030141615.1. Lineage (NCBI taxonomy): Eukaryota > Metazoa > Mollusca > Bivalvia > Unionida > Unionidae > Unio > Unio pictorum. The sequence continues at coordinate 2,186,979 of JARLTB010000131.1, read as the reverse complement.
ATGTATTATGCTAGATGACATTAATATGAATGCTAGATGACATTAATATGAATGCTAGATGACATTAATATGAATGCTAGATGATATTTATATGTATGCTAGATGATATTAATATGTATGCGAGATGATATTTATATGTATGCTAGATGATATTAATAGGTATGCTAGATGATATTAATATGTATGCTAGATGATATTAATATGTATGCTAGATGATATTAATATGTATGCTAGATGATATGTATATGTATTATGTTAGATGACATTAATATGAATGCTAGATGATAATATGTAAGCTAGATGATATTAATATGTATGCTAGATGATATTAATATGTATGCTAGATGATATTTATATGTATGCTAGATGATATTTATATGTATGCTAGATGATATTAAAATGTATGCTAGATGATATTTATATGTATGCTAGATGATATTAAAAATATTGCTAGATGATATTAATATGTATGCTAGATGATATTAATATGTATGCTAGATGATATTAATAAGTATGCTAGATGATATTAATATGTATGCTAGATGATATTAATATGTATGCTAGATGATATTAATATGTATGCTAGATGATATTAATATGTATGCTAGATGATATTAATATGTATGCTAGATGATAATATGTAAGCTAGATGATATTAATATGTATGCTAGATGATATTAATATGTATGCTAGATGACATTAATATGAATGCTAGATGACATTAATATGAATGCTAGATGATATTTATATGTATGCTAGATGATATTAATATGTATGCTAGATGATATTTATATGTATGCAAGATGATATTAATATGTATGCTAGATGACATTAATATGAATGCTACATGATATTTATATGTATGCTAGATGACATTAATATGAATGCTAGATGATATTTATATGTATGCTAGATGATATTAATATGTATGCTAGATGATATTAATATGTATGCTAGATGATATTTATATGTATGCTAGATGAAATTAATATGTATGCTAGATGATATTAATATGTATGCTAGATGATATTTATATGTATGCTAGATGATATTAATATGTATGCTAGATGATATTTATATGTATGCTAGATGACATTAATATGAATGCTAGATGACATTGATATGAATGCTAGATGATATTTATATGTATGCTAGATGATATTAATATGTATGCTAGATGATATTTATATGTATGCTAGATGATATTAATATGTATGCTAGATGACATTAATATGAATGCTAGATGATATTTATATGTATGCTAGATGACATTAATATGAATGCTAGATGATATTTATATGTATGCTAGATGATATTAATATGTATGCTAGATGATGATAATATGTATGCTAGATGATATTTATATGTATGCTAGATGATATTAATATGTATGCTAGATGATATTAATATGTATGCTAGATGATATTTATATGTATGCTAGATTACATTAATATGAATGTTAGATGATATTTATATGTATGCTAGATGATATTAATATGTATGCTAGATGATATTTATATGTATGCTAGATGATATTAATATGTATGCTAGATGATATTAATATGTATGCTAGATGATATTAATATGTATGCTAGATGATATTAATATGTATGCTAGATGATATTTATATGTATGCTAGATGACATTAATATGAATGCTAGATGATATTAATATGTATGCTAGATGATATTTATATGTATGCTAGATGATATTAATATGTATGCTAGATGACATTAATATGAATGCTAGATGATATTTATATGTATGCTAGATGACATTAATATGAATGCTAGATGATATTTATATGTATGCTAGATGATATTAAAATGTATGCTAGATGATATTAATAAGAATGCTAGATGATATTTATATGTATGCTAGATGACATTAACATGTATGCTAGATGATATTAATATGTATGCTAGATGATATTAATATGTATGCTAGATGATATTAATATGTATGCTAGATGATATCAATACATATTTATATGTATGCTAGATGATATTAACAAGTATGCTAGATGGTATTAAAATGTATGCTAGATGATATTTATATGTATGCTAGATGATATTAAAATGTATGCTAGATGATATTAATATGTATGCTAGATGATATTAATAAGTATGCTAGATGATATTAATATGTATGTTAGATGATATTAATATGTATGCTAGATGATATTAATATGTATGCTAGATGATATTAATATGTATGCTAGATGACATTAATATGAATGCTAGATGATATTTATATGTATGCTAGATGACATTAATATGAATGCTAGATGATATTTATATGTATGCTAGATGATATTAATATGTATGCTAGATGATATTAATATGTATGCTAGATGATATTTATATGTATGCTAGATGATATTAATATGTATGCTAGATGATATTAATATGTATGCTAGATGATATTAATATGTATGCTAGATGATATGTATATGTATTATGTTAGATGACATTAATATGAATGCTAGATGACATTAATATGAATGCTAGATGACATTAATATGAATGCTAGATGATATTTATATGTATGCTAGATGATATTAATATGTATGCGAGATGATATTTATATGTATGCTAGATGATATTAATAGGTATGCTAGATGATATTAATATGTATGCTAGATGATATTAATATGTATGCTAGATGATATTAATATGTATGCTAGATGATATGTATATGTATTATGTTAGATGACATTAATATGAATGCTAGATGACATTAATATGAATGCTAGATGACATTAATATGAATGCTAGATGATATTAATATGAATGCTAGATGATATTTATATGTATGCTAGATGATATTAATATGTATGCGAGATGATATTTATATGTATGCTAGATGATATTAATAGGTATGCTAGATGATATTAATAGGTATGCTAGATGATATTAATATGTATGCTAGATGATATTAATATGTATGCTAGATGATATTAATATGTATGTTAGATGATATTAATAAGTATGCTAGATGATATTAATATGTATGCTAGATGATATTAATATGTATGCTAGATGATATTAATATGTATGCTAGATGATATTAATATGTATGCTAGATGATATTAATATGTATGCTAGATGATATTTATATGTATGCTAGATGATATTAAAAATATTGCTAGATGATATTAATATGTATGCTAGATGATATTAATATGTATGCTAGATGATATTAATAAGTATGCTAGATGATATTAATATGTATGCTAGATGATATTAATATGTATGGTAGATGATATTAATATGTATGCTAGATGATATTAATATGTATGCTAGATGATATTAATATGTATGCTAGATGATAATATGTAAGCTAGATGATATTAATATGTATGCTAGATGATATTTATATGTATGCTAGATGATATTTATATGTATGCTAGATGATATTAAAATGTATGCTAGATGATATTAATATGTATGCTAGATGATATTTATATGTATGCTAGATGATATTAATATGTATGCTAGATGATATTAATATGTATGCTAGATGATATTAATATGTATGCTAGATGATATTAATATGTATGCTAGATGATATTAATATGTATGCTAGATGATATTAATATGAATGCTAGATGATAATATGTATGCTAGATGATATTAATATGTATGCTAGATGATATTAATACATATTTATATGTATGCTAGATGATATTAATATGTATGCTAGATGACATTAATATGAATGCTAGATGACATTAATATGTATGCTAGATGATATTAATATGTATGCTAGATGATATTTATATGTATGCTAGATGATATTAATATGTATGCTAGATGACATTAATATGAATGCTAGATGATATTTATATGTATGCTAGATGACATTAATATGAATGCTAGATGATATTTATATGTATGCTAGATGATATTAATATGTATGCTAGATGATATTAATATGCATGCTAGATGATATTTATATGTATGCTAGATGATATTAATATGTATGCTAGATGATATTAATATGTATGCTAGATGATATTTATATGTATGCTAGATGATATTAATATGTATGCTAGATGATATTAATATGTATGCTAGATGATATTAATATGTATGCTAGATGATATTAATATGTATGCTAGATGACATTAATATGAATGCTAGATGACATTAATATGAATGCTAGATGATATTTATATGTATGCTAGATGATATTAATATGTATGCTAGATGATATTTATATGTATGCTAGATGACATTAATATGAATGCTAGATGACATTGATATGAATGCTAGATGACATTTATATGTATGCTAGATGATATTAATATGTATGCTAGATGATATTTATATGTATGCTAGATGATATTAAAATGTATGCTAGATGATATTAATATGTATGCTAGATGATATTAATATGTATGCTAGATGATATTAATATGTATGCTAGATGATATTAATATGTATGCTAGATGATATTAATATGTATGCTAGATGATATTAATATGTATGCTAGATGATATTAATATGTAAGCTAGATGATATTAATATGTATGCTAGATGATATTAATATGTATGCTAGATGATATTTATATGTATGCTAGATGATATTTATATGTATGCTAGATGATATTAAAATGTATGCTAGATGATATTAATATGTATGCTAGATGATATTAATAAGTATGCTAGATGATATTAATATGTATGCTAGATGATGTTAATATGTATGCTAGATGATGTTAATATGTATGCTAGATGATGTTAATATGTATGCTAGATGATATTAATATGTATGCTAGATGATATTAATATGTACTCTAGATGATATTAATATGTATGCTAGATGATATTAATATGTATGCTAGATGATATTTATATGTATGCTAGATGATATTAATATGTAAGCTAGATGATATTAATATGTATGCTAGATGATATTAATATGTATGCTAGATGATATTAATATGTATGCTAGATGATATTAATATGTATGCTAGATGATATTAATATGTATGCTAGATGATATTTATATGTATGCTAGATGATATTTATATGTATGCTAGATGGTATTTATATGTATGCTAGATGATATTTATATGTATGCTAGATATTAATATGTATGCTAGATGATATTAATAAGTATGCTAGATGATATTAATATGTATGCTAGATGATATTAATATGTATGCTAGATGATATTTATATGTATGCTAGATGATATTAATATGTATGCTAGATGATATTAATATGTATGCTAGATGATATTAATATGTATGCTAGATGATATTAATATGTATGCTAGATGATATTTATATGTATGCTAGATGATATTAATATGTATGCTAGATGATATTTATATGTATGCTAGATGATATTAATATGTAAGCTAGATGATATTAATATGTATGCTAGATTATATTAATATGTATGCTAGATGATATTTATATGTATGCTAGATGATATTTATATGTATGCTAGATTATATTAAAATGTATGCTAGATGATATTAATATGTATGCTAGATGATATTTATATGTATGCTAGATGATATTAATACATATTTATATGTATGCTAGATGATATTTATATGTATGCTAGATGATATTAAAATGTATGCTAGATGATATTAATATGTATGCTAGATGATATTAATATGTATGCTAGATGATGTTATTATGTATGCTAGATGATGTTAATATGTATGCTAGATGATGTTAATATGTATGTTAGATGATATTAATATGTATGCTAGATGATATTAATATGTACTCTAGATGATATTTATATGTATGCTAGATAAATTTAATATGTATGCTACATGACATTAATACATTTGCTTTTCCCTACTTTTTTCCCTGATGCAATCCTCTTCATTGTTCCAGACCATCTTATAAAAAACATGGCACATCAATTCCGTATCAGAGATCACCACTAGTTTTTCTAATTTATTACTTTGAAAGGAATGCAATTTAGTTTTTTGGGTCTACAATTTATATAACTGTAAACATCTTGATAAAATGTGTTCATGCACAATATTGTGTTACTTTATCATTCTAGATCATGTTTAATACTTTTTAGAAAAATGGGTGCATGTACTTATTTCAGTCACTTTGCGCTGTGAATCTTGGCCACCATTAGCCATTAAAGAATAGGCACATATTTAATTTCTTTAATATTTGTCTAAGCAGATTGAATCAATTAATGTTTTCACTGATAATTACCTGTCAATCAATTTCCTTTTCTTTGACATCTGTACCATTTTAAGACTGCACAATACTTCTTACATTATACACTGTACATTATTTTAAATAAACTTTTAAATAGTCTTTGTGTGCCACTGAGCATTCACTCAAACTGAATAGGCAATATTCTCAGCTGATATTGAATTAGAAGAACAGTTAAAAACTGAAGATCTGGAGGAACTCTTGTATTATTGGTATTTAGCGAAAATGAGACTTAAAAAATACCATGAAGATCAACCTCCCAATTTTAATTCCCAATCTGTCTATATTTTTACTCAATCTTCCTATTTAGGTTTTGAAAGGTTGCCAGGTATGTTATACATAAAAATTAATTACAGCTGCATCTTGTCAGACTGCTTCATGATTGTCTTATCAAGATTCCTACCAAGCATAGAACTTAATATGGAACCAGTAAAGGCATCCATGTTTAATAATCTTATTATAAAATATACTAATATACCAATAATTTTTGTTTAGAAAGGACAGATTTGTAAAACATTGGAGACAGCAGAATAAATGTGAATATCAAAGAGAAAAGCTCACCTTTCAAATTTGGACAGTACTGTACAACTGACATGAGACAGTCATTATTCACAAATTTACAGGTGGACATGTAGAGGCATGTCAGTTCTCTCCCACAACACTGCAGAATTCTGAAAGAATGGAAGAGGAACTAAATGTTCAGGTAAGTCAATGTACAACTTTGTATTGTCAATTATTAGTCAATGTACAAATTTGTATTGTCAATTATTAGTCAACATACAACTTTGTATTGTCAATTATTAGTCAACGTACAACTTTGTATTGTCAATTATTAGTCAATGTACAACTTTGTATTGTCAATTATTAGTCAATGTACAGCTTTGTATTGTCAATTATTAGTCAATGTACAACTTTGTATTGCCAATTATTAGTCAATGTACAATTTTGTATTGTAAATTATTAGTCGACGTACAACTTTGTATTGTCAATTATTAGTCAACGTACAACTTTGTATTGTCAATTATTAGTCAACGTACAACTTTGTATTGTCAATTATTAATCAATGTACAGCTTTGTATTGTCAATTATTAGTCAATGTACAACTTTGTACATTAGTCAATTATTAGTTAAGTCCAACTGCAAACAATATACCCTGATCTGCCATAACATAATTTGCTGGAAAATCAGAGTTTATGTTGCTTGTTTTTTTTAATTAGTCCTAAAAAAACTTAATGAACCTAGATCTGACAATGCATTAGATCAGGGTCTGTACAGTTTGAAATGTGACTTGCAAGTGAAAATATACACTATTATTCATTTCTAATACTTCAGTCCATTGAATTGGCTGACTGTCTGAATCTGTGCCAGGAAGATCCATTGTTTTATGGAAAGCCATGGCATTATAGATTTGTATATACTCAATTGTATGTTTCTTATAGGAATTCATTATTTGAATATATTCAGTTATTAGTTACATACTCAATAATAAGTTAAATTTTGCCATTAAAATTTGTATATACACAATTGTAAGCTACTTGTTCACATTACAAGTTAATTTCTGCCATTAAAAAATTGTATATATTCAATTGTAAGTTACTTGTTGGTATTTTTTGATTTGTATATACTCAATTGTAAGTTAATATTTTCCATTACAGATACTGATAATAATAATGAAGACTTTGTAAGGTGCCTAATCTTTAGAAGCTCTAAGTGTTTTACAACATCTTTAATGATTAGACTACAAAAAACAAAACACCATGAAATTAGATAATCTAAAAAAAATGCTGAAAATATTTTAGATAGGAAACATTAGGCCTTTAAGTTTGATTTTTCAGTAAAAAAAGGCGAGTTTTAAGAGCCTTCTTGAAAGCGATCACTGTCTTTGTGTTTTCAATGGGCAATTCATTCCACATTGCTGGGCCTGTTATGAAAAAGAACATTGTCCATATGACTTCATTTTCATAGTGGGAATAATGAGTATACGATTGTCAAAAGAGGAACGTAAGTATCTTGCTGGTGTGTACACATGGGTGAGGCCAGATAGGTATGTTGACTGAAGTCTGTCAGTGAAACTTAGCACAGAGAACAAATTTTGTGTTTAATTCTGGATTGATTGGATAGCCAGTGTAGGATACAGAGCAGTGGGGAGGTGTGCTCTGATTGTGGTACTTTAACGATTATCTGAGCAGCTGTGTTTTGAACTTTTTGAAGTTTCTGGAGTAGATATTGAAATGAACCAGCTAGAATTGAGTAACAGTAGTCCAGTCTTGGAAGTAATAATGAATACACAAGTGTTTTAGTGGCATCAACTGAAAGATATTTCCAAATGGAGCTGATGCGTCTCATCTCAAGATATGCAGCAATGCATATGTTCTTGACATGTTGGGGCCATGGGAGAGTACTATCCAGAGTAACACCTAGGTTTTGTAATGACTGTGTGAATTTAATGTAACTTGGTGTTGCTGATATTTATTGTTTGAGGTAAGATATGTAAATGAGAAACTCTGTTGTGATCAGAATGGCTTCAGTTGTATTATCATTCATCTGCAGCTTGTTAAATGTCATGTATGATTTCACATCAGAAATGCACCTCTATAATCCTTGGATGGTAGCATTAACTTCAGTTTGGTAGCTAGACTTGTATATTTGGGTGTCATAAGCACACAATTGGAGAGACACTGGATGATTATCTATGAAATTTGAGAGAAGCTGAGTATAAAATGAAGAGAATAGGTCCAAGAACAGACCCCTGATGAACACCACCACATAGATAAACTGGGCTGGAGTATATTCCATTTGCAGATACAATTTGTGTCCTGTTGAACCACAGTAAGGCTGTCTTGTGAATGCCAAATACATGCTGGAAACTGAAGTAATATATACTCACCTGTAAGTTACTTGTTGGCATTAAGTATTTGTATATACTCAATTGTAAGTTACTTTTTGGCATTAAAGATTCGTATATACTCATCTGTAAGTTACTTGTTGGCATTAAAGATTCGTATATACTCATCTGTAAGTTACTTGTTGGCATTAAAGATTCATATATACTCATCTGTAAGTTACTTGTTGGCATTAGAGATTTGTATATACTCATCTGTAAGTTACTTGTTGCACTAATTACTCCAAACAGTTTAGATTCAGATCTGTTGGCAAGATTTTGCAACTGTACAGTCTGCAGTTGGACTCAACTTGTAAGCTAATATATGGTAATGGTCCAATATGTATACTAGCTGCTATTTGTACAGCTATTTGTATTTTGTATCTATTTGTAAAAAAAATTCAATGTGTCAGAATAGTAATAATAGTATTTTATTGAGTACTAAGTTAGAAGATAAAGGTAAATAATGTTTATTTATTCAAATTAATTCTTGTACAGTGAAAAACATTATCTTTAATATTTATAATATTATTTTCAGCTATAAACATTGATTAAAAGATGAAACTTGCAATAATTATTTCGGCTTCTACAAGTCTTCCAGTAATCATAACCTTTTTAATGGAATCAATTTTGCTATACATTTATTTTGGGTGGATAACATATTAACATAGAGAAAAAGTGATTTCATGGGAGGTAATTATGACCAATTATGACTTCATATGAAAACAATACACCAAGTACGTGTACTTACGTTTTAACTCCATTTATTGTCAGGAGTGGGTTTTTACACCAAGAGAAATTCAATCTCTGAAGTTGACTGAATTTGTTCGAACCCTTCAATGCAGTATCTGTAACCTGAAATTGGAATTTTATGGATCTTCTTCAAGTAAGGGGTAGTTTATAACCAAAACTTTTACAGGAATTAAAAAAAACTATGAAACCAGATTTGGAGTAATTGTTGTTGTTTTAGGGTTTAATGCCATTTTTCAACACATGGTAGGCTATACATGGTAGCCAGTATTATTGGTAGCAGAAGAATGAGGAAAAATAACCGGAAAGAACCACCGACCCATGAGAAGCTACTGGCAAGCTTTCTCACATAACTACATTAACCAAATCTTAGACTCAAACCCATGCAGACAGGTGAGATGGCAGTGATCCATAACGGAATGTGCTTTAGACCACTCGGCCACTCTGGGCCCCCCAGGTTTGGAGTCCGGTCATGCGGTGACATTTAAAAAGATTTTTGCATGAAGGTTAACACAGGATCATTAGAATACGGTCTCTTGTCTAGAATTCATGCTATGATGGACTCAATACGACTTGCAGAAACTATTTGAAAATTTTACAAAAATACCATTACTGTTGCCACCAAAATATTGTGGGAAAAATGATCTTTCAATGAGTGCATGTGCAGAAGATGACCACACCATATATAATGTTTCATGGTGATCCACTGAAAACTGCAATTATACTAGTGTTGTTCAAATATTATGTCATACACTACATTTAGTTCTAAGACAAAAAGAGTAATAAAAAATGCAGGAGAACCTTAATATGTTTATATGCACATCTTCAAATAATGATATGCACCAAGTTTCAGTGATCCATCAAAAACTGGGGGATTATTTGTGTTCACAAGATTATGTCATATACCATATACACAGAATTCTGCCAAAAGACAAAAATGGCAATAATTAACAAAATATTGTGCGAGGACAGTAATTTGTCTCAATAAATACCTTGAAAAGATGACCATAATTTTTATATAGTTTCAATGAACACAGACCAGTAGTGTTCACATGATTCTGTCATACACAAGATCCAAGTCTAGAAGTCCAGAATGCTGAATGAAACTGTGTGAGGACAGTAATTGGTTGTGACACAATAACAAGCAAAAGGTTTCAAGACAGTCCATTGAAAACTACAGCTTGGCCTAGTTGTATAACAAAGATCAAGCCTTACAAAAAGCTACAAGACATAGTGGACTATAATAAATGACAAAAATAGTGGGAGCATAGTGCAGTTGTTGTAGGGTTTAAGGTCATTTTTTCAGCACAAGATAGGCTATACATGGTGGCCAGTACAAATGGTGGAGGAAGAACCCAGGAAAACACCAGTAAGAATCACTGACCCATGAGAATCTACTGGCAAACATTATCAAATACCCACATTAGCTGAATCCAAGACATAAACAGACTCAGAAGTGAGATGGCAGCGATCCATAATGTTGAGCGTTTTAGAACACTTGGCCATGCAGGGCCCCCAGAAGCACAGTAATTTGCTCTTATGTGAATCTTCAGATGATCACAATATGTATCCCATCCAAAAAATAAGAGCCCCAAGTGTGGATAATATTGATCACCTGAATAGTTGATGCAAGATCTTAACAATATAGGTTACATTCCAAGCCTGATCAAAATCTGATAAGAAATATGGCCTTCAGGGTGTTCACAAGCTCAGCCAATTAGATGCAAGCCTATCTAATTATTATCTATCTAATTATTATGCAGATATATATTTCATGATCAATAAATATTGACAATATATTTTTAACATACAATTGATTTTCAATAATAAGTATTTTTAGCAGATGATGGCATACACCACAGAAATTCCAGTACATGGTTATAACTTGTATTAGGTTTTCATCTGAATAAATTTTCATTGATTCAAAAGTTAAAGTGTAACACCATACTATTTACCTATAATGCCTATCACAATGATATAATGAAATGGATGATTGGTACTGGTATTTCCACATTTCATCATCTGCTACAATGCAAACTTTTAACTAAAACTGAAATTAATTTACCTACCCATAATAGCTGAGCTCCTCTATCATCATAGTAATGTTATTCATTGTAATGTATTTACCCATGAATAATGTCATGTAATTCATTGTAATGTATTTACCCATGAATAATGTCATGTCATTCATTATAATGTATTTACCCATGAATAATGTCATGTCATTCATTGAAATGTATTTACCCATGAATAATGTCATGTCATTCATTGTAATGTATTAACCCATGAATAATGTCATGTCATTCATTGTAATGTATTAACCCATGAATAATGTCATGTCATTCATTGTAATGTATTAACCCATGAATAATGTCATGTCATTCATTGTAATGTATTAACCCATGAATAATGTCATGTCATTCATTGTAATGTATTAACCCATGAATAATGTCATGTCATTCATTGTAATGTATTAACACATGAATAATGTCATGTCATTCATTGTAATGTATTTACCCATGAATAATGTCATGTCATTCATTGTAATGTATTTACCCATGAATAATGTCATGTCATTCATTGTAATGTATTAACCCATGAATAATGTCATGTCATTCATTGTAATGTATTAACCCATGAAAAATGTCATGTCATTCATTGTAATGTATTAACACATGAATAATGTCATGTCATTCATTGTAATGTATTTACCCATGAATAATGTCATGTCATTCATTGTAATGTATTTACCCATGAATCATGTCATGTCCTTCATTGTAAAAGCACAATGTATTTACCCATGAATAATGTCATGTCATTCACTGTAATGTATTTACTCATGAATAATGTCATGTCATTCATTGTAATGTATTTACCCATGAATAATGTCATGTCATTCATTGAAATGTATTTACCCATGAATAATGTCATGTCATTCATTGTAATGTATTAACCCATGAATAATGTCATGTCATTCATTGTAATGTATTAACCCATGAATAATGTCATGTCATTCATTGTAATGTATTTACCCATGAATAATGTCATGTCATTCATTGTAATGTATTTACCCATGAATAATGTCATGTCATTCATTGTAATGTATTTACCCATGAATAATGAATGTCATGTCATTCATTGTAAAAGCGCAATGTATTTACCCATGAATAATGTCATGTCCTGCACTGTAATGTATTTACCCATGAATAATGTCATGTCGTTCATTGTAATGTATTTACCCATGAATAATGTCATGTTATTCATTGTAAAAGCACAATGTATTTACCCATTAATAATGTAATGTCATTTACTGTTACAGCACAATGTATTTACCCATGAATAATGTCATGTCATTCATTGCAAAAGCACAATGTATTTACCCATGAATAATGTCATGTCATTCACTAATGTATTAACCATGAATAATGTCATGTCATTCATTGTAAAAGCACAATGTATTTACCCATGAATAATGTCATGTCATTCATTGTAAAAGCACAATGTATTTACCCATGAATAATGTCATGTCATTCACTGTAATGTATTTACCGATGAATAATGTCATGTCATTCATTGTAATGTATTTACCCATGAATAATGTCATGTCATTCATTGTAATGTATTAACCCATGAATAATGTCATGTCATTCATTGTAATGTATTAACCCATGAATGTCATGTCATTCATTGTAATGTATTAACCCATGAATAATGTCATGTCATTCATTGTAATGTATTAACCCATGAATAATGTCATGTCATTCATTGTAATGTATTAACCCATGAATAATGTCATGTCATTCATTGTAATGTATTAACCCATGAATAATGTCATGTCATTCATTGTAATGTATTTAGCCATGAATAATGTCATGTCATTCATTGTAATGTATTTACCCATGAATAATGTCATGTCATTCATTGTAATGTATTTACCCATGAATAATGCCATGTCATTCATTGTAAAAGCAGAATGTATTTACCCATGTATAATGTCATGTCATTCACTGTAATGTATTTACCCATGAATAATGTCATGTCATTCATTGTAATGTATTTACCCATGAATAATGTCATGTCATTCATTGCAAAAGCACAATGTATTTACCCATGAATAATGTCATGTTATTCATTGTAAAAGCACAATGTATTTACCCATTAATAATGTAATGTCATTTACTGTTACAGCACAATGTATTTACCCATGAATAATGTCATGTCATTCATTGCAAAAGCACAATGTATTTACCCATGAATAATGTCATGTCATTCACTAATGTATTAACCATGAATAATGTCATGTCATTCATTGTAAAAGCACAATGTATTTACCCATGAATAATGTCATGTCATTCATTGTAAAAGCACAATGTATTTACCCATGAATAATGTCATGTCATTCACTGTAATGTATTTACCGATGAATAATGTCATGTCATTCATTGTAATGTATTTACCCATGAATAATGACATGTCATTCATTGTAATGTATTAACCCATGAATAATGTCATGTCATTCATTGTAATGTATTAACCCATGAATGTCATGTCATTCATTGTAATGTATTAACCCATGAATAATGTCATGTCATTCATTGTAATGTATTAACCCATGAATAATTTCATGTCATTCATTGTAATGTATTAACCCATGAATAATGTCATGTCATTCATTGTAATGTATTAACCCATGAATAATGTCATGTCATTCATTGTAATGTATTTACCCATGAATAATGTCATGTCATTCATTGTAATGTATTTACCCATGAATAATGTCATGTCATTCATTGTAATGTATTTACCCATGAATAATGCCATGTCATTCATTGTAAAAGCAGAATGTATTTACCCATGTATAATGTCATGTCATTCACTGTAATGTATTTACCCATGAATAATGTCATGTCATTCATTGTAATGTATTTACCCATGAATAATGTCATGTCATTCATTGCAAAAGCACAATGTATTTACCCATGAATAATGTCATGTTATTCATTGTAAAAGCACAATGTATTTACCCATTAATAATGTAATGTCATTTACTGTTACAGCACAATGTATTTACCTATGAATAATGTCATGTCATTCACTGTCATCTATTTACCCATGAATAATGTCATGTCATTCATTGTAATGTATTTACCCTTGAATAATGTCATGCCATTCATTGTAATGTATTTACCCATGAATAATGTCATGTCATTCATTGTAAAAGCACAATGTATTTACCCATGAATAATGTCATGTCATTCACTGTAATGTATTTACCCATGAATAATGTCATATCATTCATTGTAATGTATTTATCCATGAATAATGTCATATCATTCATTGCAAAAGCACAATGTATTTACCCATGAATAATGTCATGTTATTCATTGTAAAAGCACAATGTATTTGCCCATTAATAATGTAATGTCATTCACTGTAAAAGCACAATGTATTTACCCATTATTAATGTCATGTCATTCATTGTAAAAGCACAATGTATTTATCCATGAATAATGCCATGTCATTCATTGTAAAAGCACAATGTATTTACCCATGAATAATGCCATGTCATTCATTGTAAAAGCACAATGTATTTACCCATTAAAAATGTAATCTCATTCACTGTAAAAGCACAATGTATTTACCCATGAATAATGCCATGTCATTTATTGTAAAAGCACAATGTATTTACCCATGAATAATGCCATGTCATTCATTGTAAAAGCACAATGTATTTACCCATTAATAATGCCATGTCATTCATTGTAAAAGCACAATGTATTTACCCATTAATAATGTCATGATATCATGCAGTGCAAAAAATACACTGTACTGTATTTACCATGAATAATGTCATGTCATTCATTGTAAAAACAACAATGTATATATAATATATATAAAACAATGCAAAGAAAAGACCAATGCTATCCACCACACACTGCACACCATATAAAAATCTAAGCTGTTTGCCTGAAATCATAAGAAATTCCAATAGCACAGACCCAGATCTCACATAATTCTGCATCAGATCAAGGTCTCTGTTGTTTGACTGAAATCATAAGAAATTTCAATAGCAAAGACCCAGATCTCACATAATTCTGCATCAGATCAAGGTCTCTGTTGTTTGACTGAAATCATAAGAAATTCCAATATCACAGATCCAGATCTCACATCATTCTGCATCAGATCAAGGTCTCTGTTGTTTGACTGAAATCATAAAAAGAGCACATCACATAGACCCAGATCAGCTATAACTGCACTGGCATATCAGTCTTGTATCAATCCAATTTTATAAATCCAGATCGCTCATCACATATGTACCAGCACAAGAACTGTAGAACACGATGAAACTGGCGTAATTTCAACATTTTCCCCACTAATGATCTCAATATTGACAAATTATTCAAGTTAAAATGAACTTCATATTGATTAAGCAGAAAAGCAAGATATTAATTTCTTAAAGCTAATATTATTTTACCTTTGTCCAATAAGGCTGCAGATTTAGCTCCATACACTGGAGTCTGGAAAAATACAACAACAGTTATAAAGATTAATTGCTTATCTTAAGGTAGCAGGATAGAGTCTTATAAATTGGCCCATGTCAAAGTAGTACTTAGAATTTTCGCTATGAGTTTATATTGACTTGTCAGGTCAAGTGAATGACATTATTATGCTTTGATTCATTACAAAGATGAAAAAAATACTGACCTTTCTGACCTTACTAGCGTACTTTTATACCTTATTAAGATTGTTTTGGGAGCCATCTTGGGTAAAAAGTCTATAAAGAAAACCCCATGTTGATATGGCCATCTGTCAAGGAGGAGTAGTGATAAGATTTTTAAGATGCCTGCTATGTTGGCTATTTTTAGAAATCCTATTGGCAACATTTTCCATTAGGTTCAACTAGACATTATAAAAAAAAATCTGGTGAAAACCTCATGACAATATGACTCTCTGTTGAACATGAACGTGATGGTGACCATATTGGATATCAGATTGTGACCATTTTCAGTAGGCTCCAACCAGATATCACAAGGAGTCTTCTGGTGAAAAGCCTATGCTGACATGACTTTTTGAGTTCAAGAGAAGCAGCAATAACAGGAGTAGCCAGATTTTCAAGATGGCAGCCATGGTGGCCATATTAGATGCCAGAACGAAATCATTTTCACTTACATCAAACTAGTCTTTTGACTAAAATAATGATTTTTCATCTGTCTAGGAGGGGTATCAAAAACAATATGATCAAGATGGCTAAAGTTGAGGCGAAATTTGAGGTTAGATTGGTGCAATTTTTATGTAGACTCATTCATGTCATATTTAACCAAACACTTGCTGTTACACCCTAAATAATTGGGCTTTAGACAGTAACATTCATAGGAGACCGTCTTTACCTCTCTAATTAATGGCTTCAAACACTTAAAGGTAGGATAATTGGATCTGCATTTGTTGATTTTGGGAAAGCTTTTGACATGGTGGATCATGAAATCCTTTGAAGAAAATTAAAATTTACCAAATGTGATGAAAGCACAGTTAGATGGTTTGCTTTATACTTAAGAGAACACGACATGTTTATGTAAATAATGTTCTGTCTGAACCTGGAATAAATAGATGCAGGGTCTCACACGGCTCAATTATAGGTCCATTACTATTTATTTTATCTATTAATGACCTACCACTTTTACTAAGGACTCATTATTATCTACAGATCTTTATGCAGATGACAACATTCAGACATCCAAAACACAAAGCATGAACTCAAAAATGTCTTAATAGACTGCCCTAAACAAACTGGGCAACTGGTGCACATGCAATGGCATGGTGGTAAATACTGGTAAAACTAAAATATTACTCATCTCAACATGGCAAAAATGGACAACTCTTGTTAGTAATGAACTATGTCTGACATGGAAGGATAACAATTTGCAAATGGTCTGTCAAGATGCACTACCTGGTGTTTTAGTAGATGAACTATGTCTGACATAGAAGGATACAAATTTGCAAATCAGCTGTCATAATAGACTACTTGGTGTTTTGGAAGATAATAACTTATCATGGACTGAACATATCAAACACATCAGTAAAAAAGTCAATTCAAGTTTATGGCTTCTCAGTAGGATAAGACATTTTCTCCCTGAGAGGCACAGAAAACTACTTTATAACAGTTGCATACAACCCTATTTAGACTACTGTAATACAGTATGGGGTAACTCAAATGATAAAAACATAGCAAGCTCTCACATCTTCAAGAAAGAACATTTGGGCTAATATCGATCCAGAAAGAAAGCTTTGAAAATTTATCTGGCAAGTCAAAATTATTAAAGACTGAATCCATGTAAGAAAAGCTAAATTAATGTACAGATATCCAATAATAGTGCTCCTGAATATTTACAATCCATATTCCAGTATAGACTACCTGGTAATACTCCCCACCTGCAATCCATGTCTACCTATCTACCTAACAGTATAAAATTACCAAACCAAATAAGGAATTATTTTTTAAAAAAAAGTTTCCGATACTCTAAAACTTTGCTCTGGAAGAATATTCTAGTAGAGATTTATTCTAGTAGAGATTATAAATACCCACTATTTCCTTCTTCCAAACCCAATATATCCAGTGGCTTCAGAGATGAAGCTAAAAAAAAAAATTCCTTTGTATCTCAGAGGGCTGCAAGGTAGATTAGTTCTTTACTAATTTTGTTACTCTCTTTAAATAGTCATTATTATTATTATCATTATTATTATTATTGTTATCATTATTACTAATGTTTTGCATTGTATATATGTTTTTCTGAATGTAGCAATATTGATATACATATTGCTTATAAGTTTCCCTAAAAAGTAGTTCTAAATGAATCTGACAAATTGACTTCAGTGTTTAACTTAATTGTCATTAAAACATTTAGAAAATTGACATCATCCCTATTACTGACAAAATTAAAAACATTTTTTTTTATTGTCTTCTGCACAAGAAATAAAAAAATTAAAAAATGTCCAGCTAGATCTAGATTCTAGTTAAAAGATGAAAACACTTGGCTACTGCTACCCACATGAAAATGTGTAAATTTCCTAAATTTTAAACGAATTTGCATGATTTGACACTTTCAATGGGAGGTAACTCTTCTAAGATACCACCTTACCAACCTCTCCAATGAGAAAAAGTCACAAACAATTTATTAAACTTGTAAACATACTTTTATAATTAGTATCTATCAAGACATAGCATCTATTACAGATCCTATGCAAATTTATGCTAATATCTTAAAATAGAACATACACTAAATACAGCTATACATAATCACTGCAATTTTTAGTCACATATAAAAACTAAAGATATACATAACAATGGCAGGGGGATTAACACACTATACCCTTTCTATATAAATGGCAATGTAAATAACACAATATGCCCTTTCCATATACATATGGTAGGGAATAATATTCTCTTTCCATATATATGGCAGGGTGAATAAAACAATATGCCCTTTCCATATATATATGGCAGGGTGAATAAGTCAATAGGCCCTTTCCATATACATGTATATGGCAGTGTGAATAAAACAATGGGCCTGCCCTTTCCATATACATATGGTAGGGAATAATATTCCCTTTCCATTTATATGGCAGGGTGAATAAGACAATATTCCCTTCCATATATATGGCAGGGTGAACAAGACAATAGGGGGTTTCACGGTTACTAGCTCACCAGAGGGCGTATCGGTGCAGCTCACTTCCGGATAGTTCAATAATTAGAGATGGCAGACGTAGATCATGAAAATTTGACAAACCACTCACATTTTGCAAACAGGATTGATATCTTACTATTTGAAAATGTAATTCTATCAATATGATAAATTGTTGTTACATCTTTATATTTTTTCACTAACTTGCGCAGCAGCCAGCTTTTAAATAAATGTTTTCTGCCCGTTTCAGATCTTCATTATCTTTCCATTACTACATTATGTACTAGTTTGTGTTATTTGATTGTGCAAAAGCATATCGCTGCGTAAAAAGTTCTTGCAATTTATCTCGCTTGAAGAATATTGGAATTTTTTTTTAAAGTTTTAATCATAGCAGTAAATTAATGTTGAACAACAACAAAAAAATTCTAACTTTTTAAAGTTCTTTTTATTATTTAGACTGTTGCATTTCTATTAATGTTAATTATATTTTAAATGAAATAACTTCAGTTTCTTTCAAAATGCACAAAATGTCGTCCGTGCTTGAACAGACAGCTAGGCGCACATACAAGTCTCCTTGATGATTATTCTAATTTTATTTCCTGGAACGGATGGAAATTTTAGAGTATATAATGTGGAGAAATATCTATGTTAGACCCACAATGCATGTAAAGGACATTAGTGGTTCTCACCTATCTGCCTGTCTTTCTGTATGTGTGTCTATCACATTTCATCTGGTGCATTGGGTATGTATATCCTCGAATGAATGTGTTTGCATACGTATATTACATAAACGTACTTCAGGTGGAAAAATTAGTATAATTTGATACCAAGAAAGAACGAGTGACCGATAGAAAAAAAAACAAAGATGAATATTTGTGAGTATTTATTTATTATTGACTTGTAGGGCTTTTTCTTACAAGCAGTGTCATTTTTTAAAATAATACTGTTTGCAATTTTACATCCGGTCACGTGGATTAATATTGAACCAAAGTAGTAGGACAATATCTATGAAATAACTATTTTTAAAACTTACATCTTTAATGCAAGGAAAGTTAAACAGAATTAAGCTAATTTTAATAAGGCTGTTCTAAATGAATTTGCAGGTGTCCATCTGAAATCTTATTATAGACCCTAGCAGATCTGAAAGTTATTGCATGTACCGTCCGATACTTGATGTTCAAAATTCTAAACGAAAATGAAACAAGATAAAACATCATTAATCTGAAAATTGTATAATTTGTACACCCAAATATGAAACAATATTCCATCAGCATTAATTACACTCCTTTATCGATAGCTAATGTAATTATTGCTTTGTCAAATTCATCTGAATACATTAATATACTGTTCCATTTTTAAAATTTTAAAAAACAGCAACGTTTCTGATTTAAAATATTTAGCATTACATATCAGCTGCTGGATTGAATTCATATTATAATTGTCTTATCGAACTTGTGTAATAACGTTCTTAACTCGTGTTATAAACGAACTATTAGCCTTGCGAAAGTAACTGAGAAAGAAGGATATATCAACATATCAAAAATGCAAATTGTTGAGATTATTTTTCTTTAAGTTATGTAGCCAAAAAGGTGCAAGAAATGTTTAAAATTGGAGAGCAAGGTGAAATGTTCCTACAAATGTGTCTGAAATTATGGATAGTGAATCTATATTATCAGGTACAATATAAATATGGACAGTGTATTTAATTTAATTGACATTCTTAAAGTATGGAAAGGAAATATTTAATTATCTGATATAATGTAAGCATGTACACTGAATCTAATTATCTGATTTATTGTCTATAATTATTCTCCTAGTATGAACAAAATAAGTTTGACATATATAATTGATTCATTGGTTTTCCTTTGTTAACTTTATGTTTCGCTAATCAAGTGGAGAACAGTAAACTATCCGGAACTAGAGATTTTTTATGGGCATGTGCATTTGAGCTAAGGGAGGTAATTTTAGGCGCTACGATCAGTAACTCTGTTGTAACCGTGAAACCCCCTATAGGCCCTTTCCATATATATATGGTAGGGAATAACACAGTATGTCCTTTCCATATTAGCAGGTAAATAACACAATATACTCATTCCATATATATTTCAGGGGAAATAACACTATATGCTATTTCCATACATGTATATTAATGGCTTGTGAATAACACAATATACTTTTTCTATACACATGGTAGGTAATTTTGAAAATTTAAACTTTTCATCATAAGATTTAGATTCATAAAATTAATTTTCCAATCAATAATTTTATACATCATAATATCATGATTGAGAACAAACCTGCAGGTTTCTTCCGTGCTAAATAATCCTGACAGATCCAAGTCACTATAGATTCCCTGGATTATGTCCCTCTGCAAGACAGCAAATATATGCACTGACAAAAGCTGGTTTAATTCTCTGTGCAGGGAATGAAATTAAATAACATACATGGAAATTCAAGGTTAAATTCAACAACAAAAATCTGAAATAACTTGCAATAGCTGGGCCTTCACAGCTTTTGAACAAGCTATTAGACTAGAGACTGTGTTAAAATCTAAAGGTAGAGGGATTTTGCAGGCTGCAAGATAATCTGTCTTGGCTGCATTCACCCAAAGAAGAGTTCAAAAAGGGAAGATAATATTTACAGAACTTTAGAGTGCTATGACATAGTTTATGTATCAATAGATAGTTACTTTTTATGACTATTAAAGACCATAAAATAGGTAATTTTACCAGCAAAAGGAAAATGGAATGTAAGGAGAATAATGCAAAGAAGGCAAATAAAATGTAGAATGAATGCAAATGAAATGACACAAAATGTGGCATGATAGATGAAAAACAAAAATAAACAATTGCATTTAATGGATTTAAAAATCTATTGCCTGTATCCAGGGTCATCACAACTCTACATCCAATAAAACAGCACCCAACCAAGTATCACCTTTGTGTCTAACATTACAAAAAATACCACAAACTGAAATGACACTCTCACCCCATCCACAGTCTGACACCCTGGACAGCCACCCATATTACATGCTCCTTTCAAGAACCCTGACTCAGGCTGCTGTTAAATTTCCATGGTCAAAGTCCCTTTTGCATGATAAACTGAGACCCAATTCCTTAGAATGATACCATTTTTGCATGATAAACTGAGACCCGATTCCTTAGAATGATACCATTTTTGCATGATAAACTGAGACCCGATTCCTTAGAATGATACAATTTTTGCATGATAAACTGAGACCCAATTCCTTAGAATGATACAATTTTTGCATGATAAACTGAGACCCAATTCCTTAGAATGATACAATTTTTCACTACTTACAAGTTATGCTATATTTCTACCAACCATTCATCATGTGATGACATTATCATAATAAGTTGCATTGGTAACATTTTTATTAATCTGTACAAGTTTTATTAATCTGTACAGTTTTTGTTAATCTGTACAATTTTTATTAATCTGTACAATTTTTATTCAAACAAAACAAAATAGGAAATGATATAATTTTTCACTACGTACAAGCCATGCCATCTTTTTACCAACCATCAATAATGTGATGACATCATCACTAGTAGTTACATCCGTACAATTTTTATTAATCTGTACAATTTTTATTAATCTGTAATTTTTATTAATCTGTAATTTTTATTAATCTGTACAATTTTTATCAATCTGTAATTTTTATTAATCTGTAATTTTTATTAATCTGTACAATTTTTATTAATCTGTACAGTTTTTATTAATCTGTTCAATTTTTATTAATCTGTACAATTTTTATTAATCTGTACAATTTTTATTCAAACAAAACAAAATAGGAAATGATATAATTTTTCACTACGTACAAGCCATGCCATCTTTTTACCAACCATCAATAATGTGATGACATCATCACTAGTAGTTACATCCGTACAATTTTTATTAATCTGTACAGTTTTTATTAATCTGTACAATTTTTATTAATCTGTAATTTTTATTAATCTGTACAATTTTTATTAATCTGTAATTTTTATTAATCTGTACAATTTTTATTAATCTGTAATTTTTATTAATCTGTACAATTTTTATTAATCTGTAATTTTTATTAATCTGTACAATTTTTATTAATCTGTAATTTTTATTAATCTGTACAATTTTTATTAATCTGTAATTTTTATTAATCTGTACAATTTTTATTAATCTGTAATTTTTATTAATCTGTACAATTTTTATTCAAATCAAACAAAACAGGAAAGAAAATCTGTTGACAATTGCTGTAATAATATTGCAACTAAAGCACTTAGTTCTATATTTACTTTTTACAAATTTTATAATATTTTTTAAATTTTATGCATTTCTATTTTATTGAAACAATTTCAATAAGTCAAGATATAAAAATAAGAGTTTCTCTATTTATGTAGAAGAAATGGAAATCCTAACTTTAGTAAATGTATTATAAATAATATTAGGAAATGATGAATGGAAAGAATACACACATAACAAAATGCATTCTGGAATTGTAATTGAAAGGAAATGATGAATGGAAAGAATACACACAGAACAAAATGCATTTCTGGGGTTGCTCTGTGAAGGTAAATACAGTATTACATTTCATTTGGTTGGAACAGTTAGATGTGCTCTGTGAAGGTAAATACAGTATTAAATTTCATTTGGTTAGCCACTGTTTGAACCTAATACTTAATAAGAGGATGCCTGGTGGCTCAGTGGATAGCATGCCAATTTCCCAACTGAAAGGGTGCAGGTTTTAATCCTACAGTTGCCTTGGCACTAAAAACTACTTGTGATGCTGTGATATAAAGCACTAAACAGAACCAAAACCTCATCAAGAGTCTATTTTTACCTAGGCAGATTTAAATTAATATTCCAAAGGTTTATGTATTATGTAAACAAAAATTAGTTACAAGGGTTTATATAGACTGTAAATCAAAATTAGGTATCTTGTTTTGTTGAGATGTGGTTTTTAGTTATGTTAGTGGTATTAGTTGTTATGTTCTCTGCTAAAAATAAATAATTTTTGTTTATTAATCTAACATGATACACTTTAGGTTGCATTTTGAAGATTATGCCCAAGTTAAAGAGTTATTGGAACAAAAGCTTACTATAATAAGCTGAAACTGAAGTGGCCATGTCACTAGAGCCAACAGTCTATCCACAACAGTACTGCATGGCAGTGTCCAGGGTGGCAGAAGTAGAGGTAGAAAAAAATGTGGACTGACATCAAAGAATAGACCAGGAAAAGTTTTGCGGAGACACAGGCATCGGTACATGATCAAGACAAGTGGAGGGAACTGGTCAGAATTCAGCAGCACAGTGCCTCAATGACTACACTAGGTCAAGAGACTGATGATGATGATAATCATATGATACCTTTAGTTACCATCTGTCCTTGCTATTAACTTTAGTCCAACTGTAAACTGCAACTGCAAACTGCACAGACCCAGTTCTGCCGTCGCATAATGTCCTGGAAGATGATTCTCTGCAGTTTGTTAGAAGTAATCAGTTAAAAAAACTACATAGACCCTGATCTGCTGGTGCTCTAATTAACAACATACAAGCTTTTGTTGGTTGCAGTTGGACTCAGCTTATAAATGAGTATATATGGTAGTTTAGATCCAATTAAGCATATGTTATCGTATATATGGTAGTTTAGATCAAATTAAGCGCCTGTTATCGCATATATGGTAGTTTTGATACAATTAAGCATATGTTATTGTATATATGGTAGTTTAGATAATAATAATAATAATAATAATAATAATAATAATAATAATAATAATAATGCTTTATTTATAGAGGGTGACTCATTAGTCAAGGATTATTCTCCCTTGAGGCCCTCTTAATGAAAGTATAACAAATGCACATTGTGTGAAGAAGCAATAATTAGTGCTTATATTAGCATGTTTCGTATTAAAATACTAAATTCCATTATCTGTTAGAAACACATGCATGCTCCTGATATCTCTTCTTAAATACTTTAATATTTTCAGCCAATTTTACATGTAGTGGAAGCTTATTCCACAGAACTGTACCAGAGTATTGAAAACTCTTTGAATTGCTCTGTTCTTGGTTTTGGTACTAGAAGGTTTCCACGTGAGATTGATCTCAACTGGTATTGTGTTGAAAAAGGCCTGAATAAGTCCTGAAGATACTCTGGTGCAGTTCCATGTAGACATTTATATAAAAGATCAAATTAAGTGTATGTTATTGTACATATGGTAGTTTAGATCCAATTAAGTTTATGTTATTGTATATATGGTAGTTTAGAATTAAGTGTATGTTATTGTACATATGGTAGTTTAGATCCAATTAAGTTTATGTTATTGTATATATGGTAGTTTAGAATTAAGTGTATGTTATTGTATATATGGTAGTTTAGATCCAATTAAGCGTATGTTATTGTATATATGGTAGTTTAGATCAAATTAAGTTTATGTTATTGTATATACGGTAGTTTAGAATTAAGTGTATGTTATTGTATATATGGTTGATTAGATCAAATTAAGTGTATGTTATCTTCTAAAAGATTTTAACACTGTACAGTATTATTACCTAGTATACCAAAGTCAATATACTTGAATACTGGACTCTAAAAAAATATTATGTTCTGTTAAAAATGCATAAAAATCCCCCAACATAAAACAGAATGTCTCAAAAAACAATTCAATAGTCATTTAGAATTTTGTGCTAGACCATGCTACTACAAGCATACCGTGACAGATGAATCACTGGCCCTGTGCTTGAATGTCCCATGCAATTTGACAGTGTGTAGTAGACCATGTGACTACAAGCATACCTTGATAGATGAATCACTGGCCCTGTGCTTGGCTGTCCCATGCAATCTGACACAGACTAATTGTATGTAGTAGACCATGTGACTACAAAACATTCCTTGACAGATGAAACACTGGCCCTGTGCTTGACTGTCCCATGCATTCTGACAGACTAATTGTGTGTAGTAGACCATGTGACTACAAAACATACCTTGATAGATGAATCACAAGCCATGTGCATGACTGTCCCATGAAATCTGACATACTAATTGTGTGTAGTAGACCATGTGACTACAAAAGATATCTTGATAGATGAATCACAAGCCATGTGCTTGACTGTCCATGCAATCTGACATACTAATTGTGTGTAGTAGACCATGTGATTAAAAAACATACCTTGATAGATGAATCACAGGCCCTCTGCTCGACTGTCCCATGCAATTTGACACAGTCTAATTGTGTGTAATATGGAGCTAGGTCATGACATAACTCCAGCCTCAACAAACTGAAAAGAAACACACTGCATACAATTATAAAGGTTGTTGCTATAACAACTTAAATTCCTCATTGCTGCAAATCCACATGTTACTAGATATTACACCTGCAGTCTCCCCCTCCCTGCAAATCCACATGTTACTAGATATTACACCTGCAGTCTCCCCCTCCCTGATTCAGCCAACCAAAAACTGCCACAAAAATACCCAACTTTTTAAAATCCATTTAAAATCCAGAAATTTCAAATCCATTTTTTTACAAATGGCATAACAAAAATGAAACCAGACATTAAACCTCTTTACAATTTACTCCATCTATATAGGATTTACTCTGCATGTACATCACTTTATGTACACGACTTACAGGTACTCTGCATGTACATGACTTTATGTACATGACTTACAGGTACTCTGTATGTACATGACTTTATGTACATGACTTACTCTGTATGAACATGACTTTATGTACATGACTTACTCTGTAGGAAAAGGACATTGTTTGAGTGGAGGGCTGAAAATCCTGGACTGTCTAGCCAATTTTTCTGGTCTTCCCTGCCATAACGTTACCCATTCATACCTGCAATATATTACATAATTTTCCATTTAAATTTAACACAATTAACTCTAATAAATAGTACATACGTTAGTTCAGTAACACCTGGCATGAATAGTTATTTTTTTGATGATCATGGAAGACCTTGTTTAACCTTCCTCATGCCATTTTCCAACCACAGTGTTCATACAGATCTTGGAATTGATACTTATATCAGTGAAACAAAAGCAATGCAAACAGCATTCTTAATGAAATTGCAAACTAAATGTAGAATGAATGCAAATGAAAGATAGAAGAAATACCCCCAAAAATGATAAATCCATTGTGAAGGAAATGGACAGCATAAATGCAGAATGATGCAAATGGAAAGAACTGCAGAGGATTTTGATATATGGATCTGATAATTATTTTCAAACTGCAACTAAATCTCCATGGTCCAAAATACATACTCAATAATCCAGATCAGATTCTTTATACTGGCAATATTTCACCCCTTACAAGATAGTGCAGACATAAAAGTGTGTGTGTGGTGTGTGTGTGTTGAACATTTAACATAGCTTTAAAACAAATTCAGCCATACGTTACGATGTATGCAGTGTGGCAGTTTATAGTCATTTCAGGCATCATGCCCCACAGACCTGTAAGATGATGTCTCACCCAGTCATATCCTTATGTCAGGCCATTCAGTCACACTTAACCTTGTAATGCGGAGTGGCAGCTGCTAATACCAATTTTGTAATTCTTTGGTATGACTCGGTCAGGGCTTGGACCCATGATCTCCCATATCCAAGGCAACCATTGAGGCCACTGAAGTGGTTGGCAGATAGATATAAAAAAAACTGCAAGTGATCTGATGTCATCTCTAGGGGTTGCCATAGTACAATATTTATTTCAGTTAAATAAAATAAGACAAATAACTTGCCAATAAAACCTAAATATGTTTAGACTGGTCATAGGGACATAGTTACAATATTCATAAATTCAGTTCTGTCTTGTATGTTTTATGTATATGCTTTTTGTTTATGCAAACTTTTAATAAGACAAGATGTGAAAACCATAATTCTCTCCCTGCAATACTTTTGAAAACAAAACTTATTGAAGTACATTCCAAAAAACAGAAATAAAGAATGAAAGTGATGAACAAACATGATATCTGACATTTTGACACCATAAACAAAATAATGATAATAGTATATGATAACATGCATGGAATATAAAGTTTACATCAGATGGAATACAAATGTCTCACTGTTTGTAGGTATATTATTCATGCTGTTAGAGTCTATTCCCATTTTGTTCTTCAAGCAGTCCCTTTGAATCTAGTGCTTTTCAAAGCCTAAGCCATTTCATATTTCAGTGTATATATTTAGTTTTAGATCCATCTCGTACAAAACAGGAACAAAAGTTCTATTTGCATTATCAGTGTTTTGTGATTAACATGTTTTGTTCCTTTTCCTTTTTTGCAGATTTAAATTAAAACTATTCTGCCCAACATTTTCAACTTTAAAAGATGTAACTAACTTAATTGATTAAATATAGTTTGAGTAATACACAGTGCATCTTTTCTGGCCCCTTGATGGCAGGGCCATCATTTTAATGCTTTTTCGGGGCGGGGGGGGGGGGGAGAGCGCAAAACATGACGGGCTATTTAATTATCATATATAGGCTACAGCAATTTAACAGCATTAGCAAATTCTCCCAAGTCTCTCTTCCTGAGGTATTTCTATGGAACAAATTGAGTACAGGGCTGGGGCAGTGTGCTGTGACAGGATTTGCCCTCATTATGCCAAAGATTATTTTAAATGTACATTAAAGTGTCTATTGAACCTGTGCATTGTGTGTTATTTAAATAGTGAACTTTGATAAATATCAATGAGATTATCTCCCTTGCAAATAAGGTGTAACGATATACATGTGCTACAGTACATCAATATGTATTGTGATACACAAGCTATGATATAATGAATATCAATACAGGTAAGTACAGAATCAAAACAATTATTCATGGTCGTTGAAGATTCCATTAAAAATAACCTAATAGTTATGATAAAATGTTGTTTTGTATCAGTTCTCCACCTTTTTCAAAATGGAAAAATTATCAAAGCATCAGTGAATTGTTTCACTCCTACAAGCAAAATAATTGTGCATTATCATGAATTATCCTAAAAGAGATTTCAATGATGTCATCCACTGCTTAACACCTGGTATATCCATTAGTCTGCAAACCAGCATGACAACTTTCATGCAAGGTACTGTTTACAGAATTGTAACAACCATTCTAGACATTCTGCAATCTTATTCTCAATGACAATTAGCAAATTTACAATATTTTTGGAGTGTTTTCTGAGTAGTATTGCAAGTATGGAACTCTCAATCTATGAATTAGAAGAGAGGAATCGGAGTACACGAACCTGGAGTATGTCATGTTGTTCAGCAATGCCAAGCAAAGCAACCAGGATTACAGACCATCTCTAGACCAGTAATTATAAGTAATGTCAGATTATAATCCACTGTTGGAATCTAGAAACAAGAACAAGCCCAGATGAACTATACCTCATGAATCATACAGACAGTATAACAGTTTTATTGTAAAGCCCATTTCATGCCAACTTCTCCAGTTGCTTCCATGTTCGATAGAAAAGGCATGGGAACAGATTTCATCTGCAACTGCCTGATGCATTTGTATGAATTAAAGGACCATGAACACAACAGGGTTTATTAACCTGTCACATGGATTTGTATTTGAATGGAAAGATCATGAACACAGCAGGGTTTTTTAACCTGTCACATGGATTCACCATGTATTTGAATGGAAAGATCATGAACACAACAGGGTTTATTAACCTGTCACATGGATTTGTATTTGAATGGAAAGATCATGAACACAACAGGGTTTTTTAACCTGTCACATGGATTCACCATGTATTTGAATGGAAAGATCATGAACACAACAGGGTTTATTGACCTGTCACATGGATTCATCATGTATTTGTATGAATGGTCCTTGAAAGAATAAGAATCACTGGTTTATAATTTGAATGAATCATGTATATGTAAGAAACAGACATGGGAATAATGGAGTTTACTTTACTGATGTATTGATCAGATTTAACAACCATTGTATTGCTGTTATCATGACTCATTTGCCAGTGTGATTCACTGGATAGCTGTATTCATCACTCATTTGCCAGTGTGATTCACTGTATGCTGTATACATCACTCATTTCCCAATGTGATTCAATGGAAAGCTGTATTCATCACTCATTTGCCAGTGTGATTCATTGTATGCTGTATTCATCACTCATTTCCCAATGTGATTCAATGGAAAGCTGTATTCATCACTCATTTGCCAGTGTAATTCACTGGAAAGCTGTATTCATCACTCATTTGCCAGTGTGATTCACTGGATAGCTGTATTCATCACTCATTTCCCAATGTGATTCAATGAAAAGCTGTATTCATCACTCATTTCCCAATGTGATTCAATGGAAAGCTGTATTCATCACTCATTTGCCAGTGTGATTCATTGTATGCTGTATTCATCACTCATTTCCCAATGTGATTCAATGGAAAGCTGTATTCATCACTCATTTGCCAGTGTAATTCACTGGAAAGCTGTATTCATCACTCATTTGCCAGTGTGATTCACTGGATAGCTGTATTCATCACTCATTTGCCAGTGTAATTCACTGGATACCTGTATTCATCACTCATTTGCCAGTGTGATTCACTGGATTGCTGTATTCATCACTCATTTGCCAGTGTAATTCACTGGATAGCTGTATTCATCACTCATTTGCCAGTATGATTCACTGTATTGCTGTTTTCAGAACTTATTTACCAATGGGATTTACTGCATTCATCATTTATTTACCAGTGTAATTTACTGTATTACTGTATTCATCACTCATTTACCAATGGGATTCATTGTATTGCTGAAAGATAAAAAAAACTCAGCTTTTGTCGCCTTTTTTCTACTCTGCCAAATCCCAAACTACCTAAATACGGTGACATGTTTCCAACATTGTCCTGCGTTTAACAATGATCTGGTTGGATCACGGAAAATCCAACTGTTGTCAGATATGATTTTGAGATAGTTAACATGTGATCGCTACATAATTGAGCCCGCCGGCAGATGATCATCCATGCTATGCTCTGAGATTTTATGGCAGCGCTTATGTCATTGCCAAGATGGGTTTCTTTTTCACAGTCGATGAAGCTCTTGACATTGACTACTTTGATCCGAATGAGGATAATCTTGTTGTGTATGACGATGTAATGCTTGAATACTAAGAGAAGCCCGCGAGAATAGTTTCACGAGGTTGACACACATGAGTTTGACACAAGTTTCATAATATGATTACGGAAGTCATCCAGGACAAATATCGAGCCAATATGGATAGGGTTATTTAACAACTGTAATAAACATATGCAATTAGGAAATCCGCTAGAAATGCTATGGAAGTGGCTGCTAACCGACATTGCATTGCCGCGCAAGATCAACTGGAACTTCGTCTCAAGTACATTCATGCATGCAAACGTTTCGAAGATAAAGTGCCGTCACAAGAATACACGTGAGAAGATCGCACTGAGGGAATGGAATAAATTATGTAGCGCTGATCAAATTGTAGACATGACTGCGCAAAAGGCGAAACAATTGGAGACTGTTGCGAACACCACTTCCGTGAATATCTGACCAGAAGTTATAATTGATGCTGCATCAATTTAGCAGCAGTTGCTAACCAATGATATTACGGAGCAGGGTACGTTTCTTTTCTTAATGAATAAACTCAATGAAAACATCGATGTTGTTTACAACACCAGTAATGGAGCACTGGTGCGTTTCTTGTTGAGATGCTCAGCGTCTTACATGAAATTTATCTCGCAATCCATCGTTTTGCTGTAAATACAATGCTTTTTTAGTTCCATTAATACTACATCAATAAAACAGAATTTTATGTAACTCGTTTTACGCCAACCACCATGAAGGAATTAGATTGTGCTAGCATTATTATGCATGTATTATCTTGATTTAATACCACCATCACGGACCTATGGTGGTCTTCCAGCGAATAATATTTTTTTGCGTCATCGATGGATATTGACGCAACATGGCAAGTAGTTGAACTTCCAGAATTAGCGTACGACATGTAATCAGCCAATGAAGTGATTCAACACAGGATTTTGTTACAGACTGATAAAGACTAAAATTTTTAGATGCGAACATGATCCAACATTCGTCTATGTCATCTCAATTAAATCACCACCATACGAGGCTAACATTACACAATCATTAATCAGAACAATTCTCGGTCTGACTGAATATTTGAACAAATGTGTGTGTGTGATCAGGATTCGTAACGTAGCTTTAAAACAGTTCAGTCATATCACTATGTTGTCTGCAATGTGACAGTTTCTAGTGATGTCTAAAATTGGGGCATCATGTTGCAGACATGCAGCATGATGTCTCACCCAGTCACATCATCCTGACACCAGACCAACAAGTTCTAACACTAACCTTTTAATGCTGAGCAGCAAGAGAGGCAGATATTAGTACCATTTTTGTACGTCTTTGGTATGATTCTGCTGTGGATGGAACACACGACCTCCCGCATCCAAGGCAGACAGTCTAAACATTAGGCCACCGAAGTGGTGTCCTGAGGATAAATGAATTGTATGCATAGAACATGGAGAGTCCGGATATCATACACAGCTACGAAAGCAGAGTAGTGTAGCTAATCAAGGTTGACACTGTTTAGGTGTTTGCCAACCGTGGAAACGGGATAATCCCATGCCTGTCCATCTTTCATACTCCTTCCCCAATTTACCCTTGTGTATCGTAACGGGAACATTGTAAATATCCGTGGAGACTTTGACAATACAAAGAAAGAATAGAGATGGATCTGATATTTATAATAATGACAATCATACGTGGATGCGTACTACCAGTGTGTTTTAAGGCGAGAAACCTGCTTACATGAAGATATTACAGAACTTGCTTTGGTGATGTTCAGGAGTTTATTTTACAGAAGTGTTAAATGTACCTCCAGACATATTCAAGTTCTGCACCGATAGCTAAACAGCATGTAATTCGTGTCCTTCATACTATTAAAAACGCTGCTACACAAAGCCCTTTTTAATAATAAAAACAAAATAAACGAGGATTACGAGAGACTAACTAAATTCGAGATAGCCCAAGACATGTAGTGACTCAGGTACCGCAGGTAGAACCAAAACGTAGTACACTTCCATCAACATCAAGAACGCCAATGCCGGTCAGTAACATCACTGATGAAGCCGTTCAACAACGCATAACTGATTTGATAATTGCAAGTGTGACAATGAATATCCGAATATGGTTGTGGACAGTCTGGACGCGAATGGCCAAGACCAATTAAACGAAACTGGTAATGTATAAAAATGGCAAAATTGGATGAAGTACTCGTTACCGTGTTTAACAGCAAAATGACCTTAAAGATAAGATTGGAAAATTTTCAGTATTATTCATACCCAGATGGGATCACTAATGAAACAACCAATATGATTACAAGTGCATGACACGTTATTTTCTTCCGTGTGAAGTCTTTTTAGAAATCAATATAAAATTTGTATGCATCGACGATAATGATTACGCTGATTGTACTATTAATTTGCCACGACATTTTTCGTACTCGCCTAATACAACAATGACGATTAAGCAAGATCCAATGGTCCATCTATAGCTGGATCCCTCCATACAGATAATTTCCAGTGTACCCTTGGAAACGTTAGAAACGGTTAGGAACTGCTGAACCAATGCAATTGGCATCAGCCAAAATTTCAACATTACATCTATGCAGCGTCTAACACAGCTTAGTGGAACGTCATTATCGTTATATGCAATTAAGGTTGTAAATTCATGCGATAATCCATTCAATACCTGCAGAAACATGTCTGTTTACGAGTTCTAGAGGTACATCACCGTTGTCATTTCAGACACATTTCACAGAGTCATGGAGACTTCATGGATCCAAATTCAAGGAATATTAATCAAAAAGCTAATCAACCATAGCAAATGGTCTACGTGTTTTCCGTTCGCCTGAAAATGGCTTTGATAATCCTAATACTTACATCCTAGTCCTGATCACGTTTTTGTGTATTAACCGGAATTAATGGGTTGAATGTTAATACTGACATATGAGCAGGGGCATCTTGATTTGAAGTCACTAATGTCACGTATCAACAGAGCGAATATTATTATTGTATTGTTTTTACGTGTACAATACCAGTCTCATTAGTCGACCGATATGAAATTCAACGTTTATTTCGGACGGGTACCGAACCAACTATGGATTTATCAGTACATATAAATCATAGATTCTGACCGTGGTGATAATGTTGCATAGTTTGCCAACAGGGTGGTGCATTGGGTGACAAGTGATGCCAGCATTGTAAGCAATTTCGTTCCATTTGCCGACGAACATCAACATGAAAACGGTGTTAACAAACCTCCTGTACACTATAAATTTGTTCAGGGCTAAATATAAATCAACAGTTCGGACCACCCTAATGTACTAATACAACTAAAAGCCAGCTTGGAATCATGCATTAGCAAGTGAAAAGGTCTGGCCGTTCACTTTACACACAAACATCAACACGTTTAGGTATTGTTTCTAAGGCGATGAGATGGAGTTCATCAACAAATCCACACCTGTTGAAACGCGAATAATCCTGGTTGATTATGATATGCCAACAATGACGTAGTCAAGAATTGAAAGGTCTCGAATGCTCTTCAACAATGTCGTACACGTCTTTGTAGCAGACGTCGGCGAAGTGGAGTACACCCGTTTTAGACATCCCAGGGGCGCAACCAACACGATTCTAAGAGAACGCAGGGTCACAGAATGCACAATTTCGAGAGGTTTAAATATTTTACAAGTACATAGTTTATATCATTGCATGACAATTATACATTTAAAATGGCCACTGGTTAGAAGTGCGTGTGCGATTTGCAAATGAAGAAGGACAGCCTGTGGAGAAAAATGTACTTTGCGATATCACGTTATTAATACTATATGACTCAATGTTATCGACGTGAGAAAATAATGGAAGCGAAACA
Organism: Unio pictorum; assembly: GCA_030141615.1. Lineage (NCBI taxonomy): Eukaryota > Metazoa > Mollusca > Bivalvia > Unionida > Unionidae > Unio > Unio pictorum. The sequence continues at coordinate 2,151,551 of JARLTB010000131.1, read as the reverse complement.
CCAACTGCTAGTTAAAAACACAAAGAGATACACGTTGCTCATAAAGTACGAAGCTTTATTATATAACATGAATTTTATTCCCACGAAATGAGCCAGGATCTTAGTCAAAATCCTAAAAGTGGTAAAACGATACTGTCATTATCCAATTCCGTATTACCATACTCTCAAAGGAGGCAGGAACTACATGTTTCCTCGAGGTTACTTAGTTACAACTGAACAAGCGTGTATAACTATGCCAGGACCTTACTTACCACATAAATGTAAATAATTAACAAATATGTATCATCAAGGTCCATCATTTTGTTCAATCCCGCTGTTAATAAGTATCCAGATAATGCTGTTTATCTCGTACCAAGTCCCCACCGGAGCCTCTCAAAATGTTCGCCGAAGAGTTCTAACGCTATAAGCTGGACATCGAATATCTTTCCTATTTATTCAGCTGGTGATTCCAAAAATTTGACAACTGCACAATAGATGTGATTCATGTACGTATACGGGCCTGCCGCCCCTCCCCACATCCACATATCTAAGAACTCGTGTTGTGATTAATGTTGGAAAATCAGGATAGCCTCTCGACGCTTCGTCTCTCGTAACAATTCAGATTTTCTGTCATCAAAAACACGAAAATTATTGATCGCTGTGGACTTTTTTTTTTATTGGTGGCCATGTGCTAAACTGAGTCAGTGAAATAAGCATCTGTTTTAATCATAAGAAACCAAAAATATATTAATATATATGACCAGCGCCGGATTAAGCACCGTGGAGGCCCATAGGCAGTCAAACTTTTGGGGCCCCAGACCCACGATCACGGTCTCATGGGGGCCCCTGATGGGGCCCATAAAAGTCGCGGGGCCCATAGGCAGTTGCCTACTCTGCCTAATGGGTAATCCGGGACTGTATATGACATCACAGTGCTCGACATTCAGTCAGTTTTGGACTGGTGGTCTCGTCCAAAATGCTCCACCTACTTCAACACTAATTTTGCGTTATGTATTTTTCAAGGCTTGTATTTATTAAAACTCCAATGAAAGTGCATGTATGTCAACTGAAATAAAGGGACTAATCGCTATTTAAATGTAAGTATAATTAAATTTTAAACATTGACACCCATTATTCAAATAGTAGGTAGTGAACGCCTACATGAAACTGACTTGTACGATTGTATTCGTCTACACTCCTGTTAGCTTGTACCCACTCTACTGATTTCAAAATGTACAGCAAATATGGTAAACAAATGCACAAAATATGGTCAATTCATTTATCAATTTATAATGTATAACCTGCTTGTCACCAGGGGTATCTAACACTGTCATCGTCATTGTGTTTCAATCCAAACAGAATTTTCGCTGTTCAAAACGTCCAGCCTGCTCAATATCCTTACCGGTTCCAGGAAAACTCAATTTTCAATGAAATGGTAAGACTCTTTGGCATACACATTTATTTTAAGTAATAAGAATATTTTCCTTTGCATACAACATTTACAGAGTTTAGTTTTAATGTTTCTTAAAAGAATTAAAACTGAACAAAATAAAAACGGCAATTGTTAAAAGGAATGCAAGTAAAATTGATGGCCGTTTATGAAAATCTCCCGTTTGGATTGACACACGAAAGAGACGACATTTGGAGTGGGGTATGGACTGATTCACCCAACCTTTCTTCAATGCAAGAATGAACACTGCTTTACTTACATGTCGATACCAGTGTCTACATCTGTTCCCATCATTTCACAGGCCATAATATGGACGATTGCTCCAGGATAATCGGTCTCGTAAATTTCCAATTTTACAGGGTACACTTTTGTGGCAAAAGTTATTTCTAAAATCAAAAACAAAAAGAAGGAAAAAGAGAACAAAATTTGTGTTTGTACATCATTCATGCATCACTTGAGAGGAAACTTTCAGAAAATGGTACAGACTAAATACTCTCAAATTCTGTACAAATGGAAACATTACTTGAATTTAACACAATGAATCATATGCTGTACAAAAACATACCTAACAAATTGTATTTGTAAGTCATAATTGTTGCGAAATTGTGCTAATAAGATATGACCGGAAATGTTAAGATATGGTTAAAAAAGAATTTCAGTAAATAGTTTTCATGTCATGGCACAAAAGTATATCTGATCATCTAGACTGGTATACAAACAAGCCTATACTGTACATCTTACTTTTCGAGTATTTCTTTGTGCAGCTGTGCTAACCATCTTCGAGTAACAGGTGGACATATTATAGCGCGACTGAATTAAATTATGTCGTCACTATTCATGTGACGACACAAAACATACTCTAAGACCATCTTGGGTAATGAATGCACAGACCATAATGACGTAACATCCCATACATTATATTTCAAACTGACCAACTGTTCTTGATAAAGTTGTGCGACAAATACATAACTCGAAAAATTCCGTCATCATAAACAAGCAAAAAATCAGTATTACAAAATCGTTTTTTGCTATGTAATGAATTTATATCAGCGGAATAGGAAGAAAATGGACATTTGACATTATCTTGATATGTTAGTCCTGATTAGTGTGCTCAGATGCAATGTACAGAAAAAGGGCAAGTTAATGCAATACTGAGAACAGTATTATATGATACTAACGTGTCACTATACCCGATACTTTGCATTATTATACTTGTTTGGGTGAGGTGGAGTAGAATATAATAATCTTGGTTCTGTTAAAAGAAAAACAAATTTCCTTTTGTAAGTTCTTCAATTCATAGACAGGAATAGAGGTCTTACTGTGTTTAAAGAGGGATAGTGGAAAGTGATTCCTTAAGCTTTAGGTCTTCGGTAACCAGGAAATAAATAAAAAGCATATTGCCCATTCAGATAAGTGAATTCTTACAATAAATGCAGCAGGTCATACCAAAAGAAAAATTATAAAAATTAATTAAAAATGGTTGTGTCACAAGTTATTTTACTGTTTTCTAAACCAAACCTGTCCAACCTTATATGGTACCACATTGCCTGGAATTTGCAGTAAATCGGATAGTCATTTTTTAAACCTGGTATTAATCTATTGCTAAATTCTCAGCATTCAACGAGACAAATATAACGTAACATTCGGTCCCATTGTAGGCATCCATACCTGCTATTCACACAAGGCTTAACATCCATAAAAACGGAAGGTCTCCCGATCTCTTCCTGATAAACATAAGTTTGAGAATCTAATGTTTGTTTGTCCAGTCCTATCCTATTTTTGAACTGTGGTAAATGTTACATTTTAGGATGGAAGGACAAACAGTTTTATAAAGTAAAGAATACTAAAAGTTTATATAATCCTTAGTCATGTTGCCTGGTTGTGATGACTAACTTTCCAACAATACCGACACAATATACATCCATCTTATTATGATTAAATTTTTCTCGAATTATATAACATGAGTGCTTGTGTGTGTGTGTGTGTGTGTGTGTGTGTAGCAATTATCAAAGATAATATTCATTCCATAAAAGAAGCTAAATATACTCATACAAATAAAACTCCTGTCCCACAAAAAAAAAATTTGGACGATGTTATGTTACAAATAAACCGGATCAAATTTTGTACGGAATCCAGCTCTGATCTGAATACATGTACAGCTATGATATACGTTGCCCAGGTAACAGGCACTCTCTGCAAAATGTAAGGAAAATACTACTTATGCAAACCCATAAATTAAAACCACTGAAAATTCTACAATTTTTGGAAAGTTTAACAAAAAGTCGTAAGGTTTTATAACAAGCAATTAAATTATTTGATTGACACACCGATGTAGTCATCGCTTGGAACTGTTTCAGCAGTTCCTTCAAAAGGTTTTCTGGCTGAAGGGGCCATTTTCCACCACGGACCATATGTACGCTGAAAAATGAAGTTAAAAACTATTTAATTATATGAAAGACACCACAGTAATAAAAGGTAACTTGATGTGGTTTAGGAGAAATAACACTAATAAATTTGTGCTAATGGACAATGGACAAAAGACCATCCATACATTTTTCTGATCTACGACCAATAGAGCTAACAATAAGAATTTTCATCTTACAACAGCAGCTTGTTTCATGGATTAATTCTATGTATAATCTCACTTCTTCTGTCATTAAATAATAAATGTAGAACGTAACCATGATGTTTTTTATGTGCTATAATATGTGAACATGTATATTGGATTCGCTTGTTGGTCAAGCATGACATCGTCGTAAACCAGTGGATTGTTGATATCTTCGAGATCTTCGACGGAGGTGTTTCATCAATGTCTGATAAATTTAATAACATTGTCTTCAGCCGCTCGAGATTAATTAAATTTATTAAGAACATTATATCATAGTTGGTCAACCGCAGATGACGCTACAAAATAAAATTTGTTCCATTTTAGCCATCTCATTATCTGGTTGAGCAACAACTGGTTTTACCCGACCAAGATGGACTAACTATAATAGCTCGAATGAAATTTGGTAACACGTGATGCTTGGCCGGTGCTTTCTCACGTATCGCTGAAATGTCAGTCGCGTTCATCTTGTACAGATATAATATTATTTATAATCATTAGTTTCTATTGTGTTCCATGCAAGTCAGTCACTGGTACAAAATTTCTGAAAGCAACCAAGCAATATCCACAGACACTTACAGGTACATATGTAAAATGCGGCACACACAAAAATATAAGTTTGTGAGTATTCCTGTTACAGCAGCTGGTGATAAAACACTTGGGAGATCACCTAGAACGCCATGGGCTAAGTAACCAGCAGAAAACTTTCCGTGATATAATTATTGTGGTCTTGTGACCCGCCTTGATATTAGAATTGATAAAGGAATCAACCAAAACATTGCGAATTTTTCATAAATGCAACTGATCAAGCGTACCATGCTCATGATGTCGCGTATAAAATTCCAGATTGACAACAACAAATATCGCAGATGTCAAGTTAATTCACACTCGCGAATCGGTTGATAAGATCGGCGATGAAAAAGAAAATAGTGTTGGGAGCGGGTAATTAAACGCCCACAATTACTTTATAGAGTTGATGTATTATATTTAAATATGATACTGGAGAGATACAGCAGCAATTAAAAAACTCGCCGATGCAGCAAGCAGGCGTTTCACGAGCAGTAGCCGCAGATTGGGTGTCACGACAGGCCATATGGCAAATTTATCGTCAACGTCCCATAACAATTCAGCATCGACGGTTTGATGTCAGAACACACAACGAAGTTCATCACATATATATCTTGTTTTTAACACTTGACATACATAAACGAGGCACTTACAAATACGCGTTGACTGTCGCAGATGTTGCAAGCAGATACAAAGAGACTGATCTGCTATCGTCTGAAACAGTAACTGATTACTCATCAGCGTTTGAACGAAATTATGCAAGAGAACCTCTGCGCTGGCCACGATTACTACAGGTTGTCCTGGTAAAGAATATCTCGGTTCAGTAACGACGCTAATGCAACAACAGCACGTCACGATCAGACGTGGACACAAAGCGATACATCGCGATCAAACAATCATTGAACGATTTAATCAAACATTTACACAGCGGCTCTTTGGACAATAATATATCTAAAAATTACTGAACTTTCAGGACACATCTCGTGAATGGGTTGCGAGACTACCTCATGTGGTGGTCGCGTTAAACAACGAAGTCACGAATGGAATTAACACGAAATCTGTCGACACAATTGCAAAAAGAACACAGACCACGACGAAAATCACCAGATCAGCTACAACAACCAGTGATGAGTAGTAAAGACACAGCGAGGTATGTATATGAACCTGGTGAACTTGAGGGTGATACGACAAGTGCAACTGTTCCTGTGTGGAGTGTAACAACACATACAATTTCCAGTGTGGTAAAATCTACTACGAAGCCACTAATGTATGGATTAGATTCAACAGCCACTCAACGTGGATCAATGTGTGAACAATTACAGGTAATTCTTGAAAACACCCAGTTACCACCAGATAGGATACTGCGTCGCAGACGCTTGCGGGGTCTCCAACACGCGCTAACAAAAAACGTTAACAAGGAGTTCCTCTACGTCTGTTATATTCAAGGCATGTCAGATATTTTCGCGTGTTTGACAGAAACTACCACTGACTGTCCACAGTAAATTGTCGTACATAATTAGGAAAATAATACCACAGCATTCTTCTGTTACCACAGGCGCAGTGACTATTTTATAGTTGTTTCAACATTATGACAATCTCCACATCCAGATGAAACTGGCGTAATCTTTTTGTCATCTCGCGTATAATTTGTCGATTGTTTCTTCACTACGTTGATAATTCTTGGTGACGCTGTTGTTGTTTGCGACGTTATTTGCAGATCCAGAATGAAGACATCCCTGTGTGCCATATTTTTGTTACTCGAGACACAGCCAGATAAACTAAATTTGACCATTCTATGCGATCAGCGACAATCCAGATGTTGGCATCTGATATTGTTAATCCTTGAGACGACTGAATTTTTATTGCATAACCCCGAGTCCAGCACGATGGGTTTAACGACCACGCTTGTTGTACAGCCTCCACTGGAATTTCGACGATATCTTTAAGAAAGAGTTTTTCTCATATGCCGGTTCTAGGAATGTCAACGTGTATATTTTGTCGGCGTGTATCTGTTGGTCGATAACATAGCGGGACTTGCTGAGTTGGAATTTTTTCCTTGTGAAGCTCAAATAATTCACGCTGAAGTGAATCACTGACGTTTTTCCTGGACACAACTATTAGATCATTAAGGCGCCATAAGTTCTAGAAATCGGATATTCGAGTCTCCGAAATTACGGTACGCAGTATTTCACATTGAATGTTATCATGTTGTAATCTGACTAACGATTTTAGTTGTAGTTATTCATCCTGCGTTCGATGGAAGTACAAAACTTCTTCATTGTGGCCAACAAAGTAGATCAACTATTCGTGTGGTGATTCACCTGTAAATGGAGGATGCTATCCATGATCGTCACACATGATAATTGCAGTAGATTTTGTTGGTAATTAATCAAGAAACACTTCTAAAAATCTCTGAATACAAATCTCATCCCAGATAATTATTCTCGTGATATATTTCTCCCTCATTCGATCGGAGGTCCATGCATAATCTCGCAATCTAAAGAAACTATGATACGTGCATGCGCTTACACAACGTTGTCTCGTCTCTTTTTCAAGCCGTTGAGTTGGCGTCAACACACTCATGTTATTTTTGTTTAAAAATAATTATATCGCACGTGTTTTAGCATAACCACCTGGACCATCTAGATACACCGTGCAATATCTTGTGATGGATAGTTTACTGACGGTGATGATGATGGTTCTGATAAAACATCGTTGCGATAATAAACATCTGGTATTTTAACGTCAGTCGATTCTGAATATTTACGTATTTGCCCTTACTACAGTATTTACCAAAATATACAAAATTTCATTGGTTATTGTTTTTACATTTATTGGAATATTTCATTTTTTTTTTCTATAAATAACCATGTAATTTATTTCATCTCCGTTAATAACAAAGTTCTCCCTTGATTACTTAACAGGGTCGAGTTTATCACGAAAACACCAAGTCAAACCATCTTCACCAACATGTTCAGAAATAAAATGTATTTTGCATATATACATGCTGTCATCAAAAAGATTATTAACGATAGCATATGCTCGTTTCTCATCCATTGTGGATCGATAAATATTCCATCGCCAACAGTTTTAAATGTTGAAAAACGATTGGACGCATCATCGTTGATAAATTTGTTCTTTGCTTGCTTGATAAAAAAAATACAGTTCTAACTCGAATGTATTTTGTTTTCTGTCACCCGGTAATCTGTCAACATCTGATTTCGTGATGTACTCTGACTCAATCGTAGATAACCTTATAAACTCATCTTGTGATGCTTCTAACGATCTGACGTGATTTTTGAAGAGATTTAAATCTGTTTTTGATTTTGGCAATGTGATTTTGATGCCGGTGAGATCTTAATGTCTAGCTTCGTCCGAGAATTCCATGCTATATGATTACTTTTCTTTAATATACATAATATTATTTCTTTAATTACGATTTCATCTAATTAGACTTTTACTAATAATTTGGAGAAAAATTGTCGCAATGATTATTGTGAGCTCCACGTGAAAGTTCGATGTGAAAATACCGGCCCAAAACCTTATCTGGTTTGTGGAATTGGAACTAAGGGAAAAACATAAATGTGTGTAGCTTTTGGTGGGAGAAAATACCGTGCGTTATATAGGTGTAAAACTTAAAAATCAATAAAATTACATTGACTTGTATTAAAATCAATAAAACTGATAAAATTAGTGAAAAATATGTTTAACAAGTTAGTGAAGACTCGTCCGATCGCTTAGATCGATTACCCCAACCATGTTGCTCATATGAAATACAAATATTCACATTGTATAGCACATAAAAAACATTCTGCATTCTTATTAAACAAGATTGAGATGCCACATTGTGTTGCGATCTGTAATGACCACGGCTGCACTAACCAGGTGCATATGAAACAGATATATGAATTATACATTGATATAGTAAAAGCTTTGTCGAACTCCGGTAATAGCTTGACTAGTAAATCCAAACGTAGTCACCGGATTATACCAGGTTGGAATGACTGTGTCAAAGAATTACACGATTTCGCACGAAATGCTTACCTTATGTGGCGTGATAACGGTAAACCTCGTCACGGCCATCTTAGTAATCAAATGCGTCAAACAAGAGCACAATTTAAGTATGTTATTAGATTATGTAAGAAAGAGGAAGTAACACACAAAGCAGACTCTCTAGCACAAAAATTTAAAAATGTCGACCAACGTGAATTCTGGAAGCATGTTAAACAACATACCACGACAACTTCCAAAAAATTACCAATTTGCATTGATGGGAACCATGGTCAGAATAATATATGCAACATGTGGAGAAATCATTTTGAAGACGTACTCAATAGTGTAAAAAATGAATCGAATAAGAAGTATGTACTTTCAGCATTGAATGCACCTTCTGCTTGTAATCACATTATCTGAGATCCAACGTGCTATAGCGAGACAAAAAGGTGGTAAATGTCCAGGTTCAGATTTTTTATGTGTGGAACATTTAAAATTTTCAGATACTAGACTTCATGTGTTATTGATAAGTTTATTAAACTATGTTTGTGCATAACTTTGTGCCAGATAATTTCACAAAAGTTACCATTATACCGCTACTAAAAAGCAAAATTGGTAACATAGCGGACAAAAATAACTACAGACATATAGCTCTTACGACTATTATTTCAAAAATATTTGAATGCATCATTATGCATAGATGTGAAGTTACAATCTCTGATAATCATTTTGGCTTTAGAAAGCAGCATTCAACCGATTTATGCATATATGCTTTTAAGGAAGCTGTCAGCTATTATGTAGAACATGGCAGCCCAGTGTTTGCATGTTGTTTAGATGCTAGCAATGCATCTGATAGGGTCAATCATTGGACACTCTTTAAAAAGTTGATTGATATTAAAAGACCTGTCTACATAGTTCATGCTTCAGTTAATTGGTATGGGAAACAGTTGTATTGTGTGCGATGGGGAAGTGTAATATCCAGCGCTTTCAATGTAACCAATGGGGTGAGGCAGGGGGGAATTCTATCCCCCTTGTCATATATATATATATATATATATATATATATATATATATATATATATATATATATATATATATATATATATATAGACGAGTTAAATCGTAAGCTCAGTCAGTGTAACGTAGGGTTATGTCTGCCACCAAATGTGTTATTTCTTAACAATTTCAGTTTACCTGATGATATGTCATTGATAAGTCCTTCTATAATAGGTTTAAGAAAATTATTATAGATATGTGAACAATACGCATTTGAGAATGATATAATGTATAATACAAAAAAAAGATCAGTATGCATGGTTTTTCAGACAGGTTCTTTCAATTTATCATCTCCTCTTTATATCTTAACGGCAATGCTTTTATCTATGTCAACACTTATACGTATTTGGTCATATTTTGAAATTCAATCGGTCAGATAATGAAGATATGATGAGACATTACTGATCTCTGTGTACTCGAACAAACATGCTTCTGCGTAAATTCAAGAATTGTTCATTGCATATAAAAATTAGATTATTCAAATCTTATTGCTGCACCATTCTTTGCGCTCCTCTGTGGACAAACTTTAGTGAATGTATGAAAACAAAACTAGTTATTGGTCATAATAATAGTCTTCGTTTTCTATTAGGTCTTCCAAGGTGGAACAGTGCCTCCAAGATGTTTGTTAACTATAATGTATTCAGTTTTGATGAAATAATGAGAAAGTATGTATTCTTAATGATGACAAGAATATCTAATAGTAAGAACTGTATTTTGAAATCTCTTTGGAACTATGACATTCATGTACATTCTCATTATTAGTAGATGGAACAATTACTCTTTAAATGTATCATTTAATTTTTATTATTAATAATGCATGACGCAGTTAATATTTGTAGATGTTGCTATATATATATATATATATATATATATATATATATATATATATATATATATATATACGTACTTTTATGTTTAAAATGTTTTTTTGTTTTTTTTTTATAAAACTTTATATTTTTTATTTTAGAGGTATATATATACCAAAATGAAAAGAAAAGCATAAAAAGCATACCAATAGAAATTTATACCATATAGAAAACTATAGCACAACAATTTTAATAGTAGAGCAGGATGGTCTCTAACTAGTATAGAAAGATCAAACAGTCACCCTTCCCAAATATACTGAACGGAAAATTCAATGATAGCTTCAACATTTTTAGGCACAGTCAAGCAAGCAGGGTGACCTCATGTAAACTCGTTTTGTCGCGCTATGATGTTAGAGGGAACGCACCTGCGGTTGTGAAAAAGTTGTACAAAGATAAACAGACGCAACAATTCGTCATTTATAAGCAAAGCCTGAGAAAGCACTGGCAGGAAACAAATCGGCAGAAAAAAACCCAATAAATTGGAGGCAATTACGTAACTTGTATATCTTCTCTATGGTGTGTCAAGTCTTCTATTTCTATTCAAGTACTTATTTCGCCACACATACCTGCACTAGTAATATTTAAATCCAATACTGACTTTCTTGACCCAGTGTAATGCTGAACTGCCATTGTAAAAGTTCATAGCGATAGATAATTTTCGTCTGGAAAATTTGTAATTACATTAGTAGATAATTAAAAAAATCACGACTGAATAACATTTATAATAAACGTATTATGATGAGAAAAAAAGGTAAAAATATTTTTTAAAGTTACATCAGTAAATGCGATTATATGACCCGCGTGACTTGTACTTTATAAATGCAGTCCGACGAGACTAATATTTTGTGGTTTTTTTTAATTCATACATATAAAAGAAATTTCATCTATTCAATATAAAATCTTTTCCATGATGTGCTATTCCAAATTTATAATTAAGAGAACGTTCTTACATATATGTAAAGAGTCCATTAAAGTTGTATTATACTCAGTTTTTTACTGACAATCATAGTTCCATATTAGAAAACAAAGAAACTGTATCAAACATAACTTACAAAGGCACATGCTTGATAAAAATCTCCACAGCTTTGAAATATTCTGTCATTTCCCGCAAGATTTCTGGCTGTGTAAGACTCACGGTTTTCCTCTCCATATTGTGAACTGAAATCCTTGACCTCGTTTGCGAACTGAACAGTGAGATTTACGTCTGCTTTATTTACGTCTGCTTTAACAGCTTTACGTCCTATTGCAATACTTGTTAAAATGGAAACTGCTTTTTTAGCTAATGATGCTGCCATGCTAATATCTGAAAATCACATGAAATATGTGAATCAAAATGAAATGAAATCAAAATTATTACGCAGTCAGTACACTTTATATACAGTGTGTCCAGTTGATTATATATATATATATATATATATATATATATATATATATATATATATATATATATAAACATGTTAACATATCACTTTATGCGATTCTGATTGGTAAAAAAACCAACATGAAAGTCTTGCGCCGTATTCTATTCAGTTATCGGATTCAGTGATATAAACCAGTCGACCAACAGAAAGTTATCCAGCCACACCATTTTTTGCACAATAATATAGATCCAACGATCTGCTGTTTCTTTGTATGTGATGCAATTCTGACAATAAATAAAAGTTGTATATATATATATATATATATATATATATATATATATATATATATATATACATACATATATATACATACATATATATACATATACACATATACATACATATATATATATATATACATACATATATATATATATATATATATATACATATATATATATATATATATACATATATATATATATATATATACATATATATATATACATACATACATACAAACACACACATACATATATATATGTGTATATATATATATATATATATATATATATATGTGTGTGTTTATATATATATATATATATATATATATATATATATATATGTGTGTGTGTATATATATATATGTGTGTGTGTATATATATATGTGTGTGTGTATATATATATATTAATCATTAATCATCCCTACACATGAATATCCAATAGTAGTGAACTGACACACTTTAGATCGAAACAGTCATAACTTTCATCGAAATCTACGTATACACTTCATTTAACCCGAACAGAGTTTAATTATGTCGCATCAAACAGAATTTCAATCGAACATGCTGTGTTGAAATATTTATGTTGTCTGTGTCAACTGTTCCATTTATCTGGAAGGACATTTGCTGTTCCTGAATTATTGTAAACAAATTTCTACTGTTAAATGTTACTGGTCATTATTCTATTATCAAGCGTCTAGGACTACATTTTTACGATCAGCAAACCAAACCTACTAAGTCAGAATGAAAAAAAATTGTTCTTTTTCTCTCAACTATTTCCATAGAATTAAAAGCTATGTGATAAGCAAAATCTCAATCGGTAAGGATTTAGTATCAAATTTATGAAAGGTGCTGAATAATGTCCATTGTTGGCTCGCAAAGGCTTGCATGACCTGTACATTATTCAAAGCGTTTCATAAATTCAATATTAACTCATTACTCATTTGAGATACTATATTAATGCTCCGCTGGATTCATCTTCACATTACTTTCACATTTTTCTTTAAAAAATACTCTATTTAGAATATACCTAAACGCAAACTCAAAGTGATGAAAGGCCCTTTTTCTTGTTCACGTTTTCAGAGTATCCCTGCTCGTGGGGTACAATTTTCTGGTTATGGATACTCGGTTTGTGTGTGTGATTAGGATTATTTTGTAACGTAGCTTTAATAATTGTTCAGTCATATTGCTAAGATGTCTGCAGTGAGGCAGTGTATTGTGATGTCTAGCACTGGGCAATCATGACGCAGACATGTAGTATGATGTCCCACCCAATCACATTATTCTGACACCAGGCCTACCAGTCCTAACACTTACCTCTTAAAGCTGAGCGCCAAGCGAGTCAGCTGTTAGTACCATTTTTGCAAGTCTCTGGTATGACTCGTCCGGGAATCGAACCCACGACCTTCCGCTTCCGCGGCGGACACTAACCACTAGGCCACCGGAGCGGTATATACTAGGTTTATACTTTCGTCTACAGTTTTCTGCATACACACGTATAAGTCATACCAAAGTAACGCAGACCTTGATATGTCATTGCATAATGTGCTAGCAGATCAGGTCTTTGTTGCGTGTTCTGTTGGTTGCTTTAAAAATATTATATAGAACCAGCTTTTCCTAATTAAAGCGGTATACATGAATAATTTGAACTATGGAAGAAGTTCTGTATCTTCCTTGAAATACTTATGTTGTTGAATGATCTACAGGATAACTCGCCTCATTTTTATTCAGATATTCTTAAAGCATAAATAGCGTCAAACTGACAGTTGTTAAAAAAAGGTAAATATCATGAACACTCTTGACGAACATGTTACTATTAGAAGATATAGGTTGATGTATTGGACATATTAAACATTTCTATAAATCAGACAAATCATTGTTTATTTATTGGCATTCTCAGCAAGAATAGAATGTTGCCTGTGGTTTAGCTTCTTGTTTGCTGTCATTTGGGGTGGGAGTATTGGGAATTTAAAGACAGTGAAAACTGCGCCATATGCAGAAAACACTCTTCTTTTTTTCCCGGACCGATACATTTATCTTGTATGAATAAACAAAGATCAGCTGTCTGATAATTCAACATCATTAACGTAATAATATATTGTATATACACACACACACACACACACCCACACCCACACATACACATACATACATACATACATACATACATACATACATACATACATACATACATACATACATACATGGGGGCACAGAGTGGTCTAAAGCGCTTTTCGTTACGGATCACTGCCGTCTCACCTCTGTCTGCGTGGGTTCGAGTCTAAGATTCGGCTAATGTAGTTATGTGAGAAAGCTTGCCAGTAGCTTCTCGTGGGTCGATGGTTCTTTCCGGGGGTTTTCCCGGGTTCTTCCTCCACCAATAATACTGGCAGCCATGTATAGCCTATATTGTGCTGAAAAATGGCGCTAAACCCTAAAAAACAAACAAAAAACATACATACATACATACATACATTTTGCTTCCAATAAATATGCATATGCAATTTTTCAGTCCTATCGCTACGATGTCTGCAGTGTGGCAGTTTATAGTGATGTCTTTCACTGGGACATCAGGACGCAGACATGTAGCATGATGTCCCACCCAGTCACATTATCCTGACACCGGGCCGACCAGTCCTAACACTAACCTCAATGCTGATCGTCAAGCGAGGCAACTGTTAGTACCATTTTTGTAAGTCTTTGGTATGACTCGACCGGGGATCGAACCCACGACCTCCCGCTTCCGCGGCGGACGCTCTAACCACTAGGCTACCGGAGCGGTTTTTTAATTTGTGGAATAGTGTCATTTGGGCAACCGATTGTGCGAGATATTCCTTAAAATATAGCCTCTTGTTTCCCTCTTAGTCAATCGAATCTGGTAAAACGCTTCACAATGCCTTTATTTAGGCAAAAAGTCGTCGACCCAAACAACACAAGTATCACTGTAGACGTCCTACACTGTATAATATGATGCTAAGCGTCATAACAATCAAGATTAAGTTTTTAAAAAATACCCTCGTTTTCTTTACCAATACCTATTATGCAATATGGCTTCATTAGCCAGGTGAACAAACATAGACCCAGGTCTACTGGAATATCTTGAGACGGCAAGAGCTATGATAGATAAGTGTCCGATGTCAGAAAGTTTCAGCAGTAATTGAACTTTTTTGTCACTATGTATGACTTTTTGTATTATCTTCGTTAGACTATTATGTCCGAGTCAGCAGCCGCTTGATGTGCAAGGTCATTCGCTAACATAGGTCTTCTGTATTCCCCCACCCCCGTAATTATTAGAAGCGCTTTCGAGACAAGTATGAATGCTTTTGTGCATGACACAACTGGTACTTCCAATGTTTGTTTCTAGAGAAGTGACACAAATTCTAAATACTATCTAGCTATTTGGACTATACTGAAATATGTAGTGAGGGACGACCATATATATTTTGAAGGTGCTTGGGGTGGAAAAGGCTGGGTTTATTATTATTTTTTTCATTCATAAATCCAAAAAGGTTCAACAAACAACCGTGCTCTGCTTTGTATAAAAGCGGTAATTCTACCAATGATATTATATGAAAACATAAATTATGTTGCAACAAAGGCAAATGCAAAACAAAAACGAAAATGAGAGGTACAAGTACCCAACTTGGAAAGAAAATTGACACACCACCGCCATTTAATATAAAGGAATATACTGATATGTGTACTCACCCACTCACTACTTGAGACCTAACGACAGTATCTGAACGCTTAGGTTTACAAACTGACCACGTGATCAATAAACATGGTCTGAACAGATTATGACATAGAAAAAATAGCAAATGCACGTGCAAAAAGGGAGTGAATATAAATCAAATGACCAGATTTTAAATATAATCACGGTACAAGGCATCACTAATGCAAGAACCTGTCGTTTCAGAGACGTGTGGTTTACACTGATAACGTGTATTTAGTAGCAGGTAATTGCTTTGCAATAGGACTAACGACATCGATATGACTACATAACAGTGTTTACACTGATAATGTGTATTTAGTAGCAGGGTAATTGCTTTGCAATAGGACTAACGACATCGATATGACTACATAACAGTGTTTACACTGATAATGTGTATTTAGTAGCAGGTAATTGCTTTGCAATAGGACTAACGACATCGATATGGCTACATAACAGTGTTTACACCGATAATGTGTATTTAGTAGCAGGTAATTGCTTTGCAATAGGACTAACGACATCGATATGGCTACATAACAGTGTTTACACCGATAATGTGTATTTAGTAGCAGGTAATTGCTTTGCAATAGGACTAACGACATCGATATGGCTACATAACAGTGTTTACACCGATAATGTGTATTTAGTAGCAGGGTAATTGCTTTGCAATAGGACTAACGACATCGATATGACTACATAACAGTGTTTACACTGATAATGTGTATTTAGTAGCAGGTAATTGCTTTGCAATAGGACTAACGACATCGATATGGCTACATAACCGTGTTTACACCGATAATGTGTATTTAGTAGCAGGTAATTGCTTTGCAATAGGACTAACGACATCGATATGACTACATAACAGTGTTTATAATGAAACAGCTTGTAACAATTCAACCTAAAAGGTCAACATTGGAAAATTTATATTGACCATTGAAGCATAAGGTTTAGGAATTGGTGTCATGGAGTTTGACAGGTGGTATCTTTCCACCCCCACTCCCCAACATCCAACCAGAATCAAAAGCCGCTTAAAAAAAAACAAGCGAACAACAACAAAAAACCCATCAAAAAGTGCCAACAAACAAATGGTTTTGAAAACTTTAGAAACTGCGAAAAACCGAAGAAATCAAAAACGGGTGTTTAATCAACTTGATTTTAACTATGAATTTAATGTTGTCTTGGTTTTTTATCGGCCTTATTTATTTCTTCTTCTTTTTCTCATTAGTTTATCATGGAAACAAACTACACACACACACACACACACACACACACACACACACATATATATATATATATATATATATATATATATATATATATATATATATATATATATATATATAGAGAGAGAGAGAGAGAGAGAGAGAGAGAGAGAGAGAGCGAGAGACAGACAGACAGACAGAGACTATGTTTCCTTGATAAACTGATAAGAATAAATGCCAAATTTTCTTATATTCTTTTTGATACAGAGTATCAATTAAAAGAAAGTGTTCTCCATGGTATAGCAGTGTTAGGGATCAGCTTCGCACTGCTACAATACATCGCCGAAAAGCAGAGAGGTTTTGGCTTTCCACCAGAAAAACTACCGGAAAAACTACATAATGAATGGAAGTTTACGAACAGCCTGGACTTTGCAAACAGACTGAAAATAGCCAGGTAGCTCTTAGAAGGAATGCTAGAAGAACAAGCCGAAACGTTGCGAGGCTGCATTAACCCACTCTATGTCAGATTGGGGACATTGAAGGAAGTGATAGATATTGTCCAAAACGTAAAGTGCTTTTTGGATAACATCTTGACAGAGTAGCCCCATGTCCCAAATGGTTTGGACCAGCTCAAGAAAGCCGAAGAACTGATGAGAAAGGAGCTATTAGAAGAAGTGAAGAAGATAAAAGATAACTGGAGTAAGGAGAGAAAGGACAATGAAAACAAAAAAAAAAAGAAAGAGGAATTTGAAAGATTAAATAACAATTGGATAAAGATACAAGAGAAGTTTACAGCTATGGGACATCCTGACTGGATTCCCGAGGACGAAAAGAAGAAGAAAAAGGGAATCATTAATAAAATCAAAAGGTGGTGAAACAACGGCAGAAAATAAAAGAAGAAGTACCCAAAGGCCTTTTTCAGGGCCACTCATATACCTCGAAAAGATATTTGCTTTCTTTGCCTCCATTTTCCTTGTCACTAGATAGTCCCAAATACAAATACAAATAATATTCCCCATGTTTAATTTCCCTTGCGGCTAGATAGTCCCACTATGTTCAATTCCCCTTGAGGCTAGAGTGCCGCACTATGTTTAAGGTTATAGTGTCCCAAGCCCTTTTTGACTGGATTTTTCCTTGAGGCTATAAATCTTGAGGCTATAGTGCCCCAAGCCCTTTTTGACTGGATTTCCCATTGAGGCTATAGTGCCCCATATTACTACTTCCAATTCATCTGTTCTTTCCTTACATACACATTCTATTGCTACTAATATAATCCACTGGGCTGATCTTACTACTGATTTTGCCTCAAACTTGCATATTCATGTGACCGAGCCCAACCAATGGGAAATTGTTAAACTCTTCTAGAATCGTCTAAACCCCATCAGCCCATGAAAAATTAAGCCAAAGGCGCAATTAGGTATTGTTATTAAGATTTTGATTAGTAATTGTTAACACATAAGTCAACATCTATTTATAGACCTATGTAATATTATGCTCTTAACAAATTCAGGTAACGTATGCAAAATGTAACTAAGATATTCTGTACAATTTGCAACCATGAATAAAAATTACAAACATTAAATAAAAGCATGTACTGGGGCGTACAAAAATATAAAGATACACAATACACTGTCGACATTGGTTAATTTGTGGTATATTTTCTTTAACGAAACAATTATGTCTTGTTACACCTGGCCAATGTGATTAGCCATATTCATTTCATTTCAAAATATATACCCATAACTGATTTGGTATTTCACGACTTTTATCGTTCTTCAATAAACCAAAATGCCTGTCTGATTTTGGTTGTGTATGGATATACTGCAGTAAGGAAAAAATCATAAGAATAAGTATTGTAAAACTAAAGCAACTTAACTCTCATCTGTGTAACAGCGTCGAAATGAACTGCCAGTTATGTAAGGTATACTTGAATATTTGGCCTACAGATCCCACAGTGTTTATTAATTTATTCGGTACATTTGTTGCTAGCAAGTAGGCGTAATGTCTCTTCATGTTTTTCTTTGTATATTTGCCAAAGATACATATACAACATATTTGTAAAGGTAACACAGTGTATTTGCAGAGGATACAAGTGCATTTGCAAAGATACATAATGTATTTGTAAAGGGTACATACAGAGTGTATTTGCAAAGGACACGTACATAATGTATTTGTTTGTAACGGATACATACGCAGTGCATTTATAAGTGATACATACACAGTGTTTTGCGAATGATACATACAAATTGTATTTGCAAAGGATTGTTGTGTATATTTAATATATTATATATGCTTGACCTATATCCATGACTGAAGACGGAGTTTTGGTGCGTACCTGTATTCGTGTTTTTGTTGTTGTCTTGTTTGTAAGTTATAAATAGGTTCTTTACTTGAGTTTGTGACCTTAGAAGGTTCTAGAAAAGAATTTTGTTAACGATAATATTCTATTAAGATATCTGAGTTTTTCAAAAAATGTTAATGCGACATGGGTCAAGTGGGGACATATGTTTGAGATAAACACGATTATTCACCCGTTCTTTAATTTCAGTCCGTATAAGTATTCACTGTTGTATTCAGATATAAATTTAGAGGAATTATTTAAAAGAATTATGAAAAAAATATCGTATACTATGTCATTGTGATACATCAAGACTATTGAAACATGAGCACATTTTACATTTGAATGCATTCGGACACTACACGAATTCATTCGGAACACTTCATTTAGACTATCATAGAATTTATAGGATTATTTAATAATTAATTTACAATACTGTAGGTTCCTTTTTTTAAAATAAATTTCTTATTCTGCACTTGGCAACCCGGGAGTAGAGTTTTTAAAGTTTCACACTGCATATGCCTGTTATAATTCCTGTATTTTCTTGTGTCTTCATCATTGATAGTTTATCTCCAGCACTTTTTCCAATTGTAAGCAAAAATGTTCTGCGTTTAGAGTAAATGAGTGGTGATCATCTACTTCTTTATCACACGTCTGTTGTTATTTACAAAAACATATCCATATGATAATACGTTATATAACACCTGATAAAGTCACGACGCTAAGGCGTCACGACCGAGACAGCCGAACAATCTGGTACCAATTCCACAACACTATTTTGAGATATGATAAAATAAGATGAGTATTGTTCGTCATGCGATAAATTAATATTTTACTTTTATTCTCATCAAACGTATGAATCTCTTTGAATAATTTTATTTTCATTCCCTAAAGGTCACAAAATATAGAAACTATTATAATCGTTTCAAACATTACGTTTGACAAAAGCACTCATGCGACATCGTCCATATACTATTATCACACGGCACATAACAGCCTTTTCAACTCACTAGATCAAAAAAGATCGTGTGCATCAAGGAAATATTAGATATTGCAGAAAAACTGTCAAACAAAGCTCTAAACTTGTGCGGAACCAATTCAAGCACTTTTGAACTCTACGCCTACTGATTCCAAGGACACTCGCGGTTTGTTATGTTTTTTTATTTGTTGAGGATGGGGTGGGGTATATTTTCGTTTGTTTAATTGTTTTTTTTTTGTGGTTCTGCAATATAATTTGTTGATTTGTATTATTTTTTTGTGCTTCAGCTCAAAATCGATTATCATCCATCTTTCTATGGCACGTATATTTCCAATCGTCGTTATCTTTTATCTCCGTTTTGTGCCAATTCCTTTCCAAATAAGGAAAAAACAAAATTGAAATCTGAAGTATATTATATTGCGTTTTTAATTAGAAAATGAAACAACGTCATGCGCATGAGAAATAGAATAAAACAAAACATGTGTATTGCTTTTAAAGTTCTTTTGTTTGGACCATCATAAAATAAGTTAACTATGATAATTTCCTAATCAGGTAGATTACTCTTAGAACATCTTTCCGTCGTTTTTTGAAATATTGTAAATTGTGACAACGTTGCCATGAGAATGCGCGCATATACCACAGACTAAAACACTTAAGGTAGATTGTCATTTTAATATGCATGTACATCTTCAGAAAATGAGATTAAATGTAACACCTTACTTTAAGTTACTCCAGAAAGTATACCATTTAAAACTACAGTAAGGTAAGCATAAACCAATTGAAACATAAACGATGAAGTACCAAATTAGTCAGCGATTAGGCATAAACCAATTGAAACATAAACGATGAAGTACCAAATTAGTCAGCGATTAGGCATAAACCAATTGAAACATAAACGATGAAGTACCAAATTAGTCAGCGATTAGAAACTGGTTGGACACAGAATAAAGATTGGTAAACATCATTAAACATGATGGTAGAGACCTAAGTGATCACATCTGAAGCATAATGTTTTAAAACAAAACAAAATGTAAAATGGCTGATAATAATTCCTCGATAATTGATAAATTGTCTCAACTTTATATATTTGATTGCATCAATGTGAACCAGTGTGCGAAATAAACTCAACACCCTGCCGCACCCCTCCACATTAATGGCAAGAAGTTGTCAAATCTGTAAAGGTATACTTAATATCCCACAGACAAAGCATTCAAAGTAGACAAAAAGTATTTCCTTTGTTTATTATCTACAATGCGAACCATAATTCTGCATGCACATATAGTAATGTAATTGCACCTGTATATGTGGAACCCTTGTAAAGCTGTTTGTCTCTGTTTGACTCACGGTACAGTACCGTCGGTACTTGTTCATCATCTCATATAGTAAACCTATGGAAACAAATTCAATAACTTTAAATTTCTGAATGCACATGTTGAAACCTGTATATTTCTTTTCTTCAGTTTAGACCTATCCTAGATGCAAACTTATCTGTGGAGAAACCCATATGTCCCGCGGCATTGTACTCTCTCTCTCTCTCTCTCTCTCTCTCTCTCTCTCTCTCTCTCTCTCTCTCTCTCTCTCTCTCTCTCTCTCTCTCTCTCATGGATGATGGATAAATGAAATGCTGTTAAACTCACAAAATACATATTGGCAACATGAATAACGATTAAGGTAGATAACGGTGATATTAACAATTACTATCATCACTCGACTCGCTATCCTTGCCCTTGACTTCTCAAATAATTAGAATCATAGTTATCCTAAAATTTTGGTCAAGTTAGCTTCTTTGCGAGTATATGACCTTTTGCTTTTCATTCAGATACAAGAAGAAGAGAAAGATTTTCACCATAACTACACCAAACCGCACATTATAACCTGGTGAGTCACCGGGAGTATATATATATATATATATATATATATATATATATATATATATATATATATATTTCTCTGCTCTAATCCAAACATGATGTGATCATGTACTCCCCCAACAACAACAACCAAAAAATTATATATAAAAAATTATATCCTCATATCAGATGAAAGATGTTTCTATTTGCTTCTATAGACAACCTCCTGAGTGTATGCAATATAATTTAGTATACTTTGGCCAGAAATTGGCAAAGAATTAAATTTATATCAATGTCGAAGATATTTGTTAGGACACAAGGCATGGAGTGATTCAGCAAGATAGTCTGGAGTTTGTATGGCTTTAGCGTATGTATAATGTTTATATATTTGGTCTTTTACACCAAGATTGCAGATTTGCAGACTTAGTTTCAAAATAGAGAATGCCTACTCGTTTATTTTGAAAGTCCTGTAACTATTCTTGCCACTTTTAGCTGTATTTTTTTTATCGAAGTTGTCTTTCGTTCTGTAAATGAATACTTATCCAAGACTATACAGAGACGATGCAGCTGGTATAAATTTAAGATTTTCTCCCTAATTGTGTATTTTTGTTTTCAATGTTGTGTTTTTTTTTACAATTTTAGTCCATGTTATGTTTGACGAAAGTAGTGCTCTATAATGACCAAGGTAGCATACATACTAAATGTCATTATTTCTTGAAAAGAAGTCCATGCATATTTACGTTTCTATTTGTAAAACAAAAATTAAAAGTGATTGCTTACGACATTTATTTATGCAGTTTTATTTGATCATTATTCATGCGTGATTATATTTCTACATAATAATAGGATAACTAATACAAAGATGAAACATTTCAAAACAGACTTACGCAAGAACTCGTACCATCCGCAATATCATTTTGGCAGATTATAAACATGCAAGATCCAAGAATTGATCCTAGTGCTACACCAGTATTAAAAAATAAAGTCTCTCCTGAATAAGCATGGGTCAAGAAGACCATTTGTATTCTATACATTAGATACTTTTCTAACCATTTCAATAAACTAAGTGATATACCGTTCATTTACAATACGAATCTTCTGTGCTGGACCTGATCAAATGTTTTCGACATACATGAATGTTGATACTGTTCCACCAACTTACATGCACTGTGAAACTGCAATATGTTCTGATACAGTCGAGTGACCAGGAAGGAATCCTCACTGAAACTTGCAGACAAAGACTATTATGAAAATAATTAAACACAAATGCATCTTTAAAATTTAGTATGGTTCTCGACATATACATGGAAATCTCGAGTATATTAAGAAATGGGAAGAATGTGTACTAGTAGGATACCTATATAAAATTCATTTACTTTAACGACGGACTTATGTATTCATCATTTCTAAAACGATGTTATGGTGTCATTTCAAGGATAGATACTTCCACAAAAGGAGAGATACTGCTAGGAAAGAAGATATACTGACAAGGAAGGAGAGAGAGGGAGACATACACAACAAAACACAAATCGTCTTGCTTTCTTTAGGGAAATTCATAATAAACCAAAATATTAAAATACTCACTTCTCCAGCAAGTTTTCCTTTTCTCGTCAGCTGCCGTCAACCTCTGCTTCAGAAACGACCAAGAACACAATTCGTACATCTCTTTTAGGAGTAGACACTAAAGAACTATTTCAAAATCATCATTCATTATCAAATGCATCCTAAAAAGATGCTGATTTATAACATATAAACATATAGTTCACTATCATTGTCTTACCGTTCCTAGCATTCACACAGCAACTGCACCATCTTCACAAAATCCCTGGAGGCTGAAAACATTTAAATAAATAAGGAAACAAAATCATTTGCAAACTAATATAATATTCATAAAACAGAAACACAAAAGACAAACACTTTCCGATGCAAGTGAAACTTACCTGTAGTAACAAAAAAGACCCTGCAAAAAACTCATCAGCAAATATTAAAGAAAAAAATAATTCATAAAACAATCAATAACACTGACAACAAAAACAAAACGATAGAAGTCAGCCACACGAAATGATTAAAAGAAACCTAAGCTTTCTTAGTATGGATATATCTTACCTATACCTGAAACAGTCGTTGCAGTTCGGGTGCTGGTAAATGTAGTGGTAGCTGGAGCAGCATTCGAGATTCCTGGAGCCACCGTAAACACTCCTGGTGATAGGGTGGTTGTGGTAACAAATGTAGAGACAGGAACAACTGAGACGGAGATTCCTGGAGCTAGTGTCGATACTCCTGGTGCTGGGGTGGCTGCTGTTGCAGCCGTCCTGGTGGGAGCAGAGGTTGAGATCCCGGGAGAAAAGGTGGACACTCTTGGTGCTAGCGTAGCTGATGTTACAGCCGTTGTGAGCGGGGAAGCGGTCGATAATCCTGGTGTAAGTGTCGATACTTCTGGTGCTTCTGTCATAGCAGTGGTGACGGGAGCGGCATTCGAGACTCCTTGAGCCAAGGTAGACACTTTTTGTGCTGAGGTGGATGAGCTAGCAACTGTAGTAACTGAAACGGCGGCTGAAATAGAGATTTCTGGTGCTAATGTTGATACTCCTGGAGCTAGGGTAGTTACTGCTGAAGACATAGTGACAGGAACGGCTGGGGTGGAGATTCCTGGTGCAAGCGTCGATATCACTGGTACTGGGATTGCTTTTGTTCCAGTCGTGCTGATGGGAGAAGCGGTTGAGATTCTGGGTACAAAAGTGGATATTACTGGTGGTGTAGACACTGTTGTTACAGCTCTGGTGACCGGGCTAGCTGTTGATATTCCCGGTGAAAGTGTCAATACTCCTGGTGGTACTTTTACAGAGGTGGTGATGGGAGCAACTGTCGAGACTCCTGGCACCACGGTAGATGCTCCTGTTGCAGAGCTGGCAGCACTAACAACTGTAGTAACCGGAACGGCTGGGGATGAGATTCCTGATGCTCGTGTTGATACTCCTGATGGTGGTGTAGCTGCTGTTACAGCTGTGCCGATGGGAGCAGAGGTTGATACTACGGGTACAAGAGTGGATACGAATGGTGCTGGGGTCCCTACTATTACAGCCGTTGTGATGGGGACAGTGGTCAATACTCCTGGTGCAAGTGTCGATACTCCTAGTGATGTTGATACAGCGGGGGTGACATGAGCAGAGGTTGAGACTCCTGGAGCTATTGTTGATACTCCTGCTGCTGAGGTAGCCGCTGTTGCAACCGTTGTGTTCGGAGTAGCCGTTGACAATCTAGGTGCAAGAGTGGATACCTCAAGAGCTGGTGTCACTCCTGTAACAGTTGTGGCAACCGGGAGAGCAGTTGATACTCCTGGAGAAAGTGTCAATATACTTGGTGATGATATTACAGCGGTGGCGACTGGAGCAGTGGTCGAGACTCCTGCAGCCAAGGTAGACTCTTCTGGTGATGAGGTAGCTGAACTAACAACTGTAGTAGTAGGAGCGGCTGAGATGGAGGTTCCTGATGCTAGTGATGATATTCCTGATACTAAGGTAGCTGATATTCCAGCAGTACTCATGGCAGCAGTGGATGAAACTCCGCGGGTAGAAGTGGATACTCCAGGTGCTGATATCGCTGCTGTTACGGTCTTGGTGATCGGGAGAGAAATCGATACTCCTGGAAGAATTGTCGATACTCCTGTTGCTAATGTTACAGCGGAGGTTAATGGAGAAATTGTCGAGGCTTCTTGAGCTGAGGTAGACACTTCGGGTGCTGAGGTGGCTGAGTTAACAATGGTAACATGAACAAGTGTGGAGGACATTCCTGGTGCTAGTGTTGATACTCCTGGTGATGATGCAGCTCCAGTTTCAGACGTGCTACTCGGATTCGCCGTGGATACTTCTGGTGTAAGAGTGGATACCCCAAGGGATGGGGTCGCTCCTGTAACAGCTGTGGCGACAGGGACAGCGGTTGATACTCCAGGTGAAAGTGTCAATGCTCCTGGTGATGATGTTACATTAGTGGGGACGAGAGCAGTGGTCGAGACTCCTGCAGACAAGGTAGACAGTTCTGGTGATGCGGTAGCTGAACTAACAACTGTACTAATCGGAACGGCTGAGATAGAGATTCCTGGTGCTAGTGTTGATACTTCTGATGATAGGGTAGCTGCTATTTCAGCAGTGCTGATGGGAGCAGTGACTGAGATTCCGGGTGTAGAAGTGGATCCTCCAGCTGCTGGCGTCGCTGCTGTTACAGTCGATACTCCTGGTGGAATTGTCGAAACTCCTGTTGATGAAGTTACAGCGGAGGTGACTGGAGCAACGGTCGATGCTCCTGGAGCCAAGGTAGACACGCTGGGTGCTGAGGTTACTGAGCTAACAATGGTAGTAACAGGAACAACTGTGGAGGACATTTCCTGTGCTAGTGTTGATACTCTTGCTGCTGGGGTAGCTGATGTTGCAGCTGAGCTGATTGGAGCAGCTGTTGAGACTCCGGTAACAAGAGTGGATACTAATGGTGCTGGGGTCCTTACTATTACAGCCGTGGTGACGGGGACAGCGGTCGATACTCCTGGTGCAAGTGTCGATATTCCTGGTGCTGTTGTTACAGTGGCAGTGACGGGAACAGAGGTTGAGACTCCTGGAGCCAAGGTAGACACTCCTGCTGATGGGGTGATTGCACCAACAAATGTAGTACTAGGAACGGCTGAGGTGGAGATTCTTGGTGCTAATGTCAATACTCCTGGTGAGGAGATAGGTCTAGTTGCAACCGTGCTGCTTGGAGTAGAGGTTGGTACAGCTGACACTGCTGTTATAGCGGTGGTGACTGGAGTAGCGGTCGAGACTCCTGGAGCCAAGGTAGACACTCCTGGTGCTGATGTGCTAACAACTGTAAAAATAGGCATGGCTGGTGTGGAGATGCCTGATGCTAGTGTTGATACTACTGGGGGAGGGTTAGCTGCAGTTGCACCCGTGCTGATCAGACCAGTAGTTGAGACTCCTGGTTCAACAGTGGATAGTCCTGGTGCTGGGGTGGATGCGCTAACGACTATAGTAACAGGAATGACGTGGGTGGAGATTGCTGGTGCTAGTGTTGATACCCCTGCTGCTGGGGTAGCTGCTGTTGCAGCCATGCTGATGGGAGCAGAGGTTGAGACTCCAGGTACAAGAGTGGATACTGATGGTGCTAGGGTCTCTACTATCAAAGCTGTGGTTGTGGGCACAGCAGTTGATACTCCTGGTGCAAGTGTCAATACTCCTGGTGTTGTTGTTACAGTGGTGGTGAGAGGAGCAGCGGTCGAGACTCCTGGAGCCAAGGTAGACACTCTTGGTCCTGGGGTGGCTGTGCTAACAGCTGTAGTAACAGGAATAGCTGGGGTTGAGATTCCTGGTGCTAGTGTCGTTATTCCTGGTGCTGAGGTAGATTCTGTTGCAGCCATGCTAATGGGAGTGGATGTTGAGACTCCGGATGCAGAAGTTGATACTCTTGATGCTGTGGTCACTGCTGTTACAACCGTGTTGACTGGGACAGTGGGCGATACTCCTGGTGAAAGTGTCAATACTCCTGGTGATAGTGTTACAGTGGTGGTGATGGGAGCAGCAGTCATGGATCCTGGAACCAAGGTAGACACTCCTGGTGCTGGAGTGGCTCCACTAACAACTGTAGTAAGAGGAATGACTGGGGTGGAGATTTCTGGAGCTAGTGTTGATACTCCTGCTGCTGGGGTAGCTGCTGTTGCAGCCATGCTGATGGGAGCAGAGGTTGAGACTCCAGGTACCAGAGTATATACTGATGGCGATGGGGTCTCTACTGTCAAAGCCGTGGTTGTTGGGACAGCAGTTGATACTCCTGGTGCAAGTGTCAATACTCCTGGTGTTGTTGTTACAGTGGTGGTGAGAGGAGCAGCGGTCGAGACTCCTGGAGCCAAGGTAGACACTCTTGGACCTGGGGTGGCTGTGCTAACAGCTGTAGTAACAGGAATAGCTGGGGTTGAGATTCCTGGTGCTAGTGTCGTTATTCCTGGTGCTGAGGTAGCTTCTGTTGCAGCCATGCTAATGGGAGTGGATGTTGAGACTCCGGATGCAGAAGTTGATACTCTTGATGCTGTGGTCACTGCTGTTACAACCGTGTTGACTGGGACAGTGGGCGATACTCCTGGTGAAAGTGTCAATACTCCTGGTGATACTGTTACAGTGGTGGTGATGGGAGCAGCAGTCATGGATCCTGGAACCAAGGTAGACACTCCTGGTGCTGGAGTGGCTCCACTAACAACTGTAGTAAGAGGAATGGCTGGGGTGGAGATTTCTGGAGCTAGTGTCGATACTCCTGCTGCTGGGGTAGCTGCTGTTGCAGCCATGCTGATGGGAGCAGAGGTTGAGACTCCAGGTACCAGAGTATATACTGATGGTGCTGGGGTCTCTACTGTCAAAGCCGTGGTTGTTGGGACAGCAGTTGATACTCCTGGTGCAAGTGTCAATACTCCTGGTGTTGTTGTTACAGTGGTGGTGAGAGGAGCAGTGGTCGAGACTCCTGGAGCCAAGGTAGACACTCTTGGTCCTGGGGTGGCTGTGCTAACAGCTGTAGTAACAGGAATAGCTGGGGTTGAGATTCCTGGTGCTAGTGTCGTTACTCCTGGTGCTGAGGTAGCTTCTGTTGCAGCCATGCTAATGGGAGTGGATGTTGAGACTCCGGATGCAGAAGCTGATACTCTTGATGCTGTGGTCACTGCTGTTACAACCGTGTTGACTGGGACAGTGGGCGATACTCCTGGTGAAAGTGTCAATACTCCTGGTGATAATGTTACAGTGGTGGTGATGGGAGCAGCAGTCATGGATCCTGGAACCAAGGTAGACACTCCTGGTGCTGGAGTGGCTCCACTAACAACTGTAGTAAGAGGAATGGCTGGGGTGGAGATTTCTGGAGCTAGTGTTGATACTCCTGCTGCTGGGGTAGCTGCTGTTGCAGCCATGCTGATGGGAGCAGAGGTTAAGACTCCGGGTACAAGAGTGGATACTGATGGTGCTGGGGTCTCTACTGTCAAAGCTGTGGTTGTGGGCACAGCAGTTGATACTCCTGGTGCAAGTGTCAATACTCCTGGTGTTGTTGTTACAGTGGTGGTGAGAAGAGCAGCGGTCGAGACTCCTGGAGCCAAGGTAGACACTCTTGGTCCTGGGGTGGCTGTGCTAACAGCTGTAGTAACAGGAATAGCTGGGGTTGAAATTCCTGGTGCTAGTGTCGTTACTCCTGGTGCTGAGGTAGCTTCTGTTGCAGCCATGCTAATGGGAGTGGATGTTGAGACTCCGGATGCAGAAGTTGATACTCTTGGTGCTGTGGTCACTGCTGTTACAACCGTGTTGACTGGGACAGTGGGCGATACTCCTGGTGAAAGTGTCAATACTCCTGGTGATAGTGTTACAGTGGTGATAATGGGAGCAGCAGTCATGGATCCTGGAACCAAGGTAGACACTCCTGGTGCTGGAGTGGCTCCACTAACAACTGTAGTAAGAGGAATGGCTGGGGTGGAGATTTCTGGAGCTAGTGTTGATACTCCTGCTGCTGAGGTAGCTGCTGTTGCAGCCATGCTGATGGGAGCAGAGGTTGAGACTCCAGGTACCAGAGTATATACTGATGGTGCTGGGGTCTCTACTGTCAAAGCCGTGGTTGTTGGGACAGCAGTTGATACTCCTGGTGCAAGTGTCAATACTCCTGGTGTTGTTGTTACAGTGGTGGTGAGAGGAGCAGCGGTCGAGACTCCTGGAGCCAAGGTAGACACTCTTGGTCCTGGGGTGGCTGTGCTAACAGCTGTAGTAACAGGAATAGCTGGGGTTGAGATTCCTGGTGCTAGTGTCGTTACTCCTGGTGCTGAGGTAGCTTCTGTTGCAGCCATACTAATGGGAGTGGATGTTGAGACTCCGGATGCAGAAGTTGATACTCTTGATGCTGTGGTCACTGCTGTTATAACCGTGTTGACTGGGACAGTGGGCGATACTCCTGGTGAAAGTGTCAATACTCCTGGTGATACTGTTACAGTGGTGGTGATGGGAGCAGCAGTCATGGATCCTGGAATCAAGGTAGACACTCCTGGTGCTGGAGTGGCTCCACTAACAACTGTAGTAAGAGGAATGGCTGGGGTGGAGATTTCTGGAGCTAGTGTTGATACTCCTGCTGCTGAGGTAGCTGCTGTTGCAGCCATGCTGATGGGAGCAGAGGTTGAGACTCCAGGTACCAGAGTATATACTGATGGTGCTGGGGTCTCTACTGTCAAAGCCGTGGTTGTTGGGACAGCAGTTGATACTCCTGGTGCAAGTGTCAATACTCCTGGTGTTGTTGTTACAGTGGTGGTGAGAGGAGCAGCGGTCGAGACTCCTGGAGCCAAGGTAGACACTCTTGGTCCTGGGGTGGCTGTGCTAACAGCTGTAGTAACAGGAATAGCTGGGGTTGAGATTCCTGGTGCTAGTGTCGTTACTCCTGGTGCTGAGGTAGCTTCTGTTGCAGCCATACTAATGGGAGTGGATGTTGAGACTCCGGATGCAGAAGTTGATACTCTTGATGCTGTGGTCATTGCTGTTATGATTGTGTTGACTGGGACAGTGGGCGATACTCCTGGTGAAAGTGTCAATACTCCTGGTGATACTGTTACAGTGGTGGTGATGGGAGCAGCAGTCATGGATCCTGGAATCAAGGTAGACACTCCTGGTGCTGGAGTGGCTCCACTAACAACTGTAGTAAGAGGAATGGCTGGGGTGGAGATTTCTGGAGCTAGTGTTGATACTCCTGCTGCTGGGGTAGCTGCTGTTGCAGCCATGCTGATGGGAGCAGAGGTTGAGACTCCAGGTACAAGAGTGGATACTGATGGTGCTGGGGTCTTTACTGTCAAAGCTGTGGTTGTGGGCACAGCAGTTGATACTCCTGGTGCAAGTGTCAATACTCCTGGTGTTGTTGTTACAGTGGTGGTGAGAGGAGCAGTGGTCGAGACTCCTGGAGCCAAGGTAGACACTTTTGGTCCTGGGGTGGCTATGCTAACAGCTGTAGTAACAGGAATAGCTGGGGTTGAGATTCCTGGTGCTAGTGTCGTTACTCCGGGTGCTGCGGTAGCTTCTGTTGCAGCCATGCTAATGGGAGTGGATGTTGAGACTCCGGATGCAGAAGTTGATACTCTTGATGCTGTGGTCACTGCTGTTACAACCGTGTTGACTGGGACAGTGGGCGATACTCCTGGTGAAAGTGTCAATACTCCTGGTGATAGTGTTACAGTGGTGGTGATGGGAGCAGCAGTCATGGATCCTGGAACCAAGGTAGACACTCCTGGTGCTGGAGTGGCTCCACTAACAACTGTAGTAAGAGGAATGACTGGGGTGGAGATTTCTGGAGCTAGTGTTGATACTCCTGCTGCTGGGGTAGCTGCTGTTGCAGCCATGCTGATGGGAGCAGTGATTGAGAGTCCAGGAGCAAGAGTGGATACTCCTGGCACTGTGGTTACTGCTGTTATAGCTTTGGTGATGATGCCAGTGGTTGATGCTATTGATGTTTTCTGAGTTATCATGGTAGTAATTGGTGTACTGTGTGATATAGTCTGTGCTGAAGTCGACATTGGGGTTTCAGTTGTGGAAATCTCTGTTTGAAGTAGAGAGGATTGTGTTTACATTTGTTAATGATAACTAAGAATGCTTTTAGTTCTAGTTTTTATGTCCAAATTTACTGCGTTGTTTTACTCAAGGGAGAATAAACTATCGGTAGTTGTGACAAGGTGAAAATGTAAATAGTGGAGTAAATTTGGCATTTACAAATGTTTGGGGTTCAAACATTTCTGTGATTTTTCAGATTTTCTTCCTGAGTGAACATTTGCCACATGTAAAAGTTCTCTCCTTAACTGTATGCCTATTATTTGTGAAAGCAGCTATTGCCCATACCTGTAATGATTTTTATTTCATCCTCCCGCTTCCACGATGGATGTTCTAACCACTAGGCCACCAGAGCAGTTTTTAGATGTATGTACACTTTGATATCATCATAGGTTTAGATGGAGTAACAATTAAAAAAAATTAATATTTGCAATGTGACGATCATATTAGACACCATTTTTTTTAGATCCAATTAGACATTATAAAAACAATCTGATGACCCCCCCCCCATTGTTAGTATGACCTTCTGTTTAAAAGGAATAGCGATATCTAGATTTTCAATATTGTTATTTATATTTAACTTGTATTGTTTGTTATGTTTTTTCTACATGATTATATATGTACAGTGGCATAATAAGGTGGGTGAGAGGGGGTCATCCATCCCAGGTGACAGCCAGAAGGGGGAAGTTGAAGAGAGTTGAAATACCAGTACAAGTTTTCAAACAATATGAATAATTCATCAAAGTAAAAGTTATTTCTAATTTGCTTATAACAGCACTGTGCTATTTAAAAATCTACTTGCAAACATAATATATTGTTCTGTGTGTGTTAACATTATAAAAAATTTTGTGGGAGTGCCAAAAGAAGGATCTAACCAGGGTGCCAAATATTTAATTCACTATATATGTACAATTGTATTATGGATTTGACCTTGCTCAAAATCATGTTCATTATCTAACTGATCAGTAACTTATATTTTGGTACACAAATAATACTTAATTAATATTTTTATAAGAGTGGGAAATAAATGTTAGGACCATTATCTTGGTCTGCGTCAAGGACATTAAGTTTACCATTATAAATATAAATTTACGATCTTCTTATTCTTAAATATCAATTAAAATTTGTAATCGCCATTTTTTTACAATAATATCTATCCTACCTTGATGTTATTACCTGGGCTTACATACAATATAAAGCTGTCATTATAATGCGTGTGTTGTAAACTGTGCCTTTATCAGCCTAACGAAAAATTAAAACAAAGTTTGGGTTATTCAGATCTGCATAAAGTTCCATTTTTAAAAAAATTCCAATACTGTTAAAAGGATAAAAAAGGAGATTCTGGTAAAGGCAATATTGTAGTGTTCCCGCTTAAAAGTAAATGTGTAGGCTTCATTAGTGGAGAAAAAAGTTAAAACAGGGAAACAGTTAAAACAGTTGTGTGTTTGATTTATTAAACTTCAGATGAAGATAATTAATATTAAATGAATCAGAATTGGTTTTAACCAATAATATATTCATGTTATTATTAAAAGTGTTTATATCAGTGACATCATAATGCATTGACTGTTCTTACCTTCTTTGCAGGCCAGTATCTGGAGAGTGAAACTCATGTTAGCGCTAGAGTTATCCCTGGATACAATTACTGTAATCATGTCAATATCTTCACCTGATAATGATGCAACATCCAACGGTCCAAACACCTGATGCAAAGAAGAATAATATGGAAAGTCATTGTTACATAAAATGATTTGAAATTCAACTTTGAGCAAACAGACAGACAAGAAAGACAGGCAGACAGATGGATAGATGGATAAACATACTCATGTACTAAATCATCATGATACATAGAAAGATTGGTAAGTCGATGGATAAAAGAAACAGGCGAGACAATAAATTGAAATAAAGATTGACAGGTAGGTGTGTAAGTAGATAAAAAAGTAACTAGACTGAATGATACAGATAGAAAGCTAATAGTAAGAATATATATATATATATATATATATATATATATATTCTTACTATAAGCTTTCTATCTGTGTATATATATATATATATATATATATATATATATATATATATATACTTTCCTGATTTTAATAATTGTACATATCTTGAAACCATTAAAAGGGCATGCTTACTACATTTAGAAGCCACAATTTTGCTACAGACTGTTGAAAAACAAGTCCTTCGAAGTAAAATTTTGTGAGAAATATGAATGGGATCTTGAATAACATCAAAAAGCCTTCTCTATTATTGAAACTTTAACAATGAATAAACAAGACAGAATAAAGGGAAGAAGAAGAAGGGAAAAAAATTATGAAAGAGAACAAAAACCAAAAGAAGCACATTCATATACAAGGGAAGATGCAGAGTGAGAAATACAAAGTCAAACAGACAAAGTGGTGAGGAGATATCTAAAAAATTCACAGGATATATCGATGTTGCTGTGACAACTTGAAATTCAACACTAATTCTCCACACTACAAAACTCTGCATCTTGCAAAAATGTACATAGGTATATAACAATACACATTATGTAAATTAACAGGCTAATAGTAAAACATTTTAATTCTGCAATTTCTCCTAAAAATGTAATTCTACATCTGGAACCAGAACTCTTCATCATCTTACAAATACCACTATCAAGAGACATACAAACAGACAGACAGAAAGAATGAGAGAGAATGGGAGAGAGAGAGAGAGAGAGAGAGAGACCACAGATAGACTGGGAGAGAAGCGAAATAAAATAAAATAAAACATCCAAATGAAAGAGATAATTGCAATTAAGATTTATTTTACTGATATCATCTTATCTTGTTTCGTACTTTTGTTTCTGTTTTAAATACAATCCACACCATACATTTCCTTTCCAAATCTTCATTCTGGAGTTATAAGATCTTAAAAAAGACTTTCAGATTTTACATGACAAGAGAATATTCTAGATTGAAAATAAACCAAAATGCAACATCAACTACTCAACATTGAATGCATCATTTACCTTAAAGGAAAAGGCAAAATGTGTCAGAAAATTCAAATACCTGTCCACCATGCAGACTTTTCTCAATACCAGATCCAACAGCTTGGAAAGAAACTGCAAAACTCTTCACATTTTTGGTAGATTCTCCAGAAATGGACACAGACCGTAGAGGTAAGCTTGGAACGGCCACTGTAATACTAAAAACAGAAGCATTCACTATGAAAGGATGTTCAGCTGATGGATTAATGTTCCTGATGGAATACTGATAACCGTCATTACCAGCAGTAATAGAATCGGTGGGAATAAGATATGGATTATCTACCACATTAACCATCTCACAAATTGTGCTAACAGGAAAGGTTAGTATAGTACTCAGAAATGCAGTATTGACTGGGGCAGCAGTCGATTCATGGGGTGAAAGTGTCGATTCTCCTGGTGCTACAGCAGTGGAGATGGGAAATGCGGTCGAGACTTCTGGCACAAATGTTGATACTCCCTCTGCTGGGGTGCCTGTGCTAAAGACTCCTGAGGCTGAGGTGGCTGTCTTAACAACTGTAGCGACAGCTGGGGTCGATATTCCTGTCACTGCTGTCAATACTCCTGGTGTTGTGGCAACTTCCTTTGGAGAAGAAGTTGAGATGCCAGGTGCAAGGGTGGAAACTCCTGGTGCTAGGGTTGCTGATGTTACAGCTGTTGAGACATGGGTACTGATTGGTACTCCTGGTGCAAGTGTAGATCCTCCTTGTGCTGTTGTTACAATAGTGGTAACAGGTGCAGTGGTAGAGACTCCAGGTGCCAAGGTAGACCCTCCTGGTGCTTGGGTGGCTGAGCTAACAACTGAAGTGACAGAAGTGGCTGGGGTAGATACTCCTGGTGCTAGTGTAGATACTCCTGGTGCTGGGGTGGCTGCTGTTTCAGCTGAACTGATGGGAGCAGCACTTGAAACTCCAGGCAAAAGGGTGGATGCTCCTGGTAATGGGATAGCTGCTGTTATGCTCGTGGTCACTTGAGCAGCGGTCGATACTCCTGGTGCTAATGTCGTTAAGACGGGTGCTTCTGGCACAGTGGTTGTAATGGGAGCAGATGTCGATACTCTGGGCACCAGTGTAGACACACTTGTTGCTGGAGTGGCTGGGCTAACAATGGTAGTGACAGGGATGGCTGGTGTAGAGACTTCTGGTGCTAGTGACGATACTACTGGAACTGGAGTTGTTACTGTTACTGAGACTCCGGGTGCAAGGGTGGATAATTCTGGTGCTATGGTCACTGTTTTTCCTGCAGTGGTCGACAATCTTGATGCAAGTGTTGATACTTCTGGTTTTGCTGTAACAGAGGTGGTGATGGGAGCAACGGTTGATACTCTTGGCGCTGATGTAGACACTCCTGGGGCTGAGGTGGCTGTCTTAACAACTGTAGTGACAGCTGGGGTGGACATTCCTGTTGCTACTGTCAATACTCCTGGTCTTGTGGTAACTTCCTTTGGAGAAGTTGAGATGCTAGGTGCAAGGGTGGAAACTCCTGGTGCTAGGGTTGCTGATGTTACAGCTGTTGAGACATGGGTACTGATTGGTACTCCTGGTGCAAGTGTAGATCCTCCTTGTGCTGTTGTTACAATGGTGGTAACAGGTGCAGTGGTAGAGACTCCAGGTGCCAAGGAAGACCCTCCTGGTGCTTGGATGGCTGAGCTAACAACTGAAGTCACAGAAGTGGCTGGGGTAGATACTCCTGGTGCTAGTGTAGATACTCCTGGTGCTGGGGTGGCTGCTGTTTCAGCTGAACTGATGGGAACAGCACTTGAAACTCCAGGCAAAAGGGTGGATGCTCCTGGTAATGGGGTAGCTGCAAGTGTTGATACTTCTGGTTTTGCTGTAACAGAGGTGGTGATGGGAGCAACGGTTGATACTCTTGGCGCTGATGTAGACACTACTGGGGCTGAGGTGGCTGTATTAACAACTGTGGTGACAGCTGGGGTGGATATTCCTGTTGCTACTGTCAATACTCCTGGTCTTGTGGTAACTACCTTTGGAGAAGAAGATGAGATGCCAGGTGCAAGGGTGGAAACTCCTGGTGCTAGGGTTGCTGATGTTACAGCTGTTGAGACATGGGTACTGATTGGTACTCCTGGTGCAAGTGTAGATCCTCCTTGTGCTGTTGTTACAACAGTGGTAACAGGTGCAGTGGTAGAGACTCCAGGTGCCAAGGTAGACCCTCCTGGTGCTTGGATGGCTGAGCTAACAACTGAAGTGACAGAAGTGGCTGGAATAGACACTCCTGGTGCTAGTGTAGATACTCCTGGTGCTGGGGTGGCTGCTGTTTCAGCTGAACTGATGGGAACAGCACTTGAAACTCCAGGCAAAAGGGTGGATGCTCCTGGTAATGGGGTAGCTGCAAGTGTTGATACTTCTGGTTTTGCTGTAACAGAGGTGGTGATGGGAGCAACGGTTGATACTCTTGGCGCTGATGTAGACACTACTGGGGCTGAGGTGGCTGTCTTAACAACTGTAGTGACAGCTGGGGTGGATATTCCTGTTGCTACTGTCAATACTCCTGGTCTTGTGGTAACTTCCTTTGGAGAAGAAGTTGATATGCCAGGTGCAAGGGTGGAAACACCTGGTGCTATGGTTGCTGATGTTACAGCTGTTGAGACATGGGTACTGATTGGTACTCCTGGTGCAAGTGTAGATCCTCCTTGTGCTGTTGTTACAACGATGGTAACAGGTGCAGTGTTAGAGACTCCAGGTGCCAAGGTAGACCCTCCTGGTGCTTGGGTGGCTGAGCTAACAACTGAAGTGACAGAAGTGGCTGGGGTAGATACTCCTGGTGCTAGTGAAGATACTCCTGGTGCTGGGGTGGCTGCTGTTTCAGCTGAACTGATGGGAACAGCACTTGAAACTCCAGGCAAAAGGGTGGATGCTCCTGGTAATGGGGTAGCTGCAAGTGTTGATACTTCTGGTTTTGCTGTAACAGAGGTGGTGATGGGAGCAACGGTTGATACTCTTGGCGCTGATGTAGACACTCCTGGGGCTGAGGTGGCTGTCTTAACAACTGTAGTGACAGCTGGGGTGGATATTCCTGTTGCTACTGTCAAAACTCCTGGTGTTGTGGTAACTTCCTTTGGAGAAGAAGTTGAGATACCAGGTACAAGGGTGGAAACTCCTGGTGCTATGGTTGCTGATGTTACAGCTGTTGAGACATGGGTACTGATTGGTACTCCTGGTACAAGTGTAGATCCTCCTTGTGCTGTTGTTACAATGGTGGTAACAGGTGCCAAGGTAGACCCTCCTGGTGCTTGGGTGGCTGAGCTAACAACTGAAGTGACAGAAGTGGCTGGGGTAGATACTCCTGGTGCTAGTGTAGATACTCCTGGTGCTGGGGTGGCTGCTGTTTCAGCTGAACTGATGGGAGCAGCACTTGAAACTCCAGGCAAAAGGGTGGATGCTCCTGGTGATGGGGTAGCTGCTGTTATGCTCGTGGTCACTTGAGCAGCGGTCGATACTCCTGGTGCTAATGTCGTTAAGACGGGTGCTTCTGGCACAGTGGTTGTAATGGGAGCAGATGTCGATACTCTGGGCACCAATGTAGACACACTTGTTGCTGGAGTGGCTGGGCTAACAATGGTAGTGACAGGGATGGCTGGTGTAGAGACTTCTGGTGCTAGTGACGATACTACTGGAACTGGAGTTGTTACTGTTACTGAGACTCCGGGTGCAAGGGTGGATAATTCTGGTGCTATGGTCACTGTTTTTCCTGCAGTGGTCGACAATCTTGATGCAAGTGTTGATGTTTCTGGTTTTGCTGTAACAGAGGTGGTGATGGGAGCAACGGTTGATACTCTTGGCGCTGATGTAGACACTCCTGGGGCTGAGGTGGCTGTCTTAACAACTGTAGTGACAGCTGGGGTGGATATTCCTGTCACTGCTGTCAATACTCCTGGTGTTGTGGTAACTTCCTTTGGAGAAGAAGTTGAGATGCCAGGTGCAAGGGTGGAAACTCCTGGTGCTAGGGTTGCTGATGTTACAGCTGTTGAAACATGGGTACTGATTGGTACTCCTGGTGCAAGTGTAGATCCTCCTTGTACTGTTGTTACAATGGTGATAACAGGTGCAGTGGTAGAGACTCCAGGTGCCAAGGAAGACCCTCCTGGTGCTTGGGTGGCTGAGCTAACAACTGAAGTGACAGAAGTGGCTGGGGTAGATACTCCTGGTGCTGGGGTGGCTGCTGTTTCAGCTGAACTGATGGGAACAGCACTTGAAGCTCCAGGCGAATGGGTGGATGCTCCTGGTAATGGGGTAGCTGCTGTTATGCTCGTGGTCACTTGGGCAGCGGGCGATACTCCTGGTGCTAATGTCGTTAAGATGGGTGCTTCTGGCACAGTGGTTGTAATGGGAGCAGATGTCGATACTCTGGGCACCAATGTAGACACAATTGTTGCTGGAGTGGCTCGGCTAACAATGGTAGTGACAGGGATGGCTGGTGTAGAGACTTCTGGTGCTAGTGACGATACTACTGGAACTGGAGTTGTTACTGTTAGTGAGACTCCGGGTGCAAGGGTGGATAATTCTGGTGCTATGGTCACTGTTTTTCCTGCAGTGGTTGACAATCTAGATGCAAGTGTTGATACTTCTGATTTTGCTGTAACAGAGGTGGTGATGGGAGCAATGGTTGATACTCTTGGCACTGATGTAGACACTCCTGGGGCTGAGGTGGCTGTCTTAACAACTGTAGTGACAGCTGGGGTGGATATTCCTGTTGCTACTGTCAATACTCCTGGTCTTGTGGTAACTTCCTTTGGAGAAGTTGAGATGCCAGGTGCAAGGGTGGAAACTCCTGGTGCTAGGGTTGCTGATGTTACAGCTGTTGAGACATGGGTACTGATTGGTACTCCTGGTGCAAGTGTAGATCCTCCTTGTGCTGTTGTTACAATGGTGGTAACAGGTGCAGTGGTAGAGACTCCAGGTGCCAAGGAAGACCCTCCTGGTGCTTGGATGGCTGAGCTAACAACTGAAGTCACAGAAGTGGCTGGGGTAGATACTCCTGGTGCTAGTGTAGATACTCCTGGTGCTGAGGTGGCTGCTGTTTCAGCTGAACTGATGGGAATAGCACTTGAAACTCCAGGCAAAAGGGTGGATGCTCCTGGTAATGGGGTAGCTGCAAAAGTTGATACTTCTGGTTTTGCTGTAACAGAGGTGGTGATGGGAGCAACGGTTGATACTCTTGGCACTGATGTAGACACTACTGGGGCTGAGGTGGCTGTATTAACAACTGTGGTGACAGCTGGGGTGGATATTCCTGTTGCTACTGTCAATACTCCTGGTCTTGTGGTAACTTCCTTTGGAGAAGAAGTTGAGATGCCAGGCGCAAGGGTGGAAACTCCTGGTGCTAGGGTTGCTGATGTTACAGCTGTTGAGACATGGGTACTGATTGGTACTCCTGGTGCAAGTGTAGATCCTCCTTGTGCTGTTGTTACAACAGTGGTAACAGGTGCAGTGGTAGAGACTCCAGGTGCCAAGGTAGACCCTCCTGGTGCTTGGGTGGCTGAGCTAACAACTGAAGTGACAGAAGTGGCTGGGGTAGATACTCCTGGTGCTAGTGTAGATACTCCTGGTGCTGAGGTGGCTGCTGTTTCAGCTGAACTGATGGGAACAGCACTTGAAACTCCAGGCAAAAGGGTGGATGCTCCTGGTAATGGGGTAGCTGCAAGTGTTGATACTTCTGGTTTTGCTGTAACAGAGGTGGTGATGGGAGCAATGGTTGATACTCTTGGCGCTGATGTAGACACTCCTGGGGCTGAGGTGGCTGTCTTAACAACTGTAGTGACAGCTGGGGTGGATATTCCTGTTGCTACTGTCAATACTCCTGGTCTTGTGGTAACTTCCTTTGGAGAAGAAGTTGATATGCCAGGTGCAAGGGTGGAAACTCCTGGTGCTAGGGTTGCTGATGTTACAGCTGTTGAGACATGGGTACTGATTGGTACTCCTGGTGCAAGTGTAGATCCTCCTTGTGCTGTTGTTACAACAATGGTAACAGGTGCAGTGGTAGAGACTCCAGGTGCCAAGGTAGACCCTCCTGGTGCTTGGGTGGCTGAGCTAACAACTGAAGTGACAGAAGTGGCTGGGGTAGATACTCCTGGTGCTAGTGTAGATACTCCTGGTGCTGGGGTGGCTGCTGTTTCAGCTGAACTGATGGGAAGAGCACTTGAAACTCCAGGCAAAAGGGTGGATGCTCCTGGTAATGGGGTAGCTGCTGTTATGCTCGTGGTCACTTGAGCAGCGGTCGATACTCCTGGTGCTAATGTCGTTAAGACGGGTGCTTCTGGCACAGTGGTTGTAATGGGAGCAGATGTCGATACTCTGGGCACCAATGTAGACACACTTGTTGCTGGAGTGGCTGGGCTAACAATGGTAGTGACAGGGATAGCTGGTGTAGAGACTTCTGGTGCTAGTGACGATACTACTGGAACTGGAGTTGTTACTGTTACTGAGACTCCGGGTGCAAGGGTGGATAATTCTGGTGCTATGGTCACTGTTTTTCCTGCAGTGGTCGACAATCTTGATGCAAGTGTTGATACTTCTGGTTTTGCTGTAACAGAGGTGGTGATGGGAGCAATGGTTGATACTCTTGGCGCTGATGTAGACACTCCTGGGGCTGAGGTGGCTGTCTTAACAACTGTAGTGACAGCTGGGGTGGATATTCCTGTTGCTACTGTCAATACTCCTGGTCTTGTGGTAACTTCCTTTGGAGAAGTTGAGATGCCAGGTGCAAGGGTGGAAACTCCTGGTGCTAGGGTTGCTGATGTTACAGCTGTTGAGACATGGGTACTGATTGGTACTCCTGGTGCAAGTGTAGATCCTCCTTGTGCTGTTGTTACAATGGTGGTAACAGGTGCAGTGGTAGAGACTCCAGGTGCCAAGGAAGACCCTCCTGGTGCTTGGATGGCTGAGCTAACAACTGAAGTCACAGAAGTGGCTGGGGTAGATACTCCTGGTGCTAGTGTAGATACTCCTGGTGCTGGGGTGGCTGCTGTTTCAGCTGAACTGATGGGAATAGCACTTGAAACTCCAGGCAAAAGGGTGGATGCTCCTGGTAATGGGGTAGCTGGAAGTGTTGATACTTCTGGTTTTGCTGTAACAGAGGTGGTGATGGGAGCAACGGTTGATACTCTTGGCGCTGATGTAGACACTACTGGGGCTGAGGTGGCTGTATTAACAACTGTGGTGACAGCTGGGGTGGATATTCCTGTTGCTACTGTCAATACTCCTGGTCTTGTGGTAACTTCCTTTGGAGAAGAAGTTGAGATGCCAGGCGCAAGGGTGGAAACTCCTGGTGCTAGGGTTGCTGATGTTACAGCTGTTGAGACATGGGTACTGATTGGTACTCCTGGTGCAAGTGTAGATCCTCCTTGTGCTGTTGTTACAACGATGGTAACAGGTGCAGTGGTAGAGACTCCAGGTGCCAAGGTAGACCCTCCTGGTGCTTGGGTGGCTGAGCTAACAACTGAAGTGACAGAAGTGGCTGGGGTAGATACTCCTGGTGCTAGTGTAGATACTCCTGGTGCTGAGGTGGCTGCTGTTTCAGCTGAACTGATGGGAACAGCACTTGAAACTCCAGGCAAAAGGGTGGATGCTCCTGGTAATGGGGTAGCTGCAAGTGTTGATACTTCTGGTTTTGCTGTAACAGAGGTGGTGATGGGAGCAACGGTTGATACTCTTGGCGCTGATGTAGACACTCCTGGGGCTGAGGTGGCTGTCTTAACAACTGTAGTGACAGCTGGGGTGGATATTCCTGTTGCTACTGTCAATACTCCTGGTCTTGTGGTAACTTCCTTTGGAGAAGAAGTTGATATGCCAGGTGCAAGGGTGGAAACTCCTGGTGCTAGGGTTGCTGATGTTACAGCTGTTGAGACATGGGTACTGATTGGTACTCCTGGTGCAAGTGTAGATCCTCCTTGTGCTGTTGTTACAACAGTGGTAACAGGTGCAGTGGTAGAGACTCCAGGTGCCAAGGTAGACCCTCCTGGTGCTTGGGTGGCTGAGCTAACAACTGAAGTGACAGAAGTGGCTGGGGTAGATACTCCTGGTGCTAGTGTAGATACTCCTGGTGCTGGGGTGGCTGCTGTTTCGGCTGAACTGATGGGAAGAGCACTTGAAACTCCAGGCAAAAGGGTGGATGCTCCTGGTAATGGGGTAGCTGCTGTTATGCTCGTGGTCACTTGAGCAGCGGTCGATACTCCTGGTGCTAATGTCGTTAAGACGGGTGCTTCTGGCACAGTGGTTGTAATGGGAGCAGATGTCGATACTCTGGGCACCAATGTAGACACACTTGTTGCTGGAGTGGCTGGGCTAACAATGGTAGTGACAGGGATGGCTGGTGTAGAGACTTCTGGTGCTAGTGACGATACTACTGGAACTGGAGTTGTTACTGTTACTGAGACTCCGGGTGCAAGGGTGGATAATTCTGGTGCTATGGTCACTGTTTTTCCTGCAGTGGTCGACAATCTTGATGCAAGTGTTGATACTTCTGGTTTTGCTGTAACAGAGGTGGTGATGGGAGCAATGGTTGATACTCTTGGCGCTGATGTAGACACTCCTGGGGCTGAGGTGGCTGTCTTAACAACTGTAGTGACAGCTGGGGTGGATATTCCTGTTGCTACTGTCAATACTCCTGGTCTTGTGGTAACTTCCTTTGGAGAAGTTGAGATGCCAGGTGCAAGGGTGGAAACTCCTGGTGCTAGGGTTGCTGATGTTACAGCTGTTGAGACATGGGTACTGATTGGTACTCCTGGTGCAAGTGTAGATCCTCCTTGTGCTGTTGTTACAATGGTGGTAACAGGTGCAGTGGTAGAGACTCCAGGTGCCAAGGAAGACCCTCCTGGTGCTTGGATGGCTGAGCTAACAACTGAAGTCACAGAAGTGGCTGGGGTAGATACTCCTGGTGCTAGTGTAGATACTCCTGGTGCTGGGGTGGCTGCTGTTTCAGCTGAACTGATGGGAATAGCACTTGAAACTCCAGGCAAAAGGGTGGATGCTCCTGGTAATGGGGTAGCTGCAAGTGTTGATACTTCTGGTTTTGCTGTAACAGAGGTGGTGATGGGAGCAATGGTTGATACTCTTGGCGCTGATGTAGACACTACTGGGGCTGAGGTGGCTGTATTAACAACTGTGGTGACAGCTGGGGTGGATATTCCTGTTGCTACTGTCAATACTCCTGGTCTTGTGGTAACTTCCTTTGGAGAAGAAGTTGAGATGCCAGGCGCAAGGGTGGAAACTCCTGGTGCTAGGGTTGCTGATGTTACAGCTGTTGAGACATGGGTACTGATTGGTACTCCTGGTGCAAGTGTAGATCCTCCTTGTGCTGTTGTTACAACGATGGTAACAGGTGCAGTGGTAGAGACTCCAGGTGCCAAGGTAGACCCTCCTGGTGCTTGGGTGGCTGAGCTAACAACTGAAGTGACAGAAGTGGCTGGGGTAGATACTCCTGGTGCTAGTGTAGATACTCCTGGTGCTGAGGTGGCTGCTGTTTCAGCTGAACTGATGGGAACAGCACTTGAAACTCCAGGCAAAAGGGTGGATGCTCCTGGTAATGGGGTAGCTGCAAGTGTTGATACTTCTGGTTTTGCTGTAACAGAGGTGGTGATGGGAGCAACGGTTGATACTCTTGGCGCTGATGTAGACACTCCTGGGGCTGAGGTGGCTGTCTTAACAACTGTAGTGACAGCTGGGGTGGATATTCCTGTTGCTACTGTCAATACTCCTGGTCTTGTGGTAACTTCCTTTGGAGAAGAAGTTGATATGCCAG
This sequence comes from Unio pictorum, assembly GCA_030141615.1. NCBI lineage: Eukaryota > Metazoa > Mollusca > Bivalvia > Unionida > Unionidae > Unio > Unio pictorum. The sequence goes on along the minus strand of JARLTB010000131.1, from coordinate 2,106,953 downwards.
GTGCAAGGGTGGAAACTCCTGGTGCTAGGGTTGCTGATGTTACAGCTGTTGAGACATGGGTACTGATTGGTACTCCTGGTGCAAGTGTAGATCCTCCTTGTGCTGTTGTTACAACAATGGTAACAGGTGCAGTGGTAGAGACTCCAGGTGCCAAGGTAGACCCTCCTGGTGCTTGGGTGGCTGAGCTAACAACTGAAGTGACAGAAGTGGCTGGGGTAGATACTCCTGGTGCTAGTGTAGATACTCCTGGTGCTGGGGTGGCTGCTGTTTCAGCTGAACTGATGGGAAGAGCACTTGAAACTCCAGGCAAAAGGGTGGATGCTCCTGGTAATGGGGTAGCTGCTGTTATGCTCGTGGTCACTTGAGCAGCGGTCGATACTCCTGGTGCTAATGTCGTTAAGACGGGTGCTTCTGGCACAGTGGTTGTAATGGGAGCAGATGTCGATACTCTGGGCACCAATGTAGACACACTTGTTGCTGGAGTGGCTGGACTAACAATGGTAGTGACAGGGATGGCTGGTGTAGAGACTTCTGGTGCTAGTGACGATACTACTGGAACTGGAGTTGTTACTGTTACTGAGACTCCGGGTGCAAGGGTGGATAATTCTGGTGCTATGGTCACTGTTTTTCCTGCAGTGGTCGACAATCTTGATGCAAGTGTTGATACTTCTGGTTTTGCTGTAACAGAGGTGGTGATGGGAGCAATGGTTGATACTCTTGGCGCTGATGTAGACACTCCTGGGGCTGAGGTGGCTGTCTTAACAACTGTAGTGACAGCTGGGGTGGATATTCCTGTTGCTACTGTCAATACTCCTGGTGCTGTGGTAACTTCCTTTGGAGAAGAAGTTGAGATGCCAGGTGCAAGGGTGGAAACTCCTGGTGCTAGGGTTGCTGATGTTACAGCTGTTGAGACATGGGTACTGATTGGTACTCCTGGTGCAAGTGTAGATCCTCCTAGTGCTGTTGTTACAATGGTGGTAACATGTGCAGTGGTAGAGACTCCAGGTGCCAAGGTAGACTCTCCTGGTGCTTGGATGGCTGAGCTAACAACTGAAGTGACAGAAGTGGCTGGGGTAGATACTCCTGGTGCTAGTGTAGATTCTCCTGGTGCTGGGGTGGCTGCTGTTTCAACTGAACTGATGGGAACAGCACTTGAAACTCCAGGCAAAAGGGTGGATGCTCCTGGTAATGGGGTAGCTGCAAGTGTTGATACTTCTGGTTTTGCTGTAACAGAGGTGGTGATGGGAGCAATGGTTGATACTCTTGGCGCTGATGTAGACACTCCTGGGGCTGAGGTGGTTGTCTCAACAACTGTGGTGACAGCTGGGGTGGATATTCCTGTCGCTACTGTCAATACTCCTGGTGTTGTGGTAACTTCCTTTGGAGAAGAAGATGAGATGCCAGGTGCAAGGGTGGAAACTCCTGGTGCTAGGGTTGCTGATGTTACAGCTGTTGAGACATGGGTACTGATTGGTACTCCTGGTGCAAGTGTAGATCCTCCTTGTGCTGTTGTTACAATGGTGGTAACAGGTGCAGTGGTAGAGACTCCAGGTGCCAAGGTAGACCCTCCTGGTGCTTGGGTGGCTGAGCTAACAACTGAAGTGACAGAAGTGGCTGGGGTAGACCCTCCTGGTGCTTGGATGGCTGAGCTAACAACTGAAGTGACAGAAGTGGCTGGGGTAGATACCTTTGGTGCTGGGGTGGCTGCTGTTTCAGCTGAACTGATGGGAGCAGCACTTGAAACTCCAGGCAAAAAGGTGGATACTCCTGGTGATGGGGTAGCTACTGTCACACTAGTGGTGACTTGGGCAGCAGTCGATATTCCTGGCAATAGTGTTGTTAGGCCTGGTTCTGCTGTTACAGAGGTTGTGACAGGAGCTGCAGATGTGACTTTGGGTGCCAGTGTGGACACTCCTGGTGCTGGAGTTGCTGGGCTAACAACCGTAGTGACAAGACTGGATGGAGTGGAGATTCCTGGTGTTACTATTGATACTCCTTGAACTGGGGTAGCTGCTGTTGCTGCCGTGCTGATGGGAGCAGTAGTTGAGCTTCCAGACACAAGTGTAGATAACCCTGGTGCTGGAGTTACTGCTGTTACAGCTGTGGTGACTGGGGCAGTCGATTCTCCTGGTTGAATTGTTAATACTTCTGGTGCTGCAGTTACAGTGGTGGTTACTATAGCAGGGGTTGAGACTCCAGGTGCAAAGGTAGACACTCCTGGTACTTGGGTGGCTGTGCTAACAACTGTGGTGACAGGAATGGCTGGGGTGGAGATTCCTGGTGCTAGTGTCGAAACTCCTGGTGTTGTGGTAGTAGCAATGTTGATGGGAGCAGTACTTGAGACTATGGGCACAAGGGTAGATAATCCTGATGCTGGTGTCACTGCTGTTATGGGGACAGTGGTTGATACGCCTGGCATTAGTGTCGATACTCCTGGTGCTACTGTTACAGTGGTTGTGATAGGACCAGTGGTTGAGATTCTTGGCACCATGGTGGACAATTGTGGTCCTGTGTATACATAAACAAAGTTTGCAGTTTGTATACATTCATTTAATGCTCATATGGGGGTTATTTTGGTGTGTGTTTATATGTGTGTGCCAAGTTGATACTTTTGATATATTTATGAGTGTCTTTTTGCAGAATGCTCATTTTGGTGGAAGGTGTACATAAAAGTTGATAAAAATATATTTCACAATTGAAGGTTATAGATTAAATGTGACTATTACAGGTTGAATTTTCTCACATACATTTATTTGGAGGAATATAGATGATTTAATTTTCTCACATACATTTATTTGGAGGAATATAGATGATTTAATTTTCTCACATACATTTATTTGGAGGAATATAGATGATTTAATTTTCTCACATACATTTATTTGGAGGAATATAAATGATTTAATTTTCTCACATACATTTATTTGGAGGAAACCAATATGCCTTTGAAATTTTCATTGTTATTCAAGTGCATTCTTCCAAAAAGAGTACATTCATGATATTGGACTTTTTGTAGTTCATTATTATCATATACCTTACTTACATTGTTACCATATATCATACTTACAGCTTTACTTATTTCTCTTTTACAAATACACTATGACTGACATGTAACTGATCTCTCTTTTTGCATCACATGATTCATTAACAGGTGCAAGATTACATTATTTGCTCTCATCAGCATGGTCATTATCCGCAAAGCAGTCTTAGCCAGAACTGACAAACTACATTATGGGAAGTGATGCAATTTGGAAATTTGAGCCACTATATTTCATTGAACTTCAATTCGAGGTTATTTAGAGCATAATTGCCTATTTCGAAGAGTTTTCATACAAAATTACCTAATGCACCAAAGTCTGCAGGTTCATAGTGTATTTTTGCTGTCCCAGGTGCTACAGATAACTTCAAACACTTCAACCAACGATCGGTTGAGGTGTCTTAAGAAATTAGACATCATACAAAATCCAAACAAAGATAACTGATTAGCCAATAATATGTTGTATTTGGTACCTACCATCACTAACATGAAAGGTTTTGCTGAATAAAAATTTAAAGCAAAACATATCTTCAATCTAAGCAAATATCCATCAGGTGTCTTAAAGTTCTGGAATGCATCACTTTAGGGGTGCTTAGCTGCGAAAGCAGCATCAACAAGCAGAATATCTAAGTACATATTAAGCTGTATCAAGGGTGTGCTATGTATGACAAAATTCAGTTATAATACCCCATGATTATAAAATATTCTTATGAAATCATGTAAGGGATATATATTATTAAAAAATCAAAATAACAACAACCAAAATAAATATCAGCACTTATCCACCAAGACATTTTGCTATATCCTTACAATGAGATAGTTTCTCATGGCCATAAGATGGTTAGATTTTTACCAACATCCTTCTCATGCTTCCGTATGTTCTTGACTTTTTTGCAAAGTCAATAAGGTGGGTGACAAATTAGGTGGATGTAACAGAATGTATAATGACCTCATGTCTAAGATAAACCGCTATATCTTAAATCATATGGACAAACTTTGTCAAAGTTTCAATATGTAGAGTTAATGATGTTCCCAGGTGAAATTTACCTTTAGCTTGATAACAAATCAGTCTGTTATATACCTGAAAGGGTGGTTACAATGTAATATCTCTACAAGTGGAAACTAAAGTAATTGTATATCTTTTATTTCATTAATTTAGGCTACCATCCTAAAAATCATACAAAAAAGGTCATTACTTTGGAGGGCAATGCACTTCTTATATTACAACTGTTAGTTATTAAGTGCAGGCTTTTGTATAACTTGGGCCAGTGCAGGAGTTTTTGGCACCCTAGATGAACCTTCCAATATCCCTATCCCTCATTATTACTTATTATAAACTATCCATTAGTATAAATACATATTTGGCTTGATAAATTATTTATTATTTTTTTAGTCTACATATTCAATGATAATAAGTGAACAACCTGACAGTTTACTTCACTTTTGTACTCACCCAAACCCCCAAAATCTTGGCGCTCTAAGGAAGTTGCCATGTTCACCTATTGGGTTAATCAGGCCCTGTATGTAGCTAATAAATGATATATAAAATGTGTAGTTGAGATGTAATCATGCAATAGAACTTTGGGATAATTTGTTGTTTTTATGGTAAATGACATCAAATTCTATTTATAACAACCAGGTGAATTGTTAACATGCCCAATTAATTATTGCCAGTCTGGCTATATGCAGTATGTAATGAATTTTGTCATCAATAGTACCTTGTTTTGTCATCAATAGTACCTTGTTTTGTCATCAATAGTACCTTGTTTTGTCATCAATAGTACCTTGTTTTGTCATCAATAGTACCTTGTAGCTAATAGCGTAGTAAGAGCTAATATCAGTCTTTTGCATTATGTTACCATGCTTGCAAAAACAGTTATAACTACTCAAATAAATCAGCTATGTATTTTCCATCATTTTTGTTTTAAAATTTCACATGGTCCTGGCATTTGGGCAAAGTTGAATCAGCTTGGAAGCTCTCCAGTGGTCCAGGTGGTAAAAGCAAGGTTTCATATGGACATCTGCAATGTACTGACATTAAGTGACCAAGATTAGTTTATATCACCACAGTGATATTTAGCACCTCAAAGACATGGCTTATGTCTTCATGAGAGAGATTAGCACTATTGTTCAGTAAGGTAGAGCCTGCCTAGAAACTGTATTTTCCTATCCCAATGTCACCTTTTCTAGTTATGGACATTGAAATGGAATGCACTTTTGCTATAAACCATGGTAGTGGTCCCACCAGAAATTTAAATCTGTGTGCGCTATTAGTTATACAAATAACTGCTTGAATAAATGACACAATAATGTGGAACATGGCACTTGGCGTTACTTCTTTAGTGTGTACACCTATATGCACCTGGACAGGAATATTGCATTTTGCTGCCAAAAATCACAGTGAGCTATGTTGCTTCACTACCCCTGGGAAAATGTTATCAGTTATGCTGACCCAAACTACTACAGTAATAATTCAAACATTCGCATTTCTGGTTTCGTGAATTCACAGATTTGCGAAATTTTCATTGGAACCTAACTAATTTGCATCCGCAATTTTTTCACAGATCTGCAAAATATTTCCCATTCACTACATGGCTTTACCTTACTGTGAGTGCAAAAGAAAACGGCAGCCAATGAATTAGTATAGGGATAATATTAGTATACCATACTGTAAATATGGCAAATAAACATTTAGTTCCAAGTTTCCTCTGACTCTTGCCACCCTATTTTTAATATTTGCACATTTATGTTGGGGTGTCATTTTCAAGAAGTACCGTGCATGTGTCAGCTGTTTTTGTTTGTACAGTATCATGTGACTACCACATTGCTGTGCTTCTGCGTAGTGAATCTGGTTTTCTTAAAAATTTTCAGTCATTGTTTTCGCAACAAATAGTTTGGGAATTTTATGTTTCTTCATTTTTCTAATCAAAATTACCCGACATTCATTTTTATGTTGGGTTTGTTTTTCTACAGAACACTAGAAATGGCGCATTGTTGATATCACTTGACTGTCTGACCTCTGATGTTAATAACATATAGGTTGCATGATTTGTATAGTCACGTGACTAGTATAGTCACGTGACTAAGAAAGCAAATGGCTAGATCAGGTCAAATTTCAGCAACGATGTACTTTCGTCTCATCTATCAGTGAATTAAAGATATAACGAATGCTATTCTCACAATTATTGAGAAAATAAATCATATTCCTATCAATTTCATCCAGGTATATATCGATGAAAGATCGTTCAAGTTTGTTGGACCGGCAAGTAATTGGCCACCCCATGCTGACACCAAATTCCAACTTTTCAACAGGAAATGTGCTCTGACCCTATACCCCAACATAAATGTCCAAATATCAAAAATGGGGTGGCAAAGATCAGAGGAAACTCAGACTAATACCCATTAGACGATACCGTACTCTATTTTTCTGCCAACCATTTATGTCTTTTTTTAAAGGTAATGTATTAAGCTAACCTTTAAATTAAATTAAAGTGCTTTGGGAGATTGATTTGGGTCATATTTAGGGTTTAAACTCTAGAAATAAGCATTTATTAGCATTTTTAGTGACTCATACCAAACATTCGTGATTCCTCCTGATCCGCAATGGGTTCTGGAACCTAACCTCATGAATGTTTGAGGTATTACTGTATTTGTTTTAAATACCATTCTTTCGTCAACTTTGCTGTCTCAAATTTTTCAATAAATTTTAGCTTGTATAATCTTTATTTAAATTTCACTTAAGATTTAATTAATCAATATTTTTATATTTCAAACATATTATCAGACCAGCCTTATCTTGTATTACATTTAGGTTTTTACTGCTTTGAAAATTCCTATAATTAAGGCAGATATAGAAAATTTATGTTTGGTTCTCTAGAGCACTTGAACCAAAATGTGCACCCTGTGGAACACCAGCACACCACACTTTCTGACTGGTGTCAACTGTCTTGTTTGCAAGGAAATTCCAAAAAGACTATGTATAAAGTTGAAATAGGTGTGGCATGTAAATATAAAAGTTTGACTAAAATTGATCATAAGAAAATTGGGCCTGTCAGGAATTGCATCACAAATATTACTTCCAGTTCAGTACCCACAAAATGTAGTTCTAGTCTATTTTTAGAACATCTTTTCCTCTCTCATTGATGTGGTGATAGAATAGTTATATTTATGCATTTTTGGTAGGGATTTAATGGTAATTATTTATTTTTGAGAATATGATCTCAGAGTGGTTGTCTGTATGTATTTCGGCGACAGTGCACTGTGAGTAATAAGGCCTTGGTGATGATCCGGAAGTGAAATCTGTCTTCTGTTTACACGCTGCTCTGTTTACAGTGTAGCCACTCAAAAAAATGACAGTGAACCTATGACATGAACTTCACAGTGAAGTCATCTTTGAAGGTATTTTAGATTAACATATGATTTGTATTGAAGGTTACACAGTAGAAAGGTCAGTACTGAGAAAGAGATGTAGAAAACAGATAGTAAAATTGTGTTGCATGTCCACTTGGACCAAATAAACATGTGGACTGGCACTAATGTTTATTTGTTGGATGTTTTAATCGAGTCATGTGATGATCAATAAATGAAGGTCACAAGAAAAGAAACAAAAACCCAATTTTACTCATGATACTCCGCCATAAATCAAATACCATTCCCCATAAATTGAGTACCATTCCACAAAACTTCTGCATGAAGTACACAATGCCATAAAGTAAGGTCAAACAAGTAGATGAAATTCATTTAGAATTTTTTAGGAATTAAGCTAACCAAAGCAAAATCAGAAGGAAACAATGACTAGCAATGGATAAATTTGTGTTGGCATTTGTTGAATTAGTCAGTGTTACCGGTAGTTACTGAAGATATTCTTGGGACCATAAATTTGCAGTTTTATTTATTTATTTATTTATTTATTTATTTATTTATTTATTTATTTGGTTCTTTTAACTGATGGTCAGTGACTACAGCAAAAAGAATTGTAGTATTATCAACATTCAACTGCATATGAAAAATACTGTTGCACTGAAAAATATAGGAACCAACATAAAATAGAAAATTGTCTTCACCTTGCACACATCCCATAATCTCAAAAGCAAGCACCATGATCCTAGCACTATCATTTCTTGAAATGCTAATGGTCAGGTTCTCAATCTGTGCAGATAGTAAAAAAGCCACATCACTCGAACCAAAAACCTGAAGAAAAAAATTAGGACTGAATTATAGTTAAACTAAAAACACTTAAGGGGCATTATAATTACCTTCTCAATAGTCAGGTGACCTTAAGGTTCAGTAAGTGAACAAGAATAAAAAAATGGATTCTAAATAGTTGCCATTTATGAGCGGAGAGGTGCTGTGGTCACTCAGTTGGTAGAGTCTGATCTGTACTCCAGTGGCCACGTCTTTGATACCCATCAAAACCAGCAAGGGTCAGCTGCTACCATACACCCTTGGGAATGTCACTTCGCTACCATTTCCTCACCATTATACAGACAATAATGTGTTAAAAATGTTTCTAAGCCATCAAAACCTAAGCAAACTTTATGAGAAATTACTTTTTTTTTTTTTTTATAAAAGTGCTTATTAAATCAGATTTTACTAAACTCACTTCTAGATTGCTCCTAAAAGACAGCATTGTTTAAAGTCACCCCTTTTCATGTCTAATATTGTTGTTGTTGGTGTGGGGTTTAACACCATTAGGTTATACATGGTGGCCAGTATTAATGATGGAGGAAGAAGCCAGGGACCCCCCCCCCCAAAAGAACCACTGACCCACGAGAAGCTACTGGCAAGCTTTCTCACATACCCACATTAGCCAAATCTTAGACTCAAATCCATGCAGACAGAGGTGAGATGTCAGTGATCCATAACAGAGAGTGCTTTAGACCACTCGGCCACTTGGAGCCTTGTTAATATTGTATGGGATCTTCATAGATATGTCTTATTGTTTTACTAATACATCTATATATCTATCTAAAATTCTATCTATTTACATCAACCATACTAACTACCTACCCAACTTTTCTTACTACCTACTGGTATACTGGCCGACCATGTTCTTACCTGTTCTCTTAACTGCAACAAATATAGAGGTTTAGATTCATTTATACATTTGTCACTTTAAAAATTTGTGCCACAAAACTATACTTTAAGTCAAACTAGAAATGTGTCATGGCAACCCAGATGATCTGAACATCCTGCCAAAAAGGCAAATCTGAAGATATAATGCTATCATACGCAATGCCAAAATTTTTAAGTTAAATGGGGAAAGACATCTGTCAAGTGTTTACAATTCTAAGTTAAATGGGGAAAGACATCTGTCAAATGTTTACAGTTCTAAGTTAAATGGAGAAAGATATCTGTCAAATGTTTACAGTTCTAATTTAAATGGAGAAAGACATCTGTCAAATGTTTACAGTTCAAAGTTAAATGGAGAAAGACATCTGGCCAATGTTTACAGTTCTAAGTTAAATGGGGAAAGACATCTGTCAAATGTTTACAGAAGACTGAAAATCAAATTCAGTCTGTGTCTTATAAATACAGTGGAACCTGTCTTAAAAGACCTCCCCTTCTGCCAAAACATAATGGTCTCTCGTGACAGGTGGTCTCTCATAACAGGTCATAACACTATATTATCAATAAATCTGTACATGGAGAACCTAGTCTCTCAGGACAGGTGGTCTCTCATAGCAGTGGTCTCTCAAGATAGGTTTTTACTGTACCAAGGTCTAAGAATTCATGATACAAGGACAAATTGTCAAATTAAAAGGAGTAAAATAAAACCTTTTCAGTGAAGATAATTAAAATATTTCACCAAGGTATTTCCAATGTAAACTTTTACACCAAATTTTGGTTCACACATCAAGATTTTAAAAGTTACTAATGCAAGGACAAAATTTTAAGTCTAAGAAAGGCTGCAATAAAGTCAAATTTTGCCATAAATAGTCCAAAAATGGAAGTTGATATATGTTTCATAATATAAAACCTCTTACCTAAATTTGGTTACAGTCCTTAATGTCATTAAGAAGTTATTGACCAGAAACAGAAATCATGATGCAAGGACATAACTCAAAGTTTGAGTTAAATTGGTCAGATTCCAACTTGACCTAAATTCTCACTTGTATAAGGACATACTAGGTTAAATTTGAATGCAAGCAATGAAGTTTACTAGAATTTACTGACAGAAAATCATGTTAAAAAATCAGTGTGCATGATTTTTTTTAATTGCCTGACATTATTTATTAATTACAATGTAGTGACAAGACATTTTTTAATCAATATTGAATTATTTGGTGATTCCAATGGCAAATATTAAGGGTTATTGGAAACATGATTTGGACATACAGGTGGGTGGATGTGCTATAGTCAAATATCTTGAAAAATAGTCATTTAAATGTCCAAGGACAATCTGTTTTAATATTATAATTTATGCACAATCATCATGGTACTAAACTATTGCATGGTAATTATCTTGTTGCATGGTAATTATATTGTTGCATGGTAATTATCTTGTTGCATTGTACTTATCTTGTTGCATTGTGATTATCTTGTTGCATGGTAATTATCTTGTTGCATTGTAATTATCTTGTTGCAGTGTACTTATCTTGTTGCATTGTGATTATCTTGTTGCATGGTAATTATCTTGTTGCATGATAATTATCTTGTTGCATTGTAATTATCTTGTTGCATTGTACTTATCTTGTTGCATTGTGATTATCTTGTTGCATGGTAATTATCTTGTTGCATGGTAATTATCTTGTTGCATTGTGATTATCTTGTTGCATGGTAATTATCTTGTTGCATGGCAATTATCTTGTTGCATTGTAATTATCTTGTTGCATTGTGATTATCTTGTTGCATGGTAATTATCTTGTTGCATTGTACTTATCTTGTTGCATTGTGATTATCTTGTTGCATGGTAATTATCTTGTTGCATTGTAATTATCTTGTTGCATTGTGATTATCTTGTTGCATGGTAATTATCTTGTTGCATTGTAATTATCTTGTTGCATGGTAATTATCTTGTTGCATGGTAATTATCTTGTTGCATTGTAATTATCTTGTTGCATGGTAATTATCTTGTTGCATTGTAATTATCTTGTTGCATGGTAATTATCTTGTTGCATTGTAATTATCTTGTTGCATGGTAATTATCTTGTTGCATGGTAATTATCTTGTTGCATTGTAATTATCTTGTTGCATTGTGATTATCTTGTTGCATGGTAATTATCTTGTTGCATTGTAATTATCTTGTTGCATTGTGATTATCTTGTTGCATGGTAATTATCTTGTTGCATTGTGATTATCTTGTTGCATGGTAATTATCTTGTTGCATTGTAATTATCTTGTTGCATGGTAATTATCTTGTTGCATGGTAATTATCTTGTTGCATTGTAATTATCTTGTTGCATTGTGATTATCTTGTTGCATGGTAATTATCTTGTTGCATTGTACTTATCTTGTTGCGTTGTAATTATCTTCTTGCATTGTAATTATCTTCTTGCATGGTAATTATCTTCTTGCATGGTAAGTACATGTAATCCAGATGCATTGAGTGCTATATATTTTTTATATACATTGGTCCTTGCATGTGGCAAAATTGATGATGTGAAATCCATAGGGATGTCAATATTGGTCTTCTTCCTGTAAACCTTATCCCTTGACTGACAGTCATATTACATTTAAATTTGATTGCAAGTATTAATTTTGTTTTATTTCTGGTATGTGTTTCTACTAACTGATCCAGTGGCCTAGTGGTTAGAGCATCCACCATGGAAGCAATAGGTCTTGGGTTCGATCCCCAGCAGAGTCATACCAAAGATTTACAAAATTTGTACTAACAGCTGCCTTGCTTGACACTCAGCATTCAGAGGCTAGTGTTAGGACTGGTCAGGATACATGAGCAGAGAATATATATATATATATATATATATATATATATATTGCAGACTCTTGATTTTGGGAATAACATAATGTATGAGACTAAAATTATGTCAATATCTTTATTATTATTATTAGTAGTAGTAGTATTAATAATATTAATATCATTCATATTAACATTATTATTATTGTTATTATTATTATATATTATTAATAATAATAATAATAATAATAATAATATTATTATTATTATTATTAATATTAGTAGTAGTAGTAGTAGTAATTGTAGTAGAAGTATTTTTAATATTAATATCATTCATATTATTATTATTATCATTATTTTTAATATTATTATTATTAATATTATTATTATTATTATTATTATTATTATTATTATTATTATTATCAAAATTCAACGAGAATTGTGTTATTGTCTTTCTCATAATTATCATAAAATGTGGTCTTCATAGCTATTTTTAGAAACTACTGTTAAGTTTGTTTGCAACAGTATTGTGCATAAAAAGAGTTATTGCTCAGTTTCTCCAAATTTTATTCAAACTATATTTTACTTACAACTACATGGATTATTCTTAAGTGTTAGTCGCCTTTCATTTTCACTACAAACAGATTCCATATTGCCATGCATTGCATCAAAGTCTTAGACGAAAAGGTATGGAATTATTTTTATTACAAGTTATTCTTGCACACAGTGCTAAATGGTGAATGGTACATTACTGAAATAAATGGAACATCACTATTACAATAATTTTTGGCCATTTCTTCACAATCAGAGTACCATCCCACCCACCTGTACCAACACCTGGAGTACCAATAGCCCTTTAAAGGACTATGTCAGCTCTGCACAAGTCTGATTCTGACCTCTATATCTTGGTTAATTAAACTATACCAACACAATTACTGTATTCTTTGGGGGGGGGGGGGAGAGAGAGAGCATAGATGTTGCCAAATATCAAACACAGGCCTTCTTTACCAATGTCAGACACATGTTCTAATGGATTCGACATTCCAGGTGAGGAAAGCTAGTCAGTGTACATGGTCATACATATAGTCTGTAAGAATCCTATGACGCCTACATTGGCAGGAATATTAACACCCTTTCTTACCTGTCCATTATTAAGTGGAATGTCCTCTTCAGAATTGATGAGTCTGTAGGTCACTGTGAAGTTCAAAACATTGTCAGTCAGGTTCCTATCCATGGCAAGAAATACTACGGAACTTCCAGCAGTATTTATTTGAATATCCAAGATGTCCTCATTAACTTTTAATGGTGCATATGGTGATGATGGCCTTATATTTTCCACAACTTCCTGATAGTCACTATTGTTGGTTGAAATGGATGATTTTGGAATCACTGCCAGGTTATCAAGAATGTTGGTATTCTGGCAAACAGTGGTTGTAGAAACTGGAGCAGTTGCTGAAACTGTTTTAAAGGTAAGTATTTCAGCTACAAACTAAATTAAATTAAATTAAATTAAATTAAATTAAATTAACCTAAATTAAATTAAATTAAATTAAATTAAATTAAATTAAATTAAATTAAATTAAATTAAATTAAAGGATCTTGACAACAAATATCATTAACAATATGCAGCACAAAGTTGATACGATAACTGAAGTAGATTTATTTCTTGTCCAGAGTTTAAAAAGAACTGACTCTTTCATCAGAAATATTGACCTGTATATATAGTAAATGTTGCATTTGACATAAGGATAGACTGTTATTTGTTGACACCTTAGCAATAAATCATATAACAGTTTGGTTTTAATGTGATATTTTAGTTAGAATAAATGTATCAACAAATACTGTAAAGATGGTTTTTACAAATTAAAACAAAATAACTATATCCTGCATTAAATATTTTTTGTCAAAGAATGAGTGGGGAGTATGTTCTGATTCTTTTGTTTGTAGACATTGAATATAACTGTGTATGTCAAACTGAGTATTCTAAAACTTAAGTTAGAAATTATTACTTGGTACTGATGGCTGCGTTGTCCCCATAACAGCAGTTAACACTTGTGTAAATGTGGGCTGTGCAGTCATTGATGTTGTTGGAAGAGTTCCTGCTGTCAGTGATGGTGTTGTTCCTTGTGCTGTTACTGCCGAAACAGTTGGTAGTGTAGTTCGTGTCTCCAATGTGTGCATTGTTATTGGTTGCTGGGCAGTAACAGGTTTGAAACTTATTCCAGCTTTTGATGTCAAAACTTGTCCAAATTCTTTAGTTGTCATGGTCGGTTGAGCAGGTATTGTAATACTACCTATAGTAGAGTTGAAGATACATATGTAAGTAAATAAACCAACAGGGATCTCTCTCTCTCTCTCTCTCTCAATCTATCTATCTATCTATCTATCTATCTATCTATCTATCTATCTATCTATCTATCTATAGTTAGATAAGATGGATATATTTGATAGATACATCACTGATATAAATTATCACAAATTGACAAGGATGTACAATTTCAGTTTTAGTTTAGAACTATGCATGTGGAATAAACAAACATCCCAATATTGTACGTTTATTTGAAAGAGAAATCATATGTATATTAAGAATAATCTTAGAATAATCTAAGATGTGGATAAGCTGATTAAAACTGACTATTCAAAATGATGCAAATACATGTATAGAGCATCAGAAAATAAATTTCACTGTTATTTTAAAGAATGCTTTTAAACTTTGGAAGCAATAGCAATACAAATTACTCATCAAAACATTTACATATTAAAAGTTTAACTTTTTCATTAAAACAAAAAGTCAGCATCATTCTGTAATTAAACAAAGATGGCAAGCTTAATAAAAGTGAAATTTAATTTTTATTTCTAAAGAAAAGAAAGAAAGATACACAAAGAAAAGGATGTGATAGCAAAATACACAAAGGCTGGAGAATTTTACCCGTTAAAATTGGTTTTAAAGTTGTCACAGCTGAAAGAGAAAATGCTTATTAACCATTAGTTAAAAACATATTTACAACTGCTGATTGTGAAAATATTTTAACGTTAAATACATGTATTAAACTTCTCTTTAAGTTTTGATGTAAAATTGTTGATTTTGATTATTTATTGTACAGATTTATTGACCTTTATATTTATGTACAAATGAAAATGTCATGAAAAAACACCATGTTAAAGAACTTACAAATGATAGTGTTAATATTTACAAAACAATTGGAAGATAATGAAGAAGGCTGAACGTCACAAACAAATGCTATGGTAAACAATGACAGTAGGATTTTCTATCTGCCACACTGATCTGAAAGACTTTCGACATCAGCGACGGTTCACATGCATGCTTTGTAGTATCCTCTAAAAACAAGCCAAAGGCAATTTACTGCCTTAAAACCACCTGTTAGATTGCTTGAATGGTCTGTATATCTATTTTTTGTTCGATAAAACAACCACCCACCCAAATCTGTATAGATATAAATGGATGATTAACCACCGGTCAATATCAGAATGGGTGTGGAGCCTAACTTAAGCTTATTTTACTCAAAATCTGACTGTGGTAGAAACAATGCAATGGAAGTTCAGCAACAAAAGCTAGCATGTCACTGCCATCTGTTCAATTTTACATTAGACAAATATTGTGCAGCTGCTATGATCACAACACAGGCAATGAATCCAACAAACTGCATCAGTAATGGAGTAGTGTATCGTAGGTGGGGCAGTAAAGAAGAAAGCGAATTACATAACACCAAAATTATTGATTGGATTTCAATATACAACAACACATAGCAGCTACAACTTGCAATTTGCTTTGATTCTCAATGGCACACTGCCCTCTAAATGGCTTTTCTTTATATTATTATTATTATTATTATTATTATTATTATTATTATTATCCTGATTTTCTTTAATATGAGGGAAAGATGGTAGGTAGATCTGAATGGGTAAAAAAACTTACTAAATGCACATCCTTCTTCATCACTCCTGTCATCACAGTCCACTGTACCATCACAGCGGTAGGCACACTTCGAACCACATACCCACATATCTGGTCCACATGTCACCTACAGTAATTTGTGCGATAAAACTGTGAGTAACAGGTTTAAAATTTGACTCATCTTTTTTTAAAAAAATGTGATATTGTACAAATTAAATTGTCATCTCAGTCTACTGTTACAATTATGCTGATTTATTCACAGCAAAAGATTGTTGCTCATGAGTGTAGGATCATACTATCATTTCTGAATACAACTGCAACTGGAAATTCTGCATAGCTTTGTCATTTACTTTATGTTGATAAGGAGGTCCAAGAACGCCAAATAGGGTTTTTGTCCTTGTCAATCTTTTAATGCTTGTGATATTTGGAATAAATTTCCTGGAAAGCCAATGGCAAAGAATCCCAACCATTTCAGCTCAAACACCAACCGCTAGATCCAGAACTGATCTGTCTCATCCAGTCTTCTAATTTTTGTCACTTTCAATGGTTAAAACTAACAAGGCAAATTTAATGTACACAGCCATAGATACTACACACAGTTTGTGCATGTTATACTTGCTACTATCTCCACGCCCTATCTTCATATTTTAACTGTGAAATATTAATATAAATATACAAACTTTTGATCGATAACACCTAATCATATTAAGTTTTTATCTAAACAAATGAAGGGATGGAAATACCAACCAAAGTGTAACATAGTATAATAATATCATTCCAGGCATTGATAGTTTATTTAATCGTTTCCTTCATTTATGCTACTGTTGTGAGATATGCGAGAAAAGAAAATAGATAATACAAAACTTATCTTTATTTATAAACATCAAATATGTCTATTTATAATACAGCAGTGTGAAAATACATGATAATCTCACAAATGTTTAAATATAAGATGGCAGTAAGAAAACTAGTGATAATCATCAAATATGTCTATAAGACAACAGTATGAAAACATGATAATGAGGTCTCATTATAATGAGTATTAAAACATGTGATAATCATTAGGTTTATTTATAAGATAGCAGTATAAAAACACATGATAATCATCATGTCTCATTATATTGGCAGTATGAAAACACATGATAATAATACTGTCTAATTATAAAATGGCAGTATGAAAACACATGATAATCATTAGGTCTATTTATAAGATAGCAATATGAAAACATTGATAATCATCATGTCTCATTATAATGGCAGTATGAAAACACGTGATAATAATAGTCTAATTATAAAATGGCAGTATGAAAACATGTGATAATCATTAGGTCTATATATAAGATAGCAGTATGAAAATATGTGATAATCATCATATGTCTCATTATATTGGCAGTATGAAAATATGTGATAATAATGTCTAATTATAAAATGGCAGTATGAAAAAATGTGATAATCATCTTATATCTCATTATAATGGTAGCATGAAAAAATGTGAATATAATAATGTCTAATTATAAAATGACAGTATGAAAAAACATGATAATCATTAGGTCTATTTATAAGACAGCAGTTTGAAAACATGTGATAATCATAAGTTTAATTATCAAATGGCAGTATGAAAAATTGTGATAATTCATATGTCTCTTAATAAGATGACAGTATAAAAATATTTTTTGTAAACATCATATATGTCTATTTAATAATAACATCAAAATAACAAGTCAAGCCAAGACAAGACACTTTATGATTAAGTTTAAGACTTTATCTTTTTTTTTCCTGTATTCTTACATACATCAATTTCCTTGACAATTCACATGTTTCCCTACATTAATTGTACATAATTTATAGATTTTGTCTGCTGTAGTGAACATTATAAAATAACCCCTCTAGAAAACTGTTTATTGGGCATGAATCATCCTTCTAGTTAAGATATTTTTGTAAAAATGGATAATTAAATAGATTTATACAGTGAGGGCAAAAGTCTGATGGATGTAGTTGGAGTTGAACTGTTTTTGTTTCTTTTCTTTATGAGATAATGGATTATCATCAGTACATGAAGGATTATGTCATACCAAGGTAATCTGAAGTACAATGCCGAGCCCAGAGACACATCACTGAGTAAAATGCATAGCAAAGAGACACATCATTCACTAAAATGACTAGCTCAGAGACACATCATTGTGTAAAATGTCTAACCCAGAAACACATCACTGAGTAAAATGCCTAGCCCACAGATGCATCACTGAATAAAATGACTAACCCATAGATGCATCACTGAGTAAAATACCTAGCCCAAAAACACATCACTATGTAAGATGCTGAGTCCAGAGAAACATCACTGAGTAAAATGCCAAGACCAAAAACACATCAATGAGTAAAAATGCCTAGCCAAAAACACATCAATGAGTAAAATGCCAAGACCAAAAACACATCAATGAGTAAAAATGCCTAGCCAAAAACACATCAATGAGTAAAATGCCAAGACCAAAAACACATCAATGAGTAAAATGCCAAGACTAAAAACACATCAATGAGTAAAATGCCTAGCCAAAAACACATCAATGAGTAAAATGCCAAGACCAAATGCCAAGACCAAAAACATATCAATGAGTAAAATGCCAATCCTAAAGACACATCAATGAGTAAAATGCCAAGCCTAAAGACACATCAATGAGTAAAATGCCAAGCTTAAAGACACATTAATGAGTAAAATGCCAATCCTAAAGACACATCAATGAGTAAAATGCCAAGCCTAAAGACACATCAATGAGTAAAATGCCAAGCTTAAGGACACACGGTACTAATTATACAGAAGAGCTGTGAACCAGTCTAAAAATGGGTGAAGAAATAATAGAGTATATATGGCTTTGGTGGTCCATAATTGGTTAATAATGAAAATTAAAATTTTAGTAAAAATATTTTTTGAGAGCTTATCCTATCTGTAATTTAAAAAAAATATAGACAAAATTCTATTGATGCAATTGAAGTAAATTTAGAGGCTTCACCTATTAGTACTCAATAATGAAAGTAGCACCTGATTCATTTGGTGCAGAATCAATAACATGTGCTTCCTGCCAATTTATGTCAACAACATGCCGCGGGTCCTATGTTTTTCTACATTTAAAAACTTACATCAAGGTTAGTTGTGCATGGAAAAATATAGGTCTGATCATCAGCACCCAGAAATGTTAAGTTATTGAATTTTGAATATGACAGTGTTTCCATATGTTTACCATTGGAGTTGAATTAGTACCGTGTGTCCTTAAAGACACATCAATGAGTAAAATGCCAAGCCTAAAGACACATCAATGAGTAAAATGCCAAGCTTAAGGACACACGGTACTAATTATATGGAGGAGCTGTGAACCAGTCTAAAAATGGGTGAAGAAATAATAGAGTATATATGGCTTTGGTGGTCCATAATTGGTTAATAATGAAAATTAAAATTTTAGTAAAAATATTTTTTGAGAGCTTATCCTATCTGTAATTTAAAAAAAATATAGACAAAATTCTATTGATGCAATTGAAGTAAATTTAGAGGCTTCACCTATTAGTACTCAATAATGAAAGTAGCACCTGATTCATTTGGTGCAGAATCAATAACATGTGCTTCCTGCCAATTTATGTCAACAACATGCCGCGGGTCCTATGTTTTTCTACATTTAAAACTTACATCAAGGTTAGTTGTGCATGGAAAAATATAGGTCTGATCATCAGCACCCAGAAATGTTAAGTTATTGAATTTTGAATATGACAGTGTTTCCATATGTTTACCATTGGAGTTGAATTAGTACCGTGTGTCCTTAAAGACACATCAATGAGTAAAATGCCAAGCCTAAAGACACATCAATGAGTAAAATGCCAAGCTTAAAGACACATCAATGAGTAAAATGCCAATCCTAAAGACACATCAATGAGTAAAATGCCAAGCCTAAAGACACATCAATGAGTAAAATGCCAAGCCTAAAGACACATCAATGAGTAAAATGCCAAGCTTAAAGACACATCAATGAGTAAAATGCCAATCCTAAAGACACATCAATGAGTAAAATGCCAAGCCTAAAGATACATCAATGAGTAAAATGCCAAGCCTAAAGACACATCAATGAGTAAAATGCCAAGCTTAAAGACACATCAATGAGTAAAATGCCAATCCTAAAGACACATCAATGAGTAAAATGCCAAGCCTAAAGACACATCAATGAGTAAAATGCCAAGCCTAAAGACACATCAATGAGTAAAATGCCAAGCTTAAAGACACATCAATGAGTAAAATGCCAAGCTTAAAGACACATCAATGAGTAAAATACCAAGCTTAAAGACACATCAATGAGTAAAATGCCAAGCTTAAAGACACATCAATGAGTAAAATGCCAAGCCTAAAGACACATCAATGAGTAAAATGCCAAGCCTAAAGACACATCAATGAGTAAAATGCCAAGCTTAAAGACACATCAATGAGTAAAATGCCAAGCTTAAAGACACATCAATGAGTAAAATGCCAAGCTTAAAGACACATCAATGAGTAAAATGCCAAGCTTAAAGACACATCAATGAGTAAAATGCCAAGCTTAAAGACACACTAAAGAACCATGCATAATGGCCAATATTTTATCAACGGAACTACGGTCCAGTCCTTAACTTATATCAGAATTTTTTCATACTGTCATTTTATAATTAGACATTATTATATTCACAAGATGATGATGTTTAAGTCTTTTCATATTGACCAATCCAAAAGCCCACGGTCAAAATAAGAGACCTAAATTGATGAAAATGTGGTTGCCAAAAAGAGGATTTGATCTCAGACCACACTAACACTGAGCCAGTGGGGTTCCTGGATGACAAATAAATTTTAAAAGAGGCAGACTTACTGTAGCAGAGGGAATGACAGTGGTGATCACTGGAGGTGTGGTAGTTACTGCTTTTGTTGTAGGCAAAATGGCTGCAATAAAATATAAAATACAGGTTTTTTAAAACAATCATGCTTTTCATTGTGAGCTTTGTCAAAAGTAATTAGATTCATAAACTTGTAACCTTATGATCATTACCAAAACACAGCAGTAACCTTGTTGAAGAAGATGCAATCAGTCATTACCATATTCTGTTTTTAAAAGTAGAAAAACATAGCAGTAACTTGCTGAAGAAGATGTAATCAGTCATTACCATATTCTGTTTTTAAAAGTAGTAAAACAGAAGTAACCTTGTTGAAGAAGATGCAATCAGTCATTACCATATTCTGTTTTTAAAAGTAGAAAAACACAGCAGTAACTTGCTGAAGAAGATGTAATCAGTCATTACCATATTCTGTTTTTAAAAGTAGTAAAACAGAAGTAACCTTGTTGAAGAAGATGCAATCAGTCATTACCATATTCTGTTTTTAAAAGTAGAAAAACACAGCAGTAACCTTGTTGAAGAAGATGCAATCAGTTTTTCTTCAGACAAGGACTAACATGAAAGGTGCCATCTATACAAGATGTAAAGGAAAGTCTCATTCTGAAACAAATGGTCAGCTTTCTGTTGATTAGGTGACAGAACATGCAATGTGAAGGACAGCTGTTTTAAAATTTCCAAGGAATACCAATTTCCATCCATGCTCTTTAATGCATTAGGCAATATGGCATATTACCTTATTTTTTTCTCTTCCCCCAAGAAATTTGTATGAAATATATTTTAATACTAACTATAATAATAAAATGTGAGAAACTGAAAATTATTATTATTACTATCATTATTATTATTATTAGTAGTAGTAGTAGTAGTAGTAGTAGTAGTAGTAGTAGTAGTAGTAGTAATAGTAGCATGATTTAATATTATTATTATTATTATTATTATTATTATTATTATTATTGTTGTTGTTGTTGTTGTTGTTGTTGTTCAGCTACTCACTCAGTGGTTGGTAGCAGGCCTTCACCAACAGTTCACTAAGTTCTAATTCCGCTCTTGCAGGGAAGATCAGCAATCTAAACTCCGAATCAACTTGACCATTGGGTGTGCTAAATATAATGTCAGACTTTTCCAAGTAGTTTGCAATAGAACCAGACTAAAAAGAAAGTCACAAGCATAAACTGTTATATTAACACAAGAATAGGAGTTAAACAAAGAGCAAAGTTTGAACAAAAATAAATCAGGATTGTTGTTGTTTGAAGTTTGAATAACAACAAATCAGGATTTTTGGATACAGAAAATGATCATTTTGAAGTAGTTAAAGAAGAATAGAATTTCGTCGTGTTACAGGAATGTCAGATAAAAACTAAGCAGCATTTTAAAAATATAATAATGGCCATTATTTATATGAAGCCAAACTAAGAAACAATAAAAATTGTAATGCTATGAGTGGTTTTTATCTTCAATACCATATAGATCTGGAAAGAGAAATCTTACAAAAAGCTGAAATTGATACAACTGAAACAAAAAATGAATTTAATATAAAGACATGTAGCATCTGTTGTTCAGGGGTTGTTTGGTTTTTAGGGGTTGTTTGGTTTTTAGGGGCTGTTTTCTTGGAGGTAGGGGTTCCTGGATAGTATATATAAAAATAATTTTTACATTATGATATGATCATGAGGCTGCAAAAACAGAATATTTATAAAGAAACAAACAATGAAGAAATGCAAGTCACGATATATATATATATGCATTAAAAGCTATTGAATCAGATGTTTTTCTTGCTGATGATGTTTTTAAATATCTAAAAGTACAAATAGGAAAACTTTCAACAAAGTAGATAATATGAGTAAAAAATCAGTGGGGGTTTTCACATATGTTCTCTTTGATGTCTGTCATTAAGACAAGTGAAAATAACTGCAATACAATAAAGGAAATTGACAGTAAAGCTGCAAATCTTATAATGGGCATTTTTTTTTCTTTAACTTTAGCATCAGTATAACCTTTAAGCTTTAGATATAAACAGGAAGTGTAATTACTATAAATATTCAACACATGAATCATTTTCAAGATTGCTTGATTAAACAATGTACATGGAATGTCAATGACAATGCGTAATACTAGATATAGGTCAGGGCAATTATTATTATTATTATTATTATTATTATTATTATTATTATTATAATAATTATTATTATTATTATTATAATTAGTAGTAGTAGTAGTAGTAGTAGTAGTAGTAGTATCATCACAAAACAATAATTTGAGGTAGTCCATTCATGTAAAGCTTACTGCGCAGCTGAAAATGATATGATCATTACATTATGATGTAATCAATGTCACCTTTTCTTTTTACTAAAGTTTATAATTATGTATTAAGGTGTATAATTATCTACTAAGGTTTATAATTATGTACTAAAGTGTATAAATATGTACTAAGTGTATAAATATGTACTAGGGTGTATAATTATGTTTTAAGGTGGATAATTATGTACTAAGGTGTATAATTAAGTACTAAAGTGTATAAATATGTACTAAGGTGTATAATTATGTACTAGGGTGTATAATTATGTTTTAAGGTGGATAATTATGTACTAAGGTGTATAATTATTTACTAAAGTGTATAATTATGTACTAAGGTGTCTAATGATTTACTAAGGTGTATAATTATGTACTAAAGTGTATAAATATGTACTAAGGTGTATAATTATGTACTAGGTTGTACAATTATGTTTTAAGGTGTATAATTATGTACTAAGGTGTATAATTATGTACTAAAGTGTATAATTATGTACTAAAGTGTATAATTATGTACTAAGCATATAATTATGTACTAAGGTGTCTAATGATTTACTAAGGTATATAATTATGTACTAGGTTGTATAATTATGTTTTAAGGTGGATAAGTATGTACTAAGGTGTCTAATGATTTACTAAAGTGTATTTTTATGTACTAAGGTGTATAATTATGTACTAGGGTGTATAATTATGTTTTAAGGTGGATAATTATGTACTAAGGTGTATAATTATGTACTAAAGTGTATAAATATGTACTAAGTGTATAATTATGTACTAGGGTGTATAATTATGTTTTAAGGTGGATAATTATGTACTAAGGTGTATAATTATTTACTAAAGTGTATAATTATGTACTAAGGTGTCTAATGATTTACTAAGGTGTGTAATTATGTATAAAAGTGTATAATTATATACTAAGGTATATAATTATGTACTAGGGTGTATAATTATGTTTTAAGGTGGATAATTATGTACTAAGTGTATAATTATGTACTAAAGTGTATAATTATGTACTAAGGTGTCTAATGATTTACTAAGGTATATAATTATGTACTAGGTTGTATAATTATGTTTTAAGGTGGATAATTATGTACTAAGGTGTATAATTATGTACTAAAGTGTATAAACATGTACTAAGTGTATAATTATGTACTAGGGTGTATAATTATGTTTTAAGGTGGATAATTATGTACTAAGTGTATAATTATGTACTAAAGTGTATAATTATGTACTAAGGTGTCTAATGATTTACTAAGGTATATAATTATGTACTAGGTTGTATAATTATGTTTTAAGGTGGATAATTATGTACTAAGGTGTATAATTATGTACTAAAGTGTATAATTATATACTAAGGTGTCTAATGATTTACTAAGGTATATAATTATGTACTAGGTTGTATAATTATGTTTTAAGGTGGATAATTATGTAATGCACACTGGGAAAGAATGGCCATTAAATGGCATACTTGTGATTTTTGTCCATTATTACAAATTGAAAATAAAAAATGTTTCAACAGTTTAAAACAATGAAAATCCTGTGAAAGAAAAACAAATAAAGTCAACCAAACATTATAGAAGAATCTTTGAGAATCTTTGACAACCTGGGGCCAGCTGTGAATACAGGCTTTCTGTTTTGGGGCTGTGATCTCAATAACTGTGTTACACTAGACAAACTTATTAAAATCATACTCTTTCATCTGTGTATTTGATTAGATGATTATGGGTTTGATGAATTTTTAAATACACATTCAGCTTTTATTTTGGGCAATTAGTACCTTTCTCTGCAATGACTCTTGCCTGTGGATGGCGCTTTAAAGAACCACAATGCAAGATGATAAAAACATGTGATACTTATTATTAAGTGTGATTATGGATTCCTTAGACCCAAAGCAATCAAACGTTAAAAATTTCTCAGCAGGTTTTCTTACCCTTCCAAATCCAGACGGCAGGTATTCAATGAATACACTGGCTGCATTCTTGATGGCAAAAGTAATTTCTGTAATGGTAACTGGACCAGCACTTAAGACTTTCACTTGAAGTACATGCACAATATCTGTGCTGTTAGGATCTGGTTTCCAAGAAGTGGCCGGCTGACCATTGGGTTGTAACATAACATTTTTTGGTGGGAAGCCTTGTTCATTAGAAGATGCAATAATAATGATGTCTGGAGATGTGCTGTCTATCATTTGCTCCAGACAAACTGAAATATTAAAAGAGGATTTTATATTCAGTGCACTGTCTTTTCTCAATTTGTTTATCTTTAAAAGGTTGTTACTAAAATGAATTTGTTTTCATAGTGTGACTTGCCAGTTGTCATGGTGGATGAGTTTTAAAAAGAACTATTGAGGAATTTTTTATATGTGGAAGATTAGACAACCATCAGATACGCTTCCATAAACTTAATTTCAACAAGAATGTGTGTCAAAACACAACTTCATACTTATAAAATGTAACACATGTACAGCAATGCATCAAGATATGAAAATAAAGTTTAGAAAAATATAGATCATAAACACACAAAAAACATGGACAGTTCTATTCATCATTACTCTAATATTAACATTCAAAACATGGAACCACTAAGGGTGTGGTAGTACATGACATTTCCTATCTTAGAGAATGACATTTACTCATTGTTTGAAATTGTTTACCAGATTTGCAATTTTAGTGTGTGTGTGTGTGTGTGTGTGTGTGTGTGTGTGTGTGTGTAGGGAGGAGAAATCTACAAAGGGACTCTTGAAGAGATAATGCTTCAGACCTAAGCATTTTGCCATCTTTCTATAAATGTATTATGTCTTATAAGACTCCAATACCACATATTATGGAATTTAATGTAATTATCATGATCAATGTTACCTAAAAGCTTATAATAAGACATTAATATGATAACATTTTCTTGTAAGCAATTCATGGCATCAGAAATTTGGAAACAATCATTCATTTAAAAATCAGAAAAATAACAGCTGTTATGCAGTTGGTTGGTATATCTGTTCTGTATGCCAGCTTCTTATTTTCTTATGGAAAGAGAGGAAAATGCATAACCACTATTAAAGATCATTTGGAAATGTAAGTTATTATGTAAAACATAACTCGATACATCCACTGCTTATAAACAATGACAATTTAAAAAATGAACAGTGTGTGTGTGTGTGTGTGTGTGTGTGTGTGTGTGTGTGTGTGTGTGTGTGTTGAATATGTACAGTGAGAATGCAAAAGCAAAATTGTATGTATCTCTCCAATTACCTGCAAAAATAAAATAGCCATTTCAAATTGTTAAACATTAGAACTCTAGAAGTGTATTTAACTGACTCACTCAGCACAGCATAAAGCCTTCCATCCAAAGTTTAAGTTAAAATTCTAATAAAAACATTTTAAATTAAAAAGGATGAGTACCTTCATAATTTTATATTTCAATGTCAATCAAAGGTCAGTCAAAATACTCAAAACTGACAAGACCAGGAAATGTTTACTTACTTGTTGTTGTAGGAGGTTTGACTGTGGTGGAAACAATGGGTGTGGTTGTTGCAGAAATGGTGGTAACTGGAGTTGTTGCAGATGCAGTGCTGATTGTGGAGACACTTGGTGTTGTTGTTACTGGAATGGAGAATGTTGGCTTCTTAAAATAAACCTTCTTTGTTATTCAAACCTTACTCAGAGAAAATTGCAATATCTGAAAGGTGTATTCATTTGGTATGAGTGTAGATATCCTAGTATTCTAATGACTTATAGAAAATTCAATCCACTAACATTTAATTTGACTTTGCATCAAATGACAGTATGTGTTACCTCTGCTTCAGTCACCCAGTAATACACATTAAAAGTCCATGGAATTCATAGCATAATCTTGAAAAGAAACAATGTATATGCAGACTTAGTTTAAGATAACTGAAGTCACCAGTTCAGAAGCACTGACCATCCCCACAACAACATACATACATACATACATACATACATACATACATACATACATACATACATACATACATACATACATACATACATACATACATACATACATACATACATACATACATATATGCCATCCACACAACAACATAATCATCTACAAAAACAGACATGTTAATTTGATACATTGTTGAGATTGCTTTTAAAATGTAAGACAGAAGGATTGGAAACAAGTTGTCCAACCAATAATAATAATAATAATTATGTAAGGTAGATATTACCTGGATGGAAACATCCAACTATTTCCAAGGTAATATTCATAGGCAATGATTCATCCACTTTTCCTGTAATTCCTATGATGATCTTCACAACTGTCTCATTTGATGGAATGAAAGCATATCCATGTGGTCCAAATACCTGTGAAAATATTGTTTTGAAGAGACTTTTACCTGCATCTACAGCCAAAAGGATCACTTCTCATGCTATGCCAACAACATATTCTCAAGAACACCAATGGTATACTGGTTAATATGAACATATATTCTTAAACTGTATATGTTTGGAAAATATTATGTTTTACAATAATGACATGCAAAAATGGAGAAGGCAGTTGCATATATAATTATTTCACCCTTATTTTTGTATCGGTTATTATATTTAACAAATATTCAATGAAACCAAATGATGTTTGCTTAAAAGATATGGGCAGACTACATAGTACACACCTTTCCATCTTGTATTGGAATGATCCTTCCATCGGAAGTAATGATAGTAATATTGAATCCATTTACATTATCACTGACCGGTAGGCTGACCAGAGTCAATGTGGTGTCTACAGGTATGTCTACCATGATGTTCAAATCTGTCTTGTTAGACTGAAGAGGAGATTTTAGGACATCACGAAGCTGTGAAACATCTGCAACCATTTCATCATTAACCATGATGTATTTATCAGGGATGTATATTGGTTGGCTCATTCCATCTGCCTCCTCACAAACAGTTGTGGCTGCTGTGCTTAAAGTTGAAACCCTTGGGGTAACTGGAGTGCTTGGTGCCACTGTGGACAATTAAATAATAAAATCTTATTAATAATACAGGCTTCTATATGGTGTGAAAATTTAGAGTTTCTTTTATTAACAATATCTGTAACCAATCTTCAGTTTTTACTCTTGGACTACCAAAATACCTCATTTGTGTACACCCAGCTCAATGGTACTACCAAAATACCTCATTTGTGTACACCCAGATCAATGGTACTACCAAAATACCTCATTTGTGTACACCCAGATCAGTGGTACTACCAAAATACCTCATTTGTGTACACCCACCTCACTTGTGTACACCCAGATCAATGGTACTACCAAAATACCTCATTTGTGTACACCCAGCTCAATGGTACTACCAAAATACCTCATTTGTGTACACACAGCTCAATGGTACTACCAAAATACCTCATTTGTGTACACACAGGTCAATGGTACTACCAAAATACCTCATTTGTGTACACACAGCTCAATGGTACTACCAAATTACCTCATTTGTGTACACCCAGCTCAATGGTACTACCAGAATACCTAAGTTGTGTACACCCAGCTCAATGGTAATCCATGTTTGCATGATTATGAGAAAGATAGACAAGAGAAAAATAAAAAGACATGGTACATTACATCACAATTGGTTCTTATAGAAATGCCAAATGTTGTCATTTGTATGAGACTGCATTAAAAGTACTTTAAACAGAAGAAAAATAATTATTAAAACTGTAGTTGACTTACTTGAAACACAAGCAATGATCTCCAGTTTAACTTTGTATGGTTCAGTGGTGTTTCGTTTTGTTACAAGGATAATTATCACAGCGTCAGCTTCAGTCCCTGGATCTAAGTGTACTTTATCATCTCCTCGGAATATCTGATGAGAGTAAATAAAAGCACTGCTATGATACATTTTCAATTACTTTCCAATAATAATTCATGTAAGGTAACATTTTTCTACCATACAAATATAGCACAAGTACTAATAATATTTTTCAGATAAACCTAAACAATTTGATGGATTACTTATATGAGCTGAATAACCCAATCACTAGCTTTGAAGTGCAAAACAAAAGTAATTTTTTAAACAAAATATAAAATGCCTAAAGACTTAAAAACTTTTATTTCAGAAAAGTAAGTGAACTTTTTTATATCTTCTCTGCTGATAAGCATATTAACACAACAAAAAGCATACAATATTTAAGGAATGTTTGTATTATCATTTATAATTCTGCCTTTTACAGCACCCATTTTAAAGTTTGGTCGTACTGACTTTTTTCCCTTATTCAAGATAAACATCCAATGTTTTTCTAAAAAGCTTTGCACCTCACAACTATATCCCGATACACATTTTCTTAAACACCATTTTGTATTGTCCTATGATGATGGTGTTTCAAAAACTAACTACTCCATGAAAATTCCTTACAGTTCCATTATTGACTGGTATAGGATCAGTTCCATTTGGCAAAAGTATGAAAACCATAAAGCCATCAACATTCTCATGAACAGGGAACCAGACAGATTCTACTGGTGTAGCTGGAGGAAGATGTATTTTAATCTCCAACTCTTCAGGAAATACAAGCAAAGGTGAATCTCCTCCAGGGCGCAGTTTTTCGATGTATTTATTAACCTCATCAATATCGGACATGATGCTGTAATTTGGTATCACCAAGGAGTTGTTCATAATCTCATTAAACATACATGCTGTTGAAGATGGAAGAGGTGCTGATGTAATGGTTGGAGCCAATGTTGTTACTGTTGTTGTGGTCAAGATTGTTGTTTTCATTGTGGTTAAGGTTGTGGATGGGGCCAATGTTGTCATGGTTACTGGAAAGCAAAACAAGTGGGAAAAACATACATCAAGACCAGAATGAATAAATTACCATCATAATCCAAATATCATAAATGTTAGTAAAGCAAGATGTATCCTCTTACAAATAAGAAACAAAATGAAAATTCTCCAATTTAACTAAAAGAAACACATCTTCTTCTGCTATTTTAAACTCTGTAACTAGCAATTCTCTCTGACTCATTTTATTCTCAGCTCAGAATTTTCTTACAAAATGATCTTAACCTGCTGTACAAAAGGATATCTGTATATAAAAGAAACTGCAACTGGAATATTTTCTTTCCTCGGCAATACATGTACCATTTATTGCATATCAAACAAATCTTTTCACCATGCTAATTGATAAATACAGAAAAATGTCATTACATAATTTTGTGAAATATTTATTGCAAGGGTCACACTACCAGGTGTAGTGGGTGACCAAAAATCACCTAAAAAATTAAAACTTCACCGTCTTATGTTTGAAAAGCAGTGATACCTTCACACTTAATTTCTTTTAGACATACATTTTGAGTGACTATAGCTTTCAAGATGCTCTCTTGCCATAGCCACTTATTTCCAGGGTTCTTTTAGCTCAAGGTAAAATATTGGTATCAATCCATGAAATAGCTGGTGTTGATTTCAATTGCACTGTCAAACAAACTCTTGCACATTCACATGCATGTGTTTTGATTACTGATTGATTATTAACCATTTCAGGGGGCTCTTAGTAGCAGAGTGGTCTAAAGCAATCATCATTATGGATCACTGCTATCTCACCTCTGTCTGCGTGGGTTTGAGTCTCAGATTCAGCCAATGTGGATACATGAGAAAGCTTGCCAGTAGATTCTTGTGGGTCAGTGTTTTTTTCTGGTGGTTTTCCAGGGTTCTTCCTCCGCCATTGATAATGGCCGCCATATATAGCCTATCATGTGCTTAGATATGGCATTAAACCCTACAACAAATTAACCATTTCCTGAGTAAGTTACTCAAGAGACGTGTTACATATGTCTCTGGTTATAGCAACCGTCATTGGCTGATTTACGCAAGTCATTATTTGGTGATAGAAACATACAAAACTGTGTTTTTAAACGTAAGCCATAGTTTGTAAGTATCAATTTGTGTTTTAGGAATATAATCGGTGATGTGAAGATTTTAATGCGTCTGCATTATTTTCTTCATAAAATCAGTTTGAAACCATAAGTGAGTCTGTCAGGGGGAAATAATGACTAACATCACCATATCAGGGAAGTAACACTCAATTAGATTGTCTATTTTCAAAAATATTTTCATAAATATTTGGGCAAATATATTAAGAAATATATCCAATTCATAGAAAGCAAAATCTAAACATTATTGTATTGAAGATTTCGCATAAAAGTGGAATTATATATGTCCCAAATGTTGTGGAATTTGGGAAGTGCTGTAAGTCAAAGTTATTTTCATAATTAATAATTATTTTGTAAAAATACAGGAAAATTATTTTTGTAAAAATACAGGAAACAGCAGCCAAGCAAATAATATTGAACCAACACCAGACTTTACTACACATACAAACACAGATAATAAAACCATATATTTGCAATCCTATCAACGTATTGCTGTTACAAAGGTAAAATTACATTAAATAAGCACCTCTATCTAAACTCATATGTTGGCATTTTTAATTTGGTTGGAAAAAAAGGTTTTAGTCTATTCATATACCGACTGTAATGCTTCAGTCTCTGATCTCTGAAGAGTTACGCAATATTTAATCAGCAAGTAACATATTGGACAAGCAATGTGGATACATGTGCTTTGGCTCTCATGTACATTTTAAATGGGTTGTTTGAAAATTATTTATAACTTTTTGAAACTGCTATTTTATAGTGAATTTGTATAATTCTTGTTAAGGGCTGTTGATTAAGCATGTTTACAAACTAACAATTAGACTACTATAATTTAGCTACTTCTTTCAGTAAAAATTCATTACAATGCATAGTTTCAACGGTACTTTTTCAAAGTCAAATGGTCAAAATACACTGCATAGGAATATGATAATTTGTATATACATACAAAATGTGTTTATAATGTCATACAACTGAGAAAATATTCAGACTAAAAAAGAAATAAACAGCTAAATGTAGATATGCATATTAATAAACAGGGGTCATACTTCAAATAAGAGAATTAAACACACACACACACACACACACACATTTCTCCATATTAATCAGTTCTCACTTCTCCCTGAGGCTACTATATTATGCCCCATAAACTCTGCGCTAGGGGTTAATGTGTTACACAGAGATCATAATTCAAAAAAGAAAATCAAAACACACACACATACATACACAATATATATATATATAAATATATATATATATATATATATATATATATATATATATATATATATATATATATATATATATATATATATATATATATATATATATATATATATATACACACAGTGGAACCCCACTATAACGCGATAATTGGGGTCCATGAAATTAGGTCGCGTTAAAAGCAGGGTCACGTTATCGCAGGGTTTTACAGTATTTTTTTTTTCTCCAGCAAATGCTGCATTGGCGTATATACATGTACTCATGTCTTATGTAAGAAATCGGAGTATTATCGGACAAATATTAAATGCAATGCAGTAATAAGACTTATTAAAAAAAGTGGATGGATAATATAATTATACGTTATTACTTTGCGTTAGATAGTTTTACTAATTTTTATTGTTTTCGCCCCGAAAATACACATTGATCGATAAGACCCTGACTGACATTATATAATGAATAGGGAGGGTATTAACATCGTTTACTATCGTATTGTCATGGCACGCAGTATCCATAATGCATGCAATTCCATTGGAAGATTGCACAGATTTAAAATATTCAATAATGTTGTCCAAGATCATTGTGTCTGAATTTAATGCCCAATAAATAGCATGTACAGAATATTAACACCGTTTACTTACCGTCTGATATAGTACCGTCATGGCATGCAGCTAATCCATAATACCTGTACCTAATTCCATTGCAAACGTATTTAAATTATCCAATATTTTTGTCACAAATCATTATGTCTGCATTCAATGAGAAAAATTAACAGAAAATTAAGTTACAAAAGACAAAGCAAGCGTACGTTCATTACGTTCCAGGGTCTATGAACGGTGTCTATACAAATTGTAAA
Source organism: Unio pictorum (assembly GCA_030141615.1). Taxonomy (NCBI): domain Eukaryota; kingdom Metazoa; phylum Mollusca; class Bivalvia; order Unionida; family Unionidae; genus Unio; species Unio pictorum. The sequence goes on along the minus strand of JARLTB010000131.1, from coordinate 2,074,011 downwards.
CTTGATTTTCCATAACTGTAAAATATTTATTTTTATATATAAAAAATAGGAAAGTAATGACGAGTTCATTAACAAACACCATACACATAAAATCCGAGAACTAAATCATAACATGCAGTGAGTCTGTAATGGTCACGTGCCACTGATATAAAGTTTTTTTCCCAGCTGTACGCATGTACAATTTCCAGCCAACAAAGCCGACATTGTTTACTAGTCAAATGATTTCTTCTAATAACACCGCCAAGCCCAGAAATATATTAGTGGCTTTCATTTTTTTGATGTTTAGTAAATTGTGAGAATCTTGTATCAACCACCACATTGTCGGCTGCTTTGTTGTTTTTGCAGTTCAAGAACACGTGTCTTTACTCTTGGATTAATAATAAATTATATTTCCGATGTTTCTTTAGGAATAACAATTCAAGGACCTGGTGAAATTAATACATTTCAGAAGCCACGTTTTACACACTATTTCTCGCACTTTATGGTATTATATATTGCATTATATTATAATTCATCCACGATCTCTTCAACAAAATCACAATAAATGTTTTTTGCGCAAAGTGCTTTTCCATAACGGTAAAATATTTATTAAGAATAAGAAGGGGGAAATTAATAACCATTTCATAAGCAAACCCAATACACATGTAAACCCGAAAACTAAGTGCAGTAGGCCTGCAATGGTCACAAGTCAGTTTAATAATTGTTTTTAAAGCTGAACGCATGTCAATTTCATACCCTCTCAATTTCCAGCTAGTGAAGCAAAAATTATTTACTGGTCAACTGATTGAGTCTAATAACACCGCCAATCCCAGAAAACATGTTGGCGGCTTTCGATTTTTGATGTGAGAAGCTTTTATCAATCACCGCATTGTCTGTTGCTTGGTTTTGTGTGCAGTTAAAGAAGAAACACACGTCGGCTGTTGTTAGACAACAATGTTATATAGAATTAATTGAAGACAACCACAAAGGCCACATTATGTTTATTTTGGCATAACACTTCAAGAAGAAAAAAAAAATCATGTGCAAATAAATATACGAAATTTTGTGAGCCATGCCACGACTGCGTTATATCCGAATTTGCGTTATGGCGGGGCACATTATAGTGGGGTTCCACTGTATATATATATATATATATATTGCTTTCACTTCTCTATACTCAGTTCTCACTTCTCCCTATTTTATCCAAAAGGCGAAGTCACTTCTTCCTAACATTAAAGTCAATGACCTCTGTTATCAGCGATAGCAGATAATTATCTTGGATTTATCAGCTGGTATCATAGTTTATTACAGTATCAATTTGATTTTTCAAATTGAAAGAGTCAAAGCACTAAAGTTTCAGTTACAGGGTGTGCACATAAGTAAAAATGTGGTAAAAATTCTCAAGTTACACACACACACACACAGAGCGCCTTCATTGATCCTCTCATCTAAAATTAACTAATCAGATGCATAGATGTTTAGAAATAGTTAGATGTGAATGGGTGCACATTTTTAAATTAAATCTGTCTGTCGATTTCATTAAATTCATGAAGAAACGAAACAGTCTCTTGACACTGCTCTCATTCCTGTAATGGAGGGCACCACATTTTCACATCTTTTAATCTTAAGAAAGCCTATAATCTGAGTTGAATGCTATATAAGTGGGCCATGTAGTAGATTTGAAAGAAATAAAAACAGCAAGAGAGGTGTTAGCATGGTACCATCTGAATATTATTTATTTCTATTAATGAAAAGCAAAAAATAATGAAATTATTTGTCTAAAACAAAAGACCGAGAAAAGTTTTAAAGCAGCTAAAATGAATGGTATTAAAGTTAACTGAATTACATCTTTTGCAATGAAAATTATGACAGTGAAACCAAAACTTTAAGTTACGCAATTCAAGTTATGTGACTACTCACAGGTACGCAACCATTACTCAATTCAGGGGTCTGTACTCTTAAGTGAACATACCTGTTGTTTTTATGCACAATACATCTGATTCATCTGATCCATCACTGCATTCCACTGTGTCGTTACATCGAGAATCTGTTGGAACACATTGGTTTCCACTCACACAAGTGAATTCATTCTCCTTACAAGCTAAGAAAAGAGCAAGAGTTTGCATAAGAAACAAATTGAAATTGAACGATGCTGGCATATGAGTGCATATTGTGTTTCATTACATTGAAACCATGGCCTTCAAAATGCACAACTTCAAAACATTTATACAAAAAATAAATTGAATATAAAGCTGTACTTGTATGTAAGCAAGTCAGTGTTGCACTCTACTGAATAATAAAACGATGTTCATGTTACATATTTTCTGAAAATACTGAAACAATATATTAGTAACTAAAGATTTCAAAAACATACACTTCTCAATGATTTATGTCTTAAACCATAAATGCTATAAATATCTTATCTTTGATAATACTGTGTGTTTTAACAGTGGTGAAAGAGTTTATGGAACCTATAATAATAATAATAATAATAATAATAATAATAATAATAATAATATTATTATTATTATTATTATCATCATTTTTATTATTATTATTATTATTATTGTTTCTATTATTATTGTTTCTATTACTTTTTAAATGTGTCATTTAATTGTTATTATTAATAATGCATGACGCAGTTAATAGTTGTAGATGTTGCTGTATGTATGTATGTATGTATGTATGTATGTATGTATGTATGTATGTATGTATGTATGTATGTATGTATGTATGTATGTATGTATGTATGTATGTACTTTAGTGTCTAAATTTTTTTATTTTTTTTAATTTTTTTAAAAATTTTTTTTATTATTTATATTTTTATAAAACTTTATTTATTTTTTTACTTTAAAGGTATGGACTTTGTAGTCTGAAATAAAGAATTCTTATCTTATCTTTTCTTATCTTATCTTATTATTATTATTATTATTATTATTATTATTATTCATACTCACCACATCCATACTCATCCGAATTATCTATGCAGTCCAATATTCCATCGCACTGTTGGAGCTGATTGACACACTCACAACTGCCACAGGCAAAAAGGTTATTCGTACAAGTACAATCTGAAATTATAACAATTTGGGGTGAAACACAATTTTAAATAAGGTGTAATATTTCTAGTTGTTTTCTTCCACTGTAATGTGAAATAATAAAATTACATTCTGAAAAAGAACAATATAAATTTTGACTAGCACATAAACCATTATTCTATAGTTATAAAGACCAAGTATTGATCTGCATTTTGCTTTTATAATAGAACTTATGGAAAATAACAATAATTTTCTCATGGCTAAAACTAATATGTAAAATAAATAATCATAAGATACACAAAAATGTACAATTATTGGTTGCAGCCGAGTTGCATGTGTTCCTTGTATCAGTCTGTATCAAGATAGGGTTTTCCAAACAGTTTCTGATACATGTAACATTATACCAAGGCTATAAATAAAATTTAAACAATTAAGTGCCATTTCAAAGGCCTGTTCCCTGACACAACCACTCAACCAGTGTCACTGATAATTCTTCTCTTATTTCTCCAACCCTCTCATTAATAAAACTGAATTTTAAAACAGTCCCCTGGTCACCTGAAACATTTATAATGAGTTGGTCCTCAATGGAGTTTTTAAATTAAAACAAAATGAGTACAATTAAGTTATGAAACATAGAATGTTTATAGCTAATAAAACATTTTGTATTACTTAAAAAGTTTTATTAATATTATAGAAAAAAGTACACAAGTTTTCAATAATATACTTTACAAAAGTTGGAACAACTCAACTTTTCATACAAATACAAATACATCACCCCCTCTCTCTCTCTCTCTCTCTCTCTCTCTCTCTCTCTCTCTCTCTCTCTCTCTCATCAAGAGCAAAAACAATGAATGAACAATGTGTCCACAAATTGTCGACATCACGGTAAATGCAATGCTCATTGTGCTTTTACATATCTGAAAATACTGAATAAAAGATGCCTGACTCCTTCTAATTAAATCTTTACATATAAAATGCACTTACTACAGCCAACTTCATCACTTCCATCACCACAGTCATCATGACGATCGCAACGGAGAATGGATGGTAGGCATTTTCCACTTGTACACTGGAATGTACGGGAATCTTCACAGGTTGGTGGAGCTGGAAATGAAAATGATTTGCATCTTCTGCTATGAGAACACATCTAAATATTAAATATATAAACACATCCAAATTATAAATATATAAATGCATCCAAATTAAAAATAGATAAATGCAATTCACAATAAACTAACCATAAATTTAGTTGTCTTTGGCAATTATTCACTACGTAGAGAGGATCTGTGTTGGAATCAGAAATGATCAAATTAATTACAAGCAACTATCTAAGAATAAACCGAAGTCAAATATTAGTGTTATATCCAAATTCGCGTTATAGCGGGGTCCCACTGTATCTAAGATTAAACCGAAGTCTAATATTAGTGTTATATCTGAATTCGCATTATAGCAGGGCACGTTATAGTATGGTCCCACTGTATCTAAGATTAAACTGAAGTCTAATATTAGTGTTATATACGAATTCGCGTTATAGCGGGGTGCATTATAGCGGGGTCCCACTGTATCTAAGATTAAACCGAAGTCTAATATTAGTGATAAATGCTTGAAATTGAATTATAGATTACAAACTGTAAGTAAAAGTTATTGGATATATTCCGAGTTGTCACCTAATGCTAAAGTTTGATTCAATCATGATGTTAGCATACATATAATATTTTTCTTTGCCAATATTTGCATGAAACAAGGAACAAACATTAAAAGAAAGATTTCGTTGTCATTTTTATTACATTTTTATTACATAGCTGGTAACACACAGGGCCAGTAAAATGACTATGATATCCTTCTATCAAACAAGGAGCATTAACTTGATGTGAATTTCATTTGATAATTTTACACTTAAAAAAATTAATAACACCCAAGGATAAGAGTGTAATTTTCTAAAATGTATAGTCTGTATTATTAATGAAAGTATTTTCATCATAATTTTAATTTTAAATCTTGATTTAAACTCACTGAATTGATTACAAAACACAATTTCTCCCATTTCACTTTCATTTGATACGAATGTTACTTACTAACACAATTCTGTTCATCGGACTCATCAGCGAAGCCACAATCATTCTCAAAATCACAAACATATGCTTCTGGAATACACATGCCATTGGCACAGGTGAACTCTCCATCCATACATGTTCTTCCTGAGAAATTAAAATATAGTAGAAACGCTCATAAATATAACAAAAACAACATCATTTTCTTGTCTCATTTATTCTTCGAAATGCAAATATTTCTTTTATAAAAATATTATATATTAGGCTTTTTATTTATTAAGCCCAAATCTGTTATTTACGACAAAGTTTATTGCCTATAAAACCATTAAAAACATCAATCAAGAGTAAAATATGTCACATATATCAAGATTTTTCTAAAGAAAATATGCATTCTAAATACTTATATGATTTAATCTTTACCTATGTATGGCCATAGTACCACTTTTCGGAAATTCTGAGATTGCCACCTCTGCGAAATATAGCCACTCTTGTGTTTTAATATTCAATTTTAATTTCCAATTTGGGCAATAAGTATGCAGACTATTCAGCACATTTTGCAGCTGGTGAGCAGTGTCAACACACGCTTTTACAATACATTATAAATTGCCTTAATGATTCTTAACATTTTTGCAGTAATATTTTCACAAACTAGCTCTTGGTACAGTAAACGTCTCTCCTAGGCTTTTTCATGGTCAATAAATAGCACATAGAATCCACCCTTAATTGTTCTTATATAGTTAAAAATGAATGTATATAATAAAAATATATTATCCACTGTAAAATATCCAACTCTAAGTCCACTTGCTTTTCACCCAGTAATTTGTTTCCTAATAATAAAAATAATAATACAGTGTAATAGCAATAATAATATTAATAATGATAATATTAATATTAATATTGATACTAATGATAAAATTAATAATAATAATAATAATAATAATAATAATAATAATAATAGTAGTAGTAGTAGTAGTAGAAACAGTAGCAATAATAATATTAAAATAAATAATAGAAATAATAAAGCAGTAGTAGTTGCAATAATAATAATAATACATGTAATGCTTACTACAATTCATTTCATCAGAGCTATCCACACAGTCAGAGATTCCGTCGCATATAAATTGAACCTGAATACAGCGGCCATTTTCTACACATTTAAACTCACCAGGGGCACATGTGTATGCTGAAAAATGGAATTTTAGAAGTAAACACTAATGTCTACATTGAAACCTGGCTTAACAAAATTCCAGACATAAACAACATCTGTATATTACGAACAATATTTACAATAATCTTTTCTGACATTTAATTACAGCATTTACATCCATGTCAAGAAAACCAGTCCACAAAAGACTATGGTTCCTGAAAAATCTTTTTCACTATTATTTTTAGTGATTACTAAATTTTGCATTCTTTTCTTACTGTCAACGTCAACCACTAAACATCTTTACTCATATATGACATTTTCGCAGATCCGCTACTGCGTTGTAATATTTTGCTATGGAAAACATATACCTGACTTTTAATTGTGTGTATACATTCCCCTGGAAAATTCAGTGCATGAATAAACATATCAAAACAGAAGAAGGATATAACATGCACATTAAAATAGGTTTATGATGCATCACACATAATCACTGAAACTAAGGAAAAATAAGCTTTGAGGCCAAGGCACACAAAGTGTTCTTGTTTAACCAACTTTTCTATAATCATTAATTTAATCAACTAGTATCAGTACGGAGTTATGAAAATTACAATTTCAATATTTCAATAATGTTATGTTTTGCACCATTGTACATCACAATTACACAAGCAGATCCAAATTTGATGCACAATTTAATATATTTACTTTAGAACACTCAAGGTTTAGTTTGGCCTATAAAGATCAGATCATGAAAGGATAATAGGGAGAATTCAATCAAAAGATGAAATCATAATTTGTACAAAGTTCATCAAAAGTTCATCAAAAGTTACAGCATTGTAAACAAGAAACAAAATAAATGACAATATTCCATTTACTCTAAGTACATCAGCTATTCTGATAGATAGATAGATAGATAGATAGATAGATAGATAGATAGATAGATAGATAAAGAGAGAGAGAGAGATAGATAAAGAGAGAGAGAGAGAGATAGATAAAGAGAGAGAGAGAGACAGATAGACAAATATATCTATTTATTTTATGCTCAGCAGTGAATTACTTGATTTTCTAGTTAAAATAATATTGATATTTCACTGCAGTGAAAAAATAAGTGAAAAAATAACAGTGAAAAAATAACAATATTTTTTCACTACAGGAACTACATTTTTGGGTCAGAACTTACTTACGTAAGAAATCTGCTCTTTCACTTCGTCACAAACTTGAGGTAGCCAACGTATGTGAGCATAAAATAAAAAGAATATTTGCTTGAAACGAGTGAATAACGGATATATTTCATCTCTTGGATGAAAAACTCTAGTATTTTCACTCGTGGCTTCGCCACTCGTGAAAATACTGAGTTTTTCATCCACTCGATGAAATATATCCGTTATTCACTCGTTTCAAGCAAATATCCTCTATATAACCATGGGAGATAATTCATTTTCACAATTGACACAGTTCTTAAGTTACTTACCGCAATTATTTTCATCAGTTCCATCGGCACAGTCTGGGACACCATCACAAAGATACTCACTTCTGATACACTCAAGATTGCCACAAGTAAATTCAGTTTCCAAACATGCAAATGTGCAATTTTCCCCAACACAATGGAATTTCCCATTCAAACATGTGCTGCGAAATATTTAAAAATAACATCATAACAACATTGTGCAGTGAATTAAGTCTTCTAGCATTAGAATGTGTCATTTTAAAAAATATTGCAGTTTATCCCTCTGTGAAATTCTATAGTGTAACATATAATTACTATGATAAACATGATATTAACACATTGAAATATTAAATAAATTACCCTTTATGTTTTTGTTGTTGTTGTTGTTGATGTAGGGTTTAACGCCATCCCTCAGCACACGATAGGCTATACATGGCGGCCAGTATTATTGGTGGAGGAAGAACCAGGGAAATCCCCCGGAAAGAACCACCAACCCATGAGAAGCTACTGACATGCTTTCTCACATAACTACATTAGCCGAATCTTAGACTCGAACCACCCTTTATGTTTTAAAAAACATACTAAGCCCTTAATGCTTGCACAAACAAATGTCATCAAAAATGTTAGACATAATGTTTCAAATGATTTAGTTATCATATCAAAATACTTTGGTTAAGCTGCTTCGTCCCTACAAGTTCCAGGCTGTTTAAACTAAGGCAGGACTTGTAATCTATGTTCAATCTACTTTGCTTTAAAAAAAAAAAGTGTTATTGTATTAAACAACTATGATCTGAGCAGTTTACATCTGGGTATATTTTACAATGTCTAAAGTGGCAGACAAGAAAGAAAAACTCATTATAAAGATAAAATGCTATATTGGTAAAAACATAGTTACTTTATAAACAATTAATTCTTATTTAGATAAAATTGAAATATTGTATCATATTGTACATGATCCATGTAGTAATGAACCTTAAAAATTGATTATACACTTTAAATGATAGGCGTTTCAATAAACTTTCAAGCTTCATTGTACGTCATGAATGCTGTAAGATAAGTATGATACTCCAGACAGGCAAATGAGTACATAACTCCTATTAGTGAATAAGCAAATCATTGGATAAGTCCGTCTAAGCAACACAAAATTGTATTTCTTATTTTAAAACATGTTAATGTTTCAATAAGGGAGCATACAGTTGAGTTAGTTTACAAGCTTGTACATCAACAAAATAATCTCTAACCTAAAGAATAACATAAAGAATTATTACAAATAAAACAAAATAATCTCTAACCTAAAGAATAACATAAAGAATTATTACAAACAAAACAAAATAATCTCTAACCTAAAGAATAACATAAAGAATTATTACAAATAAAACAAAATAATCTCTAACCTAAAGAATAACATAAAGAATTATTACAAATAAAACAAAATAATCTCTAACCTAAAGAATAACATAAAGAATTATTACAAATAAAACAAAATAATCTCTAACCTAAAGAATAACATAAAGAATTATTACAAATAAAACAAAATAATCTCTAACCTAAAGAATAACATAAAGAATTATTACAAATAAAACAAAAACTGGATTGTATACACATAAATATTATAGCAGATATAGGTGCAAATAAAAGAAAGTACACAAAAATGTTACAAGTTGAATATAGCAAGGAATGCAGAAAAAGAAATTCTGATGACAAAATTAAGAAAAGATAAATATTAATGCATGTGATTTGGATTAAAAAGTAGCTTTAACAATTTGACTTATATCACTTTGACATATGCAATGTGTCACGTCTCCTCCAGTCTCATTATTCTGGCACCAGACTGACTAGTCCTAACACTAACCGCTTAATGCTGAGCAAGGCAGCTGCAAGTACCAATTTTTAAAGTATTTGGTATGACTCGGCCAGGATTTAAACCTGAGACCCCCTACATCTAGGATGGATGCTCTAACCACTTAGACCACTGGTGCAGTCAAAAAGAGAATTAAAACACTTCTATAGATAATAGTGAGATACAAATAAAGACATCTCTAGAGAAGAATAAGAGAAGATGTTGAATGCTCTTCGAATAAAATGGCTTCATGCTTTTGATACATTTTCCAACAAACAAACCTAATGTTTATCAGTTCTGCATTATTGAGATAGTATGTGCCACTCACCAATTCTGACAATTTTTAACTATAATTGCGCCTTTGGGAAATTGGATGCCATTGATGAAACAGGGGCATTCCTCTGCAGGGACACAATTTGAACCTGAATTTAAGAATGACCATTTTATCAAAATAGTTCTGTTAATAATAAATGTTTTCCAGAAAAAAAGCAACAGCTAACCGTTTACTGAGTAAATAATTTAAAGAAGGAATATCCGGATTGAAAATAGTGCATGAAAATTCCTATCAGTAATTATGTAATGCATCTTAAGCCCTTAACATCATGACCACCATCGGGTGTATATACGTCAATTGGTGTTAACCTTTCAGTTAAGAAAATAAAATATTTATTACAGAGATGATATATGCATGACATTATATATTTCTTACATGTCTCATATCCAAGCCTTCTGGTCCACTCATGTCATGAAAGGTGTGACTAAAAAGTAACCATTCCTGATTTCATGGTACATGAAATTATGAGTTAATTAGTATCTTTACAGTCAGTTCAGTATATAGTTTATAATATGTGACATTTCACCTGTCAATCACTGTGCTAGATATTATCTTAAACTAAACAGTAAATCATGTCTCGGTGATGAGGAATATTTCTCAATGACAGCAAAGTTCAGACTAAATTTGCTACCTTTTACAGCGGGAAAGCCACACTGAATGAAAACAATTTGGTCTCTTTATAGATTTTTTTCAAATAAAATTCTTGCGAATGTTATACCATCTTGCACATATCCATCTGGACAGAAGCAGCCTTCGACACAAGTGGTCACATTACAGTGTGACTCTGGGTAATCTCCTATATTTCTGCATGTGGTGGGACAAGGAGAGCCACAGGGTAAGTACTGGAAATGGGTTTCACACTGAATGGCTGAAATAAGATTACAGGTTTGGCTTGAAGAGAAATTACAATTAATCCAAAATGTAATTTTACAAAATTGGAGAGGAATGCATTTACATTTATATTTTTCCTGGATGTACAAATTAGAGAATTTTGTTTTTAAAAACAGGGAATTATTTATTTGGTTAGTTATATGCTAGTGAGAGAAGTAACATTATTTTGAGAAGTGTTTCCGAAATCTAACTTTATCACTGATAAATCATAAAAGTTTTCCACCACTTAAAGTTAATGATATGCAGTATGTTAAGCTGAAACTTTGTTTTACAATTTACAGTTTAAGGACGATTCTTACAATTTCTACAGTCGTAGACAAGGAAGGTAACTATATAATAAAATTTCCATTCTGTCCTTTTTAATAAAAAAAAAGACTTTACTTTCAAGTTTTAAAACCTTTGGTTAATAAAATGGTCTTCTTTTCTAAATGTCTTTGCCATATGACTTACTCAATATTTCTCAGTGAGATTAAAACCATCAAATATCATCGATAACAAAGTATCTTCAAATATTTGGATACATATTTATCCAGTAATTGAACAATTAAGGATTACATGTGCCAAAATGTAAGGTGGAACAGATTTATCTAATTATAACTTCTGAAATATTAGATAATGTATTCAATCTTTCAAATGTGCTACATAAAAGTTTTCTGAAACTCTTTGAACTAAGTTGTTTTCCATTTTCTCTGTCAATTTCAAAATATCACCTGACATAAGTACAAAAAATATGAATCTTTTCATATTTAAAGCTAGGTATACATTTTTTACTCAATCGCATCCTTTTCATAAGTAACTAAGGTTAACATTATCTGAAGTGCATTCTGTACAAGAATTAATTTTTTTTTTTAAATTTTTAAAAAGTTTAAATTGAACTTGCATGTATATATCTAAGAAGAATTTTAACTGATCCAAAAAGATTGACAAAACCAAAATGTTTAGGCTTAAAATGTCAATGTAAAGTTTTATTTTACCAGCACTCTTTAATTTTTCAAACCTTACAAACCTTAGGCAATATGATACTTATTCCCAAAAAATGAAACTTACGACAAAGTTGCTGGTGTCTCCATTTGACAGGAAATCCAAAGTTGGCACAATGATCAGCGAAGTTTGCTAGAGCTGTGCAGAGACATTCGCAATCACCTCCAAAATCACACCTATATTAAATTTAAACATCATAGCCATTACAGATGTATAAATAAATCAATTAATTAATAAATATTCATCAATAATAAGTACCATACTGTATACAAAAAATGCAACAGTTGTAAAACATTGTAGAACAGAAAATGTAAATTATGGTTTAAAAAAATTATTAAGCATGAAATAAATGTACAAGATGAGCACAACAGAAACTGTTACTAAAATTACTAACATGTCATACTGGCTTTAACGGTTAATGTAAAAATACAATCACTTATAGCATAGTCTAATATACAAGCTTTATCAAACAATTCTACTGAATAGAGTGTGACACAGTCTGATAGCCATGTGGAGGGTCTCTGAATATAGTTTAATAGATTACATAAACAGACAGACAGACAGACAGACAGACAGATAGATAGATAGATAGATAGATAGATAGATAGATAGATAGATAGATAGATAGATAGAAAGAGAGATAGATAGATAGGTTTAAGTTCAAACTTCTTACCTGCAAGCATCATACAGACACTCTGTGTAATATTGGTTCACATGTGCTTCTCCTACATAATCTCTGCATTCTGCGAATGTATCTCCCAATAAAATTAGGGAACACGATTCTCTTGCCCAACTCTCTCTATATGATAATGAGTCCTGAAATAATAATAATAATAATAATAATAATAATAATAATAATAATAATAATAATAATAATAACAACACTTTAATAATTGCCACCATAATCTAAACGATTGGCTAAAAAGAAGCATAGAATAGCTGTTGTGAAATTTTCAAGCAGCTAGCGTCCAGATTCCTGATAACTGTAATTGCTGTGTCCACCAAACCTTATTGCTATATACTGGCCTATAAATAATTCATATAGTGTAATATTCAGACTTAGTTAAGATTTTGACTAATTTTCATGTCAAACTCTTTAGGAGTTTGTATTTTTCAGGACAAGGGAAATAACCCTGTCTGTCATTACAACAAAATATTAGATATGCGTAATGCAATGATACTGGCTGTTTAACAATACATGCTTTAAAGATCATTTTAATCAAAACCATATAATATCTTTGCAATTTTTAAAATAAAAATGGCATGACTGCGATTTTTGTTTGGTTACATATGAATATTATCTCATGCCCTTTGATTGTGACGATATCTAGATTAACTATTTAGGTAAATCTAGATACAACTTAAATCAGAACAGCAAAAACTATACTTTTATTACGAGAATAATAATTCAAATTTTAAAACCCACAAGTATAACAATACAGGGGTCATGACAAGATATATTGTATCACCAAGGAAATATTCTTATATACGATATGCATCAAATACTGTTACATCCCTGGTACTTACAGGGCAAGGCAAGTCTTGTTCAGGAGTAGGATAAGTGACATCAGCACAAGAGGATTTAACTTTCCAACTGTTACCAAAGTCAACAGCATTCAACTCAACACCAAAGTCATTAACAGATTCACCGTCATAATCTCCACATAGACCCTCCACATTTCCCTTCCATTCTGCCCCTAGATAGATGTACACACGGGTGCCTGTAGACATAAGAAAGTATTATGAACATGTTTTCTTTCATAGTATAGTTTTGCTAACTGTCTGATCTGGGTGAATATTTGAAAACTTATCTGGATGAATAGCAACAATTTGAAGCAAAATTTGTTTTACAATGGCCAAAAAAAACCAACAGGTACCATGTTTACTTGCTTGTAGGTCAAATCAAACAGTAAAACAAAATAATCCTGATCTGCCAAAGCATACAGCATCTCCAGATCAGGGTCTATGTTGTTTTACTGAATACTCTTAACAACCTGCACAGAACAAGATCTGCCAGTGCAATGTTCAGATTGCAGCTGAAAACCTCTTATAAGTGAGTACATACGGTAGTCTTTTTTCATGACTTGATTCCTCCCGAATAATCTCCCAAAACAGTATGCGACTTGTTCATTTTACAATTTATCATTCAAACAATTAACGTCAAATACTATGAACAGTAAATGAAGGGCTAAATTTCCAATAGATTGGTTGTAAGCAATATTCTATAATCAACAGCAAAATGATGCATGGTCAGTTTTGTTTTCACAACCATTAATAACGGATTAATGCATAACTTCTTTGAAGTGGCATATTCTGGAGGTCAATTTAAACATGCAATCCCAAGGTACCTGAATGGGAAGAGTTACAGTATTAAATACAACATATTTACATTTTTTCTCTGCTTCAGGATCGTTACTGTGACTAAAGTGACTAAAATGTTTTTACCATATTTGTGGATTCCATTATATTCTATGTTGCTATGGATACCAAACTTAGGTGCAAGTTTTAAGTGTGATCATTTAATATCAAGTGTTTTTAAATGTTAATTTATATTTTATGAAAAATGATATGCTTTATGTCTGCAGTCTCTCCTGATGATAGTCAATAATAATAATAATAATAATAATAATAATAATAATAATAATAATAATAATAATAATGACTTTATTTAAAGAGGGTAACACAATTAGCTAAAAACTAATCTACCTTCTTAAGGCCCTCATACAAGGAATTTATTTAATTCAGCAGCATCTCAGAAGCCACTGGATCTCTTAGTAAAAGTGGTAGGTCGTTAATAAATAAAATAAATAGTAATGGACCTAGAATTGAGCCTTGTGGTACTCCATATCTAATTGATCAACCCTTTAGTGGTATTTAATATTATAAAATATCAGTCAAAGTGGAAATAATGTTAACACTAAGAGAAGAGACACATTTATTTATGTGTATTATTGCAGTAACTGTCCATAAACCTCTTAGTATTTAAGTCAGTGGGTCACATTTTCTATTTGTATATTAAAATTAGCTGAATTTTTTACAACAAAAAGAACTTGTAGTCAATAATTTGTGCTGATAATGTATATGTTTGAAGAGGGTTTAAAGGGATATCCTATCTGTATATTCAAACGGATTTTCAAGGATATCCTATCGGTATATTCATCCAGGTTTCCAAGGATATCCTGTCTGTATATTTATCATGAGGTTTTCCTAAGATATCCTGAATGCAAAATGAATTTCGTTTAATGTTCTTTACATTTGTCAAAGGTCATTGGGTTGATGCAAACATATTTAATCCTCAGGTAAGGTATTACCTTTTTTAACCTTATGTATTTAGGCAAATAATGTGGCAGTGCTCAGATTAAGAATGTCAGTATTTTATTTACGGAAAAAGCACAACACTTGACCATTGAATTAGAATCTAAGATTGTCATTTCCTTTGGAGAATATTATATGGTAATTTTCTTACTTTCCTAAGTTCTGTTGAAATAATAATCTACAAATGTCAATAATTTCATCCCAATCTTTAAATGTTGTAAATTTTATCATCTTTAATAATAAATTTTTTCCTTCAAATTCCTGTTCTTTTTTGTTTCCTCTTTTACTGTTTGGTTAACACATTAATCTAATCCCTGGCACTGCATTTACGGGGCAGGAGGTAGTAGTCTACTGCCAAACTCTGTAGCATCAAGGTTATGTAGGATACACTAAAGCGGGTGGTATTATAAAAAGGTAGACAGATTTAGCTCTACAATGATACCAAATAATCAGGATGTTTTAGTTGCACTACAAAATACAGATGGAAAAACCAAATTTTTGGACGTGTTTTTATTTTTCACCCAAAATTCACCCATCGTCAGAATCTGATTTTGTGTCCAGATTTTAGACTTTTTTGCTTCAGATCAAAGGCAGACTGGTCTGAACTGCACACAGACAGGTGAACCTGTGCAAAAATAGGATAAGGTGGACATTTGGAATAAAGAGTAGTCTCGATACAAAATGTTGGGTCCATTAAGCACAACAATAACAAAATTGCAACTTTTCCCCTTCTGCTCATGAGTGAGAAAAATAGCCAATGGAAAACAATGTTTTTAACACAACTAAGCATTAGGCTAATGGAAAATTGCTTGGAAGTCAATGTATTAGGATGTGTTAAAAAATAGCCCCCAAAATGTGTTTCCTACTCACATTTCATGCAAAAACAGCAATTACCTCCAAGGCTTAATGTGTTAACTGGTCATTAAGTCATTGAAAATAACTGTTTTGCTATAAAATTTGCTTCATTCATATTGGCTTACCTTCGTCATACTGAACTGTAAAAGTGAGGGTCTCTGATGTCACGAAGGTGAAGAGACCCACTGTCATGATGACTAATCCCTCTGTCACATACTTTTCCGCTGAGATTGCATTGCCATCAATTGTAATATTCTTTCCTCTAATAAGATGAATGGTTATATCCATAATTCGTATAAGCACCGATTTTGTGCAAGTTACTCCTGTTGTCCCGCAAGCCACATTCTCAACTGTGACTTCAAATTTGGAAGGGCTGTTAAGTCTGTCTCGAACTAGAACATAGTTACATTGTCCTTGGAAAGAGTACGATTGACCATCGAAAGAGCTGTAATGTGGATCACCAGAAGTCCAACAAACACCTGAAGTGACCAAAAAGATAATGTCATTGATTATCATATCATATTATTGAATTATATTAATGATATTCTGAGCAGAATTGTGTCAAATATGTATCTGTTGTTTCATGAAATATTTAGGTTCAAAATTAGAAGGGTAGTTAATGTACAGTTAAGAATATTTATCACACACAATATAAGTGTATTACAGTAATGGACACACACACACACACACACACACACACACACACACACACACACACACAGCTAATGTAAATGCATAAGTATATTATAGTAATGGACACACATACACAGTTATTGTAAATGCATAGGCATATTACAATAATGAACACACACACACACACACACACACACACACACACACACACAGAGCTATTGTGAATGCATAAGCATGTTACAGTAATGGACACACACATGCACAGATTTACTGTAAATAACTCCAATACTGTGTTTCTAAAAATATACTTGCACATGGTATGTTTTTCTAAGGATAATTTCTTTGAAACACATTTCATAGTGAAAAGTTATCTAATAAATAATCCTGTTCAATAATATTTAATACATTTCAAGCTTCAAAATGAATGTAACAGACGTTTTAACCAAACTTCAAAAAATTGTTGATTTCTGCAAAATTTGGAAAAATTTGAAGAGAATTACTTAAAACATTGACACTTCCAAATAATTTTACAAATTTGTGTATGTAAAGCAAAATGTGCTTATATCTGTTGAGAATCTATTGGTGTGGTTAAAGTTAAAATGTCCTATAAATATATTCAGATGTCAAATTACTATGAGTTTTTTTACTTACCTGGACAGTTCTCACTTATCTTTGCCCAATTCCTTGCTTTGCATCTCCTGTTATTGTAAGAAAACAATAATTATAAAATACTATTTGAGTGGTTGTTTTGAATACCTAAATTATTTATTTTGAATCTTTAGATGTTTTCCCCATATTTTAATGTTTGTCTGCTGATCAGTAGATGATTATTATTCCAATACATGAATTTATGAGTGTATGAATTTGAATTAAAAGGAATGGATGTGCTATTTTTTTCTTTTAGAAGACTGACTAATTGTCAAAACAGAAACAATGAAACCTACTCATACTTCCCATGAAATTAACCTGCATTACATTATTACATTTCACATCTAACTAATTTTGACATTACACGACTGCTTACTTTGAATACTAATACAAAACTAAATAAAGTGAATGCACAAATCCATTGATCAAATGACTACACATTGATACCCAAAAATGAAAAAAAAGAATTGAATGGATAAACAAATGTTTTCATTCTAATAATCTAACTGTAAGCTCTAATTGTGATTCAGTTTGTACAACATATGTTGAGTCACCTATTTTGTAGCCTGACTACAATTAAGCAGTTTGAAATAAGTTAATATTTGTCATGATCATTCAAGTTATTGATATTAATTTTACTGTAACAGTTAATTGGGATTTTAATTAATAATCTCTTTCAAGTTTCAAGTGCAACTTACATTACTTTGCAACCAATTTTTAGTTCAGATCCATGTGGATACCATGTACTTCCATACAGACATGGACATTCGTCAAGTGAAATGCAAGTTCCCTGTGCAAAAATAGAATGAAAATATTTTGTTATGCATTTGAGTGTAAATACTGAATGATAAACACCTATTCATCACAGAGCTTATAAAAGGCACGGTCAGAAGTGAGCCAAAGAAAAACCCTAATTTCAAATTAAAGAAGATAAAAACAAATCACAATCAGTGAACAACATAATGGCAGTAATATGCAAGATTTTTATTTTTTATTTTGCTCAGGAATGTAATAATAAATGCAATGTGTGCTTTGTAACTGCAATGTCATGTAACATACACTTTGTAACTGAAATGTTATGCAATGTATGTTTTGTAACTAAAGTGTCATGTAATGCATGCATTGTAACTGAAATTTCATGTGATACATGCATTGTAACTGAAATGTTATGTAATATAGGCTTTGTATCTGAAATACTGTTTTTAGTCACTCTATAGAAAAAAATGAAAAATAACTTCTCTAGAAAAAAAACATGAAAAAAGTTGCTAAGCCTTCTTGGGAGATTTAGAGCTGAATTTATATAAAATGGTTTCTTTTGCAAAGAAAATAGTGTATTGCAATTTTGCAGGTAAAAGCAAGATATAAAAACAATTGCAAATATAGTAGAACCTGTCTTGAAAGACCACCCCTTCTGCCATAAAATTATGGTCTCTCAAGACAAGTGGGATCTCAAACAGGCCATAACACTATATAATCAATCAATTTATTTATTGAGAATGTGGTCTCTCAAGACAGGTGGTCTCACATAATAGTGGTCTTTCAAGACAGGTTTTACTGTATCCGTTCTTTTATTACCTATGAAAATCTGATGGTTGACTCTTAATCTTCCCCCCCCCCCATTGTTCGCACACCTCTCCTAGCTTTGTCCTATGTTCTTGAAGCTTTGTCCTATGTTCTTGAAACATTATGTAAAATCTCATCCCCTGTCTAAATTGTTGTAGATTCATTTTGGGTTGTACACTCGCATAACCAATCCCATGACTTGACCTAGGATCTAAGGCCTCACTTTCATATAAATAATGTCAAAACAGTGTATAGCAATAAGTCCATTTTTCCTCTTGTTCTCAGCATTAACTGAGTGTAGCAAAGTTATAATACCACCAACAGTCAGTTGAATGTGTATAATAACTAACCAAGGAATTTGAAATTTTATCATAAATTACCTACAATTTTGTTTTCTTTGCCATTGATATCTAAATTGTCAAAAGTGCTCACTGTAAACGCAGGAAGAGTCAACCACCTAAAACCGCTAATTTGACCTCATACAGATGGATACACATTTCATGGTATAGTTGCTGCATCTGGAACTGATCTGCATTGAGTACAAGCCACTCAACTCATGAACTGTACAAGCCACTCAACTCATGAACTGTACAAGCCACTCAACTCATGAACTGGTCATACAGCACTCAAAGTACCTTGGTTGTATCAACATAAAAAAAGCACTGGCATGCAATTTTAATTTTGGAAAAAAGTTGCATGTTTTGTTTTTGATTTTTCTCTCCTACATATTCAGTTATCATTGAACGTCTGTACACTGATTACACAAGATTATCATAATTAATCACATAGATTATACTAAATCAGTGTAGATAAAGTTTACATTACAAGAAAAATGAATTATATAGATGGACCGAAGATATGACAGAAGGGCAGGACAGACCATATTATACAACGAAATTATAGATATAAAAATAAGGGAGTTAACCCACATTTGGTGACATAACCAATAAGGGAGTTAACTCACATTTGGCTACATAACCAATAAGGGAGTTAACTCACATTTGGTGACATAACAAGGTCTTGAGGACATCCGCATCCTTCATAGTATGTGTCACTGGGACAGTCAGCTGCATTTATATACACCTCACAAGTTGGTTGGCAGTATGGCATGCCCCCTAGCCAAACTTGATTATTGGGACAAAGTACTTCTTGTATACAGTCTGTTGTGTTGTCACATTGCCAAGTAGCATTCACACATTCACTATAAGTAAATAAAAAGTACAGCTCAAAATATAACATGAATAAAGTAATGGTGAAGTTAATTTTATATCAATAGAAAAGAACCACAGCGACTAATTCCAAGAGATACCACTGTATCAACTTACTTTTGTATTAATTTATTAGTTTACACTAGGATTTTTTAACTAAATATATCATAAATAATTCTGGTATATTTTCAGATTGATCTGTTTGATTTAAAAATTAGTAATCAACTCTTACCTCAAGTTGTAGTTAAGTTCTGTAAATAAAAAACAACCCTAATATTCTGTTTTCCTGCCTTATAAATCCAAACTAATACCAACCATGTGGAACACTGCCTCATGATCATATCCCCTGAATTGAATATTTGTTCCTCAGGATTAACGTTATATTTGTCGTAGCATGTGCAGTCCTCGATGGCCACACACTGTCCATGATCATCAAGGTAATTGGATGAAGGGCACTGACATCCTGGCACGCATTCCTCCTCACAGTGAGAGTCACCGATTTCAAAATCCCGACAGTGACCTCTGCAGCTTGAAGCACATTCTGTATATAGCGTACCACTGCCCTCAGTTGCCGTACATTTTACAATTTTGACTGCCATGAAGAAAAGAGATGAACTGGAGTTAAACAAGGAAGTAAAAGGAAGCAGTGCTGTTTAGCTTAGGTATTGTATGTTTCCTAATATATTAAAAATAAAAATCATATATTTGCCAAAGAAATAAAGGTTATGAAATAGTTTTAGTGCTCATACTGCCAAGTGCAAACAATTACCAATAACACAATGCATCAGCTTAATTAAAAATATGAATCTAAAAACAGTGTAATAGACACATGCAAAACACTCAAAGACTGACAGCCAAATGTAGAATTCAACATGTCACTCAAGGAGTGCAGATTATACCACTCAAATACACTCAATATATCTCTATACAATATGACCTGCTGCGAACACCATAAATAAAGTATTTCTTAAAATCACTTTTTATTCCTTGGAAATCAAGTATCATTGATTTAGTCAAATGTTTGGTTTGTTCTTTATGCAGCACCACAATAGATTATTTAGTGTCAATGCAGTTGCAGTAAAGTGACTTGTTCAAGAACACCAAGATAGCCAATCTAGATGATTCTAAGGTAGTATTCAAATGCACATGATTTCAGTTGGTAACCTGGCAGATTGATCACTGAGTTATTGTCTCTATTGTTCACTGCTATGTGCAGACAATAGTATTAAATCTATTGTTCACTGCTTCATGCAGACAATAGTATTAAATCTATTGTTCACTGCTTCATGCAGATAATAGTATTAATTCTATTGTTCACTGCTTCATACAGACAATAGTATTAAATCTATTGTTCACTGCTATGTGCAGATAATAGTATTAAATCTATTGTTCACTGCTACATGCAGACAATAGTATTTAATCTATTGTTCACTGCTACATGCAGACAATAGTATTAAATCTATTGTTCACTGCTACGTATGCAGACAATAGTATTAAATCTATTCTACATCTCTGGACCATTATGCTGTTAAAGCCACGACTGATAATTATCCAGCTTGGGGATATTAGTACACTCTATACTGGCCCAAAAAATTAAATATGAATGAATGTGTTTATTAATCCCAAGCAATTATATTCATGAAAAAAAATGAATTCACCATTTCTCATCTTTACACTGGTTATATTATCAGTGAAGAAAGATCGGACAAGAAACTGGACATGAGCACGAAGAAGACAAAAAACTATAAAGTCATGTGCCTGATGCAGGTATCTAGTTCTAAAATTATGACATTCAGTGCACTTTAATGATTTGTGAGTGCTGGTATTTGGAAATGTATCTACTTTAGATGCAAAATCTGCAATTACGAGGGTTCGGAATGTCGTTTGTAAAACATTCACACTAAGTTAATCCAGAGATATATTTCTTGCCTTTCTCATCTGGTGTAAAAATATAACCAATGCAACAGGTAAATATTACCAAAACAACAGGTAAATATTGCCAATACAACAGGTAAATATTACCAATACAACAGGTAAATATTACCAATACAACAGGTAAATATTGCCAATACAACAGGTAAATATTACCAATACAACAGGTAAATATTACCAACACAACAGGTAAATATTACCAACACAACAGGTAAATATTACAAATACAACAGGTAAATATTACCAATACAACAGGTAAATATTACCAATACAACAGATCGGATTATGAGCTCCAAATGATGCAGACTGTAATGTATTTGTTGATACAACTTGCATTTTTATTAGTATGTGTGATAAAGCAATGGAAGATGCATGCATTAGGTATAAAATAAGACTGACCACACTGAGTTCCAAGGTCGTGATAAGATTTCCAGTCGATCTCTGCTCCGGCTAGGGCACATTCTCTAGCAACCACAGCTGTCACTACACACATTGGGTACAAGTTCTGTTGCTGTGTAGCTGCACAGACATCGAACATGCATTTGTAGTAATAGTAGGTGAAGTCAACACCAAGCCCAATGCAATCCTTAAACAACTCTGCAGAGTCCAGGATATGTCTGCATGATTGTTCACCATGTGATTTCTGGAAAGGTAATGGTAACACGAAAATAAGCAGATATTATAGAGATAAAAATTCAAGATAATTGTATGAATGGAAAGCTGTATATAATATGGACCTACAGAAATGATGTCTCACCGTATACATGAGAACCTATGTAATATGCAATTATCAAAATGATGTAACATGGTATGCATGTAAGATCTATGTAATATGCACCTTTGGAAATGCCATCACATAGTATACAAGTGAGACCAATGTAATATGCACTGGTGGAAATGCTGCCTTACGGTATACATGTGCAAAGATTGTTCATTCTGACTAGTGTTACGGCTATTGGATTTAATTTTATTTATTTTTAATTATTAAATCCAAAATTGTCATTTAGGATTTATTATTCATTAAATGGGAAATTTTTCTAGAAAATTCAGTTGACTTGTACTTTATTGATAAACAGGCTGACCTTGGCTTACAGTGGTCTAGTTCCTGACCTTGCTTTGGACATTGTCAACAGGTCTTCAATTTCATTGGTCAATTTCAAGGACAACACTTTTATTGAGGGTGGGAAGTGAATGATTTCCTTCTAGAACATTCCATTATTACGTGACTTGGAGAAGGTAGCTTTTTTCCATGACCTTCCAGACTCACATGATTCCTCTTGTTTATGAGGGAATTACAATATATATAGCTGTGTTTTAGAAGCTAACTTTAGTAGATTTTGGGCTTATTGTAAGTTATAAGTTGTGTATTTATGTTTGAGTTATAATTATCTTGTTCTGGACTTTATGTCAATTAGTTGGAAAAGAAGAATTATTCTAATTATCTGGAAAAGGACATATGTTTCATAATTTCATTTGGATGATTTAAAACAAGAACTGTACCACGTGACATTGTCAGCCATTTTGGATTATTACATCGTCAAGATTCGAACCTGGAACTATTAGAACATTTATTTATCAGGACTTGAAATTCCATTAGTGGATTATTTTGTGAATTCTATATTTGTTGGATTTGATTCTCTAAAACCGTAAGTTTATTTATTTTATGAAAATAATTGTACTTAATAAAATCATTGTTAAAGTTTTACAAGCTTGTTAGTTTTCACTCTTTCTGTGTTGCTGCTTATTCGAGCCTAAGCACGTAACATAGAAATTGGTGGCTATCGTCTGGTATCGAGATTGAGATTGAGATTGAGATTGAGATTTGAGATAAATTTGAATTTAAATTTGAATTTCCCCTAGTTTTTGAAAAAATTTAAATCTTTAGTGAGACTAACACGCTTGTATTAAAATGACATCTAAGGTAGAGATTTCTTTCTAATCCTACCCAGGAGCAATTAGATCTTTTCAAAAAAGACGAGTTGGTTCAACTTGCCAGGAAATACGATCTTTCCGAAGTGAAGGCTTCTTTAACAAAACAAGATATCAAAAAGATTTTGGTCCAATATTTGGTAGAACAGGATGTTTTGGAACAAAGTGCTTGGATTACAGTCAGTAAGTCTGCACCAGACTCTGACATTAAACTGAAGGAATTAGAATTAAAATTCAAGATGGAATTAGAGTTGAAGAAGCTGGAATTTCAGAGAGAGAGTGAATTAGAGTTAAAGAAGCTGGAGTTTCAGGAAAAGTTGAAAGAGAGACAATTACAATTTGAAAAAGAGGAGAGAGAGAGACAAGAAAGGGAGAAAGAAAGACAATTACAAAAAGAGGAGAGAGAGAGAGAGAATTAGAGTTAAAGAGGCTGGAATTTCAGGAAAGGGAGAAAGAAAAACGATTACAACATGAAATTAAAATGAAAGAATCAGAGCTGGCAAGTAAAAAATTCCGTCATACTTCAAATCAAACTTTTGATATAACAAGGAATATTAGATTAGTGCCCCCTTTCAGAGAAGAAGAAGTAGACAAATACTTCATTCGTTTTGAGAAAGTTGCTGAAAATTTAAAGTGGCCAAGAGAATATTGGACCATGTTATTACAATGTGTACTTACTGGTAGGGCTAGTGATATTTACTGTTCACTGTCCGTTCAGCAAAGTGGTGATTATGATGTAGTTAAAGAATGCATTTTAAGGGGTTATGAGTTGGTCCCTGAAGCTTATCGGCAGAAATTCAGAAATTCCAGAAAAGAAGCTGGACAAACTTATGTCGAATTTGCTAGAGAAAAGGAGCAGATGTTTGATAGATGGTGTTTAGCCAAGAAAGTCAAACAAGATTATCAAAATCTCAGGCAAATTATATTAATTGAAGAGTTCAAAAACTGTGTCCATAGTGATGTTAGGACTTATCTCGATGAGCATAAGATTGAAACCTTGGAAAATGCTGCTCGAGCTGCTGATGAATATTCTTTGACACATAAAGTTCCTTTTGTTAACAAGACTTCTACTCAACAATTTAATGACAGAAAAGAATTTCCGCCTAATTCAAGCCCTACTAAAACTCAAACTAACACAACTTTCAAAAATCAGACTTCAGAGAAGTTTGATTCTAGATCCTTGTCTCTTCCGACCTGTAACTTTTGCAAGAAAAAAGGACACGTTATTTCTGATTGCTACAAATTGAAAAATAGGCAACAGAATCAAGATAGACCAGTTCCAAATGCTCTTATTTACAAGAGGTCAAGGTCACAGTCATGTATTGAAAGCAATACATTTGTTGGGTCTAATAAATCCCAGTCTGATTGTGATATGGAGAATTATGAACCATTCATATCGAAGGGTTCTGTATCACTCTTGGGTGATTCAGCCAATCCCACCCCTATTAAAATTTTAAGGGACACGGGAGCCTCTCAGAGTCTTTTATTATCAGGTACTTTGCCTTTTTCTGAGAAGTCTTCTTCTAATGAAAGTGTTCTTATTCAGGGGTTAGAGTGCTGCTTTGTTGATGTTCCTCTCCATTGTGTAAATTTGTCATCAGACTTAGTGTCAGGACCTGTGACAATCGGAACAGTCTCGGTTTTACCTGTTGAGGGAATAGATTTATTGCTAGGCAATGACTTAGCTGGAGACAAGGTTGTGGTTAATCCACTTGTGACTGACAAGCCTAATTTGGATCAGAAAGTTGATCAAATTGAAAAAGAAATCCCTGATATATTTCAAGCTTGTACAGTTACTAGAGCTATGGTAAAGAAAGCTCTTGAGAATGAAGTTGAAAAGGGCAGTATTCCCTTATCTGGCACCTGCGTGGGTCAGGCTTATGTTGAAAAAGCCAGTATTCCTTTAACTGACATGAGTAAAGTTCAGGTTTTCAATGAGGTCACATTTACTTCTTGTTTAGATCAATCAGAAAGTATTGATCATAGTGATCCTCTTTTGACAACTCATTCTCTTTATTCTAATCAGGGTGGTGATTTTGAGAGTGATGTTACAGAATGCAGCATTCCTTCAACTGGCGCTTGTATAGGTCAGGTTTTTGATGAGATCACTTTTACTTTTGGTTTAGATCAATCAGAAGGTATTGATCATAGTGATCATCTTTTAATAACTCATTCTCTTAATCAGGGTGATAAACGACAGTCACTTGTCGTCGAACAGGAAAAAGATCCTGAGATCTCCTGTTTGTTTCAAAGGGCCATAAATGAGACTGAAGCCACTGAAGTTCCTGTCTGTTATTTCATTAAAAATGGAATTCTTATGAGAAAATGGAGACCTCCCGAGGTACCTGCTGGTGATGAATGGTCAGTGAACTATCAAATAGTAGTTCCAAAACCTTACAGACAGGAAATACTTAATCTGGCCCATGAAACTCCTTTGGCTGGTCATTTAGGGATTAATAAAATGTATCACAAGATCTTGACTCACTTCTATTGGCCAAAAATCAAAAGTGATGTTGTCAAATATTGTAGATCTTGTCATGCTTGTCAAATGGTAGGAAAACCCAATCAGAAGATACGTAAGGCTCATCTGCAACCTATTCCTACATTTGATGAAACATTCAGTGAAATTATGGTAGATTGTGTGGATTCTTTACCTAAGACCAAGTCAAGTAATCAATTAAAGTTAAAAATGAAACTAAGGTTTGATAGAACTGAAAGGGAGAGAACTTTTGAGTTTGATAATGGAGTTGTGTTACTCTTGTTCATTCTTCTTACTTTTCTTCAGATTAGATATTATGGCCCTTACAAAGTTAAGAAGAAAATGAATTAGTTAAGTTATAGTATTAGTGCTCCTGGGATCTAAATTAATTATAGGAGTACCAGTATATTGAAAGAGATAGCCATGTTAAATATGTAATTAATTTAGTTGTACCAGTCCCTCTTAGTGAAGGAATATCATCAGGATTCGACTGATATTGGAGCTACGAATTGTTGGAATTCAGAAATTATATAAAAAAAATCTAGACCAGAAACTTTCACAGTTGCAAGTGCAAGAAAGAAATGAACTGAAAGTTATTATTATATGAGCACTTTATGTCCAGATATTCTTACCAGGACAAACAAAATTTTCATGACGTTGAAATTGAAAATTCCAAACAACATCCATGCTGGACGAGTCCACTCAAACAGGAATACTTGAAAAAGGAAATTCAGTATTTGCTGAAGAATGATTTTTAAGCAAGCCCAGTAAAAGTGATTGGAGTTCACTATGCATACTTGTTCCTAAACCAGATAAAACTCTCCGTATGTGCACTGATTATAGGAAGGTGAACAGAGTGATAAAAACAGATTCATTCCCATTAACAAGAATTGACTATTCTATTGATAAAATTGGGAATGCCAAGTACGTCACCAAATTCTGACCTTCTGAAAGGATTTTGGCAGATTCCACTACGGAAAGAGCAAAGGAAAACTAAACATTGCGACTCCAAATGGACTCTACCAATATAAAGAAAGTCCATTTCAACATCTTATAAAAGTGTTCATCACTGGTCTAGAGATTTGTGACGTCATCATCTACAACGACACCTGGAGAGAACATCTAGCAACAATTAGAAAATTCTTTGACAGACTCACTAATACGTGTCTAACTGTTAATTTATTTAAAGGTGAGTTCTGCCTTGCTAGAGTGTTTTTTTTAGGACATTTAGTGGGACATGGACAAGTTAAAAGTTTGAGGCTATTTCTTGATAATATAATTGCAGACATTCTTTCCCATGTATAATTCATTATATTGTATAATTTTTAAATTCAGATGTAAATTGGTTTGTGATAAAAAGAAAGTTTTATCATATAAACCTTTCTTTTTATTTTATGGGGGAAGGTGTTACGGCTATTGGATTTAATTTTATTTATTTTTAATTATTAAATCCAAAATTGTCATTTAGGATTTATTATTCATTAAATGGGAAATTTTTCTAGAAAATTCAGTTGACTTGTACTTTATTGATAAACAGGCTGACCTTGGCTTACAGTGGTCTAGTTCCTGACCTTGCTTTGGACATTGTCAACAGGTCTTCAATTTCATTGGTCAATTTCAAGGACAACACTTTTATTGAGGGTGGGAAGTGAATGATTTCCTTCTAGAACATTCCATTATTACGTGACTTGGAGAAGGTAGCTTTTTTCCATGACCTTCCAGACTCACATGATTCCTCTTGTTTATGAGGGAATTACAATATATATAGCTGTGTTTTAGAAGCTAACTTTAGTAGATTTTGGGCTTATTGTAAGTTATAAGTTGTGTATTTATGTTTGAGTTATAATTATCTTGTTCTGGACTTTATGTCAATTAGTTGGAAAAGAAGAATTATTCTAATTATCTGGAAAAGGACATATGTTTCATAATTTCATTTGGATGATTTAAAACAAGAACTGTACCACGTGACATTGTCAGCCATTTTGGATTATTACATCGTCAAGATTCGAACCTGGAACTATTAGAACATTTATTTATCAGGACTTGAAATTCCATTAGTGGATTATTTTGTGAATTCTATATTTGTTGGATTTGATTCTCTAAAACCGTAAGTTTATTTATTTTATGAAAATAATTGTACTTAATAAAATCATTGTTAAAGTTTTACAAGCTTGTTAGTTTTCACTCTTTCTGTGTTGCTGCTTATTCGAGCCTAAGCACGTAACACTAGAACTTTACACTCAAGAACTGTTTCGATATGGAACAATTAAATTTTCTTGTATATTCTTTGTCTATTTAATGCATATAAAAAAAAAAAAGTTTATTTATAAGTCATCAGATTTAACAGTATACAGTCCATCCCATTTATGTTGACATCCTCGGGCTCGAGGAAATATTGTCAACATAGGCAGATGTTAAGATAAGTGTGGGGGGGGGGTCTGAAAAAAGATGGAAGCTAAATTCATCGGTATGGGGTGACCATTCATCAGTGAGTAGCATTTACACTTTGAGAAAACAAACAATGAAAATATTGAATACATGAAGACAAAACCAGTGTGAAATATACTTGTATATTGACAAATTACAATTTTGTTACCGCTGTGCAATAAAATCCACAATAAAATACTGCATCGGTCACATCTTGATAAGAAAAACATGATGATATTTAATGTCGGGATTAGCAGATGGTTGCATAGTTATTTACATGCTTCAAGTACATGTACTTAAATTGGCCTAGATTTTGGTCAGTCTGTTCCCATCTTATTGAGGCTACCAAGGAGATGGGGCTATTCACTGGGAATGAAAATCTGCCAACAAGTTGGTTTAATCACCAATCACTTTCAAAAATGCAAGAATTGATCAGATTTCTTAGCTTTTATTTAAGTTGCCCCGAGAGGCCAATTCTAATGAACCAAACAAAAGCCTGTTTTTTTTTTATCCAACCGCAACATTAAAGCCTGGTGGCAAGATCCACTAATTGTTGAACAAAGTATGGGTTGGAACTGGCTGCTGTTAGACTAGACATAAATGATTAGGCAGGAAAACTAAAACCTGGCGACATCATGAACTAATCGTTGAACAAAGTATGGGTCAGAACTGGCAGCTTGTTGACATAAATGGTTAGAAAACAAAGAATTTGTTCAAGCTGGGATCAAGTACTTCTGTCGACATGTACATTTGTTTTTTTATCTCCACATTGACATAAGCATGACAATTCTGGTTATAATAGTAGACCAAGGGACAGGGACTTTGCTTTTTTGTCGAAATAGGTTGCTTGTTGACATAAGTGATGTATATTAGTGGGTCAGACTGTATTTGCAATTTTGTAATGTATGGTGCCACTGGATTTTCTGTACATTCCAGGAGAATTAGAGTTGCTTTTGTGATATTTTAGGCAAGAATGCCCCTTGATATTTTGTCAACAGTAAGCATCTGAAAATTTTCTTGGGCATAGTAATTATGTTTCCTGTTTATGACACTCAAGTACATTTCCTTGCTATCATTTCCTTTAAAAAGCCTTAATATTTCATATTTTCCCTTTAACGAAATGACCCATTGGATCTATTATCAGTACATGTACATACTTACTGTAGCATTTGACAAGAGACAGTCATCTACGGGCTGGATGCTGCCTGGGCAATTCTGGCTGGAGTAGGCATCAACAAAATCCCTGACATGGGCAACAGTAATTCCACTGGGCACTTTCATATCATCTGAGGCCAGGTAGTTAAACTTACCACACAATCCACGGACCTAACAAGGTAGACAATTCAAGTTAATCTGTTATTAATTATTCTTGTACTAAAGATACATACAGAATAGATATTTGTTTATGTTTTTGAAGAATGTTACTTCAATGGCTATTAAAATAAACCATATATTTGAGTAAACAGGACATACTTATATCTTTAAGTATATACAGTCCAGTAATAAGCATGCCTGAGTGCAATTTGACTTCAGTCAGAACCTGTCTTTATGAAAACATGTCTGTATTTGTATTCACATACCTTCCTACCAGTGTACAAGTTAATATCTGATAGAAGGTTTAATTTTTTTTCAATTGTTGGCGATGCATTTTTATCCTCATTTGTTTAAGATTTAACAAGAGTTTTGTTAGTTTTTTTTAAAAGGGCACTTACTTTGTTATCGTAATATGGATCAACATTCACATAGAGCCTCTGGTCACCGTAAAGTATCTGGAAACCGAAACCTTTAATCATGCGGAAAAGGGATGTCACTTGCTTGACATAAATTGTTCTGGAAGTATACGGTCTGTCTTTAATGCTCAGAGAGTAATCTATGCCATTGATGATTATGCTGTCACCATCAAGGATCACGGAGGCTCCACTTGTTTCAACCTTGACACCATACACACAGTGTCTTGCAGATGGTGGACATCCACTCGTCAAGGCATAAATATTAAGGTTTGCTCTTGGATCTGCAGTCAGGTCCTGGTTATCTGGCTGGATAAAAGATTTCATATTCTGAGGTTTTCAGATACACGCTGATCAGAAATTGCAATTTATCTTATAAACAATGATAGAAACTGGGAACAGACACATCCTCTGTGTCTGTAAATATTTGGCTAAACTAACCAAGGAGCAGGAATTTGTCTATTTCAGAGGAAAATCTAATAAACCTTGCACTTTCTAAATTACTTTAGCAATGTGACACCAAATTTGTATATCTTGAGGAAATTGGATTATCTTACCTTGCTGCAAAAAAAGTGCAAAGTTCAATTCATTTTATGAATCTGTAAATAAACTAAGTTTTTGATTAAATTACCATTTAATATGAAATGTAAACTAGTCAAGTACCTCAGCCACATATTTTTAATAATAACTGCAGTGGTCCATGAAAAGCATACACTAATTTAGTAAATTAGACAAGAGACAACAAATTTGGCATTAAGTTGTATCTTTTTATAATCCAACTGTATCCACTAATGATTAACTTGTTATAAACCAACTGTACCCATTGATGATTAGCTTGTTATAAACAAACTGTCCCCACTGATGATTAACTTGTTATAAACCAACTGTCCCCACTGATGATTAATTTGCAATAAACTAAACTGTCCTCACTGATGATTAATTTGTAATAAACTAAACTGTCCTCACTGATGATTGATTTGTAATAAACTAAACTGTCCTCACTGATGATTGATTTGTAATAAACTAAACTGTCCTCACTGATGATTAATTTGTAATAAACTAAACTGTCCTCACTGATGATTAATTTGTAATAAACTAAACTGTCCCCATTGTTGATTAGTATGGATTAATAATAAGGACATACCTCTACCAATGTATATTCACAGCTGATTGTTGGTGGTGCAAAGTCATATTTTGTCCCGTCAAATGTTACCACATGGTTCAATCCAAATATTAAGCAGGTGGAGGCACAGCGATTTGTTGCACACATCCATCTGCCTTTGTTACATTTACTGAAAAAAGGTAATAATCAGTAATATGACAACTTACAACGTTTCAAACATTTTTAAAAGAATAAGTTTTATAATAGTTGAATTTTAAATGAGGGTGATAAAAGTGAACCACAGAAATGGTAATTTGATTCAGATGAACTTTTGATGTACAGGTCTCCTGCAGAACTGGTTCAACTTTCATTTATATTCTATACGTAATTCATACATAGTGTATATGTCTGTTCAATTATACTTTTGCACACATTTTTGTGTGACCACTTTTCTATAGAATCTGATAGAAAATGTCTGTCCAAAAAAAAAAAATCAGGACCACAGTCACCAAATATTCATTATGAACAATCATCACTGAATCTGAACTAAGTGTAAATCTAATTAAACAATGCAATATAATATACATGGCACATAAAAATAAGTCCATATACTATTCCATATAACTGTCTTTAATCAAATATATCTCCTGCCATTGAATTATTTCAGTCATGAATACCTGGTACAAGAGAGCATTATCATAATAAACCAAGCAAAAGTTGAGGCTTGGCCCACTTGAATATAATTGGCTGTTTTGAGTTGATTTCTGGCCAATCAAAGATTGGCTCTTTTGAGTTGGTTTCTGACCAATCAGAGTAGCTATCATAAAGAATCAAAACATGTAGCTCAGGAATTAAACAAAACTTCACAGAGTGTTTCTTGTAAACACGATATATGCAAACTGAGAAGTTTACATTCATTACAATTATGAAAAATGTAAATGTCAAAGACTGAAACAAATCAAGCTGTAATTTCTTGTAGTATAAGTGAATGATATCCCTCTGAAAATCTGATAAACCATATAATAAATACATGCTGGCAATTGTGAATGCGCTACGTGTAATTTGTTTTCAAACCTACATATTTATTGGGCATATTTTATGGACTTAGACTTTCAGAACATTTGTTAGGGTATTTAAGTTTTGTATCCTATCAGAGTTATTAGTTTATGTTCCATAAAGATTGGACCCTTTTTACAAATTGTCTTTATTTGTCCCAAGCAAACTTTGTCACTAATTTGTTTTTATATGATTACAAATAAGCATGTTGGAAAAGATACTTAAACATACAGTAATTTAGAACAAATAGTCATTCATTGTTACAGTGACTTTAGCTAAAGGATATGATACAAGACAGAACATTCCTGTTATCGTCAATATAAAACTGAGTAGTGTTTATTTTAAAAAGTCTTTTGTAACTGTTATATATCGATGTGTTTTTTCTCCTTAAAAATAAGCCAACCTCAGAAAAATTGCAGATAAAGAAATGATTAATACAAGTTGCAGATTATAACATTTTAGTGATATGCAAAGATCTAGGGACATATGCAAGTTCATTTGGTAAACATAAAATGTGACAGATGACCTGAAACTTGGTTGTAATGTTCTTTGTTCCTGTTAAACATTTCTCAGCTTTTTTCAGTACTGTTTTCATAACCAGTATTATAATAACTATCAATTGAGATTTCTTTATAAAATCATTTTGTTGTTTTAAAAGACTTACTGAATTCTTATTTAAGAATTACTAACGCAGTAAAAATGTAGACAAACACGTTTTTACTCATTCCTCTTATGAAGGACCTGCACATCTTTCATTCATTGTATTGTATAATATGATTGGAAGAAACAGATTTCATTGTCTAATTATATACTGAACCCCAAAATGAGTCTAATACATTTGTTAGCTATATTGTAAATATACCTGCGGCCAAATTAGTGGTAAATATTTGAAAAGACACTCATCAAAGACATAAGACTTCCAATGTTATATTTCTTTCTGAGTTGATATCAATCGTATCATTTTTTATAAGTTGCTATGTTCTTTGGACCAATCACTGACAATGTACTGAATGAGCTGTCAATCTTGGCATGATAGACTCAAGCAATAAGCAATACGGATGGTTGAGAACTTCATAGCAAATTTGACACTATCTCAACCCTGATAACAGATTCAAATGTTTTCACACCATTTGTTACATGACATCTTGATCTCATTGCCATCATTATAACGTTGTCTGTTGTATTCACATTGACACTCCTCTGGCTGAACACATATACCATCCTGCAAAAATGTTCCACTGGGACATTGACATCCGGAGACGCACTCATTCATGCACTCGGCTGGCATGACGTAATGGAGAGCCTGACACGTGCGTGGACAAGGAGAGGCACAGTCACTGTATTCCAGTCCAGCAGGGCATGATTTTGCTGACAAAAAATATGTTAAATAAAACAGTTCGTTCATAAAAAAATTACTATCAACTGACCATCATAATATATATTCTCACTTTTCAGTGAACTAATCCATCGTACTTCTGTGAGTTATCTCACTTTTTCACATGGATACTGTGTTATTTATGCTATCACACCCATATCATTGTACAAATGCAATATCTGTAATACACCCATAACATCCTAAAATATTGTCATAATGTAACATTTGTAATACATCCTAGAAAAATTTCAAAATGTAACATTTGTAATACACCCATAACATTCTAACATAACTAATTAATGTAACATTTGTAATATACTGCTAACATCCTACAATAAAGTCATAATGTAACATTTGTAATACCCATAACATCCTAAACTAATGTAATAATGTAACATTTGTAATACACCTATACATCCTAAAATATTGTCAAAATGAAACATTTGTTATACAACCATAACATCCTAAAATAATGTAAAAATGTAGCAATTGTAATATACCTATAACATCCTAACATCATAAAGTAACATTTGTAATACCCATAACATCCTAAAGTAAAGCCATTATGTAACATTTGTAATATACCATTAAAATTTAAAAATAATATAATAATGTAACATTTGTAATACACCTATACATCCTAAAATATTGTCATAATGTAACATTTGTAATACACCCATAGCATCCTAATATAATGTAATAATGTAACAGTTGTAATGCACCCAAAACATCCTAACATAACATCAAAATGTACCATTTGTAATAAACTGCTAACATCCTAAAATAATGTCTTAATGTAACATTTGTAATACACCCATACAATCCTAACATAACATCAAAATGTCATCCAAAGGTTTCATAATGACAGTTGCATCTAAATTTACTTTAAAGTCAGTTCTTTACTACACTATTCTGCAGTTTGGAATAATAAAACCATGCCTTTTTGTTATCTTATAAATAGAATCTTACAGTTGTGCTAATTTCAAATTAAATTTATGAAATTCATAGAATACTTTCATTTCTTTGCTCAACAAGATTCGCAAAATGAACTGACTTATTTCATTTGAAATGAGTATATTCATGTAACATCTTCTGTATATTGGTGGGTACATGCCCTGCTGGGTTACAAACAAGGTGTAGATAGGAACCCACCAGTCACAAAAGGGCAGGTATTGTGGTGTGACCATGACCCAGAATTAAATCTTAGAGAACTGCAAATGTCCAAAAACTGGACTCATTCTACAAACTTACCATCATACAAAGCAAGTCAGGTTGAAATAATGAAATCATTCTGGACAAGGAATAATGAAAATAAGGATCTATCATTACAGGTATTATTAAAAAATGAGGGGTGTTTACCACTATACAGACCCATAAGATGTCTTATGGTAATACAGTAGAACCTGTCTTGAAAGACCACCCCTTCTACCAAAAAAGAATGGTCTCTCAAGACAGGTGGTCTCTCATAACAGGTTATATCACTATATAATCAATTATTCTGCACATTGAGATTCTGGTCTTCCAAAACAGGTGGTCTCTCATAGCAGTGGTCTCTCAAGACAGGGTTTACTGTACAAATAATACCCACTCAACCACCTGTTGAAACTTGTGAATATGAAATGTGATGGATGACATAACATGACCCCTAAGTCAGTGGACTGGTTATAAAAAATAAAATATTAGTGAAGAATGTTTTATGTGTTTTATAAATGATATACAGTAATGGATGTGATAAATGTGATGGATGACATAACATGACCCCTAAGTCAGTGGACTGGTTATAAAAAACAAAATATTACATTGTTTCTTTTTGTTCAATGTATGGAAAACTATGAACAAATTGATGCAGAATGAGTATAGATAAAGCTGCTAAATAGCCATCAATATTTTTAGTAACAAATTAGCATGTAGTCGTATAAGACATGTAATAATGATGACCAAATCTGAATGATGTATTGGGTCAGAAAGATGCATCCATTGGTTATGATAAGAAGGACTTACGGAATGATGACCAAATCTGAATGACATATTGGGCATCCATTGGTTATGACAAGAAGGACTTACGGCATAATATGTTACTTCTCCAAGACACCAGTATGTTGAATCTAGCACATTCTCTAGCATAAGCATCAATGTAGTTGCACCTGGCAATCTCTCGTTCTTTCTGTGTGGAAGCCCCACAGTAAAAGTTCATGCACATGGAGAACCAGACACGGACGTCAACCTAAATTCATCGTAGAAAGATGCATCTATTTGATTGTGTATCCTTGGTTATTATCATCATGTAATGTAAAGTTACTTGCAATGTTAAATTTTCATATATTATGCCATTTATATGATTTGAATTATATGAAATTTTACCTGTGATCATCACTAACTGATTTGTGGATTGATTGATTACTTAAATGTGTGATGCATCATCGGAACTACTTTTGATCTATGAAACTTTAATCTGGATTATGAAAATTCCTACAAACAATAAATATTCATATAAACTTTTCTACCACTAATCTCATATATTTACAAATATGTTTAATTTGACAAACTATGATTTAACTTGCAAAAGCAAGATGCTACCTCAATTATGTGGGTCTTTTTATTATACTTTTATTGTCATATTTCAAAAATATCTTATCAAGGAGAAGACAATGATTAGTATGTTTATTTAACTGTTAAACATACCACTGTGTGGCATTCTTTAAAAAGATGTGACATCATAACTGAACAAGCTTTCTCTGCCTCTGTAAGTAAAGTTGTGTTATCACCGCAGTAATTGGGGATACTTCCAGCATTTTGACACTGTCAATTAAAAATAAAAGATATTAAATTAAATTGAATTAAAAATAAAAGATATTAAATTAAAATAAATTGAATTAAAAATAATTTTTTTAAAATTGTTCGATTTAAAAAAAAAACACATGCATGTAGGGCTCATGTTTTGACTCCTTATGGGGAATAAAGAGTGATTCTTACAATCTGAATAATATTTGGTCTGGGGGTGGGTGGGTGATAAAAATAATAAATGTAACAATTAAAATATTATAGAGTCATAATTAATTTGCATATTAAAGAAGAGGACCAATGGCTGCTTAAGCTGACCCTGTTTCAGATCCAAAATTCTCAAATAATTTAGGCATTTTTAAGTTTAAGTTAGCAGTTTTGAAACAGTGAGGTTCAAAAACCTGTGTTCAAATACGTAACCAATTTTAATCAAAGTAAAGACTATTTACACGCTTAGGATAAGATTTATTTTATTAAACTTACATAAAAACAAATATTTTAAGCAAGTTATCATGCACACATGGCAATTTCTTGGAAAATTAATGACCATGAATATTATATGGCAAAATAAAACCAAATGATTATATTGATTCTATTTTTGTCTGTTTGCATTGCTATGTGTTTGAGTCCAAAGTTTATTGGCAACTCACCTCATCGTGGGTGTTAACAACTTTCCAGGAATTGGCGAACTCAAAGGCACTGCTTGAATAGTGTCCACTTGTTCTTAGGATGAATTCATCTGAAAATGAAAAAAGGAATTTAAGACAATTTTTCTCAAAATTAAAATTTATCAACATTAAAATAATTTCTTGTCAGTCAACATAAAAATTCCAATGAAGCTTTTATGGATCTGATCAGGTGAAATATGGAACATAAGACTATTTATATCTTTGTTTAAATATTTTCTGGTGCTGCTAACCACTAATAACTTATTTCTGTGACAATTTTTAGGTGAGTTAGACATTAGTTCAGTTCGATGGACTTACTACAGGCAATTGATATACATTACATGAAAAATATATCACTTCTGGAAATAGTATACACACTTACCAGTTTTGTCAGGAATATCATTGAAGTTTCCACACAGACCACCAATGGAAGCTTCCTGGGCTTTGAGTTTATCTAGAGTGATGTATATAGTGGACTGGGCATCCACTTTAACCTTCAGTCCATAAGGACTTTCAATGAAGACCCACTCTCCAGAGACACTAACCGTAAATGCTGAAAGACAACAATGAAACAATGGGATCAGCTGGTTGAGTTCATAAGATGACTGTTTAAATAAAATGAAAAAAGAAATTTCAAGCACCTGCCTAGGTGTTTAAGATTAGTACTCCAATATTTCATTTTATCAATTTGTTAAATGGGAAATGGATTCATCTTCTTGTTTACATTGACTTTATTAAACCAAATATAGACTTTACATAAAGAGAATTAATAAGTTTAGACAGTATACTTTTATATATATATATATATATATATATATATATATATATATATATATATATATATATATATATATATATATATATTCAACCTGGATATTGACATGTCAATAAAGCTTGTGTAGAACTCACAAAACTGGTATTAAATAGTTTACAAATACATAAAAGTAAATTGAAATTATGTTTTAGGTGTGTGCAATGTTGATACCACAAATATTGAAGAAAGATAAACTTATATGTAAATGGCAAGGTGCTTGCACTCCAGCCTCTACAATATTTGCTTGCATGCACACATTTGCATCCTCATAAACAACTATCCCTTAATATGATACTGCTGGTAGTACAAGCTTATTAGACAATTGCTATTCACTGCTATGAAGCTGCAATCTTTTCTGGTGGAAAATTGAAAATTTTGTTGACATATTATAAAATTTAGTAGTAAGTTGATTAATATGAAATGTTGTAAACATGCGCTACTCACATTTTAGTGGTGTCTGTAACGGGACATCTGCACTTACATTGACAATCTGCCCATTCATTTTTATAACCCCTGACTCTGTTTCCACGCTGTCACCACTATATATGTACACATTCAATCTCTGAAAAATGATAATAAACTTGTCTAAATTTAATATACTTGTCTAAATTTAATATACTTGTCTAAATTTAATAAACTTATCTAAATCTAAATTTAATAAACTTGTCTAAATTTAATAAACTTGTCTAAATTCAATAAAGCTGTCTAAATGTATAAACTTGTCTAAATGTATTAACTTGTCTAAATGTATAAATTTGTCTAAATGTATTAACTTGTCTAAATGTATAAATTTGCCTAAATGTATTAACTTGTCTAAGAGTCATGTATTACCGTCATATAAAGGACCACAAATATTTGGATAATACTCATAAACTAGATGAACCATAAATGTAGTACATATCCAAACATTTAATTATTCCAGCCATACACATAATAACAACAATTATCATAATTAATTTCTGTTCCTTCCACAAAAAGATAAGAAAATTCTAGCTGACCAATATCATTATGACCAAAGTTTCCTGTTCATTTCTTTGCATATAAAGCTAGAGACCAAGTGTTTCTAGGATCATTAAGCTGTCTGAATTCAGTATGAGAGCTAAATAATGAGTTGGCAATGGAATCTTTTCTGCAGGTTATATTATTTTGTATCTTTGCCTATAATTGATGGTTGTGGTTTTGAAGCCATTTTTTAGCATACAAGAGACTTTAAATTGTGGCCTGTATATTTGTGAAAGAACCGGAAGAAACAACAACCCATGGAAACTTACTGACAAGCTTTCTCGCATATCCATGTTGGCCAAGTTGAGATTGGAACCCTCTGTAATCAGCACCATGTATATTTTCATGTCATAATGATTTCTGTCAAAATCATGTCATAATGATTTCTGTCAAAATCATGTCATAGTGATTTCTGTCAAAATCATGTCATAATTGATTTCTGTCAAAATCATGTCATAATTGATTTCTGTCAAAATCATATCATAATGATTTTTGTCAAAATCATGTCATAGTGATTTCTGTCAAAATCATGTCATAATGATTTCTGTCAAAATCATGTCATAATGATTTCTGTCAAAATCTGCAGCAATTTCTTGAGTGGTACTTTAGATAAATTTGTTTGAATGTTTGTTCTTAGTTTTGTTTAATGTTTCTATATTAAGAAGAAGAAACTATATTTGATAGTAGATCTATATCATTTGTAAAAATGCAGAAACATTTAATGCCAATGTGCTATTGCAGAAGCTTACATAAATATATGTGTGTGTAATTTATAATTTTAACATAGCTTTAAAAAAAATTAAGTCGTATCACACTATGATGTCTGCAATGAAG
Organism: Unio pictorum; assembly: GCA_030141615.1. Classification (NCBI taxonomy): domain Eukaryota; kingdom Metazoa; phylum Mollusca; class Bivalvia; order Unionida; family Unionidae; genus Unio; species Unio pictorum. Next base: position 2,033,958 of record JARLTB010000131.1, on the reverse strand, counting down.
CATAGTGATATCTGGCACTGGGGCATCATGCCGCAGACATGTAACATAATCTCCCACCAATTCACATTATCCTGACACCAGGCAGACCAGTCCTAACACTAACTTTTTAATACTGAGTGCCAAGTGAGGCAGCTGTTAATACCATTTTTGTGTATTTGGTATTACTCAACTGGGGATGAAACCCACGACCTCCAGCATCTGAGGCAGACGCTCTAACCACATGGCCATCAGAGTGGTCACTGACGGAAATATGTTAAGTGCTATTCTGTGCTCTGCATGTATTGGTTTTTTCTGTTTTTAGTAATGGTGGCACATTTGAATGCAAATCAGTATTTTTACTAATTTTACAATGCAACAGTACAGTATCACATGGTATTAGGTCCTTAAGATGTCTGGCAATATTAAACTAAGCTATATTTAACCTAGACTATTGTAACTCAACTCTGTCTGGTTCATCTCAATATCTACTCCAGAAACTTCAAAAAGCTCAAAACACAGCTGGTTGGATCATCTTTAGAGTACCACGATCAGAGCACACCTCACCACTGCTCTGTACCCTACACTGGCTATCCATTCAATCCAGAATCAAACACAAAATTTGTTCTCTGTGTATCATTTCACTGATGGACTCCTGTCGAACATACCTATCCAGCCTCACCCATATGTACACACCAACAAGATACTTACACTCCTCTTCTGATAATCGTATACTCATTGTTCCCACTATGAAAATAAAGTCATATGGACATTCTTTTGCATACCAGGGCCCAGCGATGTGGAACAAATTGCCCATTGAAATTAGACACAAAGACACAGTGATCCCTTTCAGGAGTGCTCTTAAAACTTACCTTTTTTGACTGCAAGAACAAACTTAGAGACCTAATAATGTTTCGTATCTTAAATTTTTAAAACATTTTTTATGTTTTCCAATTTCATGGTTTTTGTTTTTTGTTCATCTGTAGTCATATCATTATAGATATTGTAAAGCGCTTAGAGCTTCTAATGATTAGGTGCTATACAAAGTCCTCATTATTATTATTATTTACAAGTTTTTGTTATTGTGTTTGCAGTTTCTAATTAATTAACACCTACAGTTCCTTCCACAGTCTTTGTGAATTGTATCTTGCATTATTTATATGTCATGTCTTATCCTTTTATTTAACATATTGTGTTTATTCGTTTTAAGTCGAGTCCAACTGCAAACTGCAAAGATCCAGGTATGCTGTCACATAACACACCTGCAGATCTGGGTCTATACAGTTTGTTGAGAGTAATCAGTAGAAAAACAACACAGACCCCAGTGTGCTGGTGCAGTATGCAACAGAAGGTCAGGGTTTATGTTGCTTTGCAGTTGGGCTCAACTTGTGAGCATATGCAGTATAATGAAATTCCAAATTTTGATTGCTTAGTAAATCAAATTTAGAGAACAGTTGTTAAACCAGCCACTGTATATAAAAGAAATCAGGTATATATGAAAAACTTCAGCAAAATAAATTGCCAACAGTCATTGTAATATACTGTAATACTGTATTGTAATAATTCCGTGGCTCACTGTGGCGATTCATGTCTCCTCCTGCTACAAAATCTTGTATAAATCTTGTTTACATTTTTTAAGTATTTTAAAATGTTATTATTTTTGCATTTTCTTTATATATTTGACATTTAACTACCTTTCATTAATACCAGGGGATGAGCTTTTAGATCATAACCTTGTCACATTGGTTGATATATGGACAAGCTTTGATAATGTCCACAATGTAGTTACAGATGAAAGGGTGGATTTATATGATGGATGTTATCCCAAAATCCCCCAGGCAAAAACTTGTTCTTTTTGGGGCAACAGGCAGATGCCCCACCACCTCCATTTTGAAAGAAAAATAAGGTTTCATGTGTGTGTATGTTCTCCATGATATCTAGTTTGGTGTTTATAAACACACACACACACACACACACACACACATTGTTTCTTTGTAAGGATAGTCAGGCAAAAACGTGCTAATAACGAACCTTCCTACAGGTATCCCACTGGTTACAATTGAGCATTGTTGCCTCTACTGTCCATTTGGTGTTGTCCAAGTCAGTTGCTAAGACATATGTGCAAGCTCCGGCAAACTGATACTCCAGTCCATCGAATGTCCGGAAAAAGCTTCGTCCGAAGTTTAAGCAAGTCCGAAAGGGTACATCAAATGTTTGAGCAATTACATTAGTTTCCCCTGAAGGTAAATAAATATGAAAAATGCCACTATTCGATACAAAACTAAAGATTCATTGGGTTTTATTTTTCAATCAGTCCTCTCAACATCAAGCAAACGGCAAATTATTTAACATCATGTAAATATAAATTTTTCGTAACGTTATATTTGTCATGACATGGTTATGTAGAGACTTGATAATTTGTTAAATTATTAAAAGAGGTAATATTTTTGGGCAAATTTAGATCAATCAAAAACATCATGACATCAAATAAAGAATGTCAATGGATCAAATTAACGTGATTGTACTGTATTATCATAGTGCATTTCGCTTATTATAGACCGGTAACAAAACATTTCGACCCAAAGAAAATTACCAAGACATTTCAACCTCATCCATAGGACAATTCGACCCGAATTCGAGCATTCATGAAAAAAACTTGTCAACAGTGAATTTGAATTATAATTAATCATTTTTATTAAGTTAATAAATATATACTAATTTTAATGAAACTAATTTAAATTTATCATATACTTTAAATTTATGTAACAGAAACTGATTTAAAAAAAACAACATTAATTAGCACATTGATATTTGTTAATCCCACTTAATGACTCACTGATTCATTGATATGTACAATTAAAGAAAATAACAACACAACGATAAGTGTAGTTTATTAAGTTAATGAATGCATGCCAATTTGAATGGAAAGAAAAGGAATTTTTTAAATAAAAAAACAACAATTTTATCGTCATTGACACTAATCAAACCGTGATTCATTGATACCTGCAATTAAAGAAGATGCCTACAGCACCGAGGTCATTTATCCTAGGTTATTACTTTTCATAATCAAAATCACAACAAACCCCTAATCGCCGGAAGAAAGAAAACAAACAATGCCAAAGGTTAACGAAAAAAGAGGTATGCAAGTCAAAAGCACCACACAATGTAAATTTATATAAAAGAGCAGAACATTTTCATTCTATAATTTCTATAATAATTTCAATCATAAGTTTTAATGGAGGTGTTTGATACACCTGTGTGTAACTTTGGATATCTCTCTCTCTCTCTCTCTCTCTCTCTCTCTCTCTCTCTCTCTCTCTCTCTCTCTCTCTCTCTATATATATATATATATATATATATATATATATATATATATATATATATATATATGTATATGAGTTAAACTTGTTGAGTAGCATGGATGTGGGTTTTGTATTTATGTCGTGAATGTTTGACCTATGGACTAGTGTGGGTTTTGTATTTATGTCGTGAATGTTTGACCTATGGACTAGTCCAATTAGAAAAAGGCCAGTTTTTCTATATCAGTAGGGGTTAACACAACTGATCAAATAAGTATAAAAAGACTAATATGTTTAAAAGATTTAAAATACCAAAACTATAAATAATGCAAATATTACGTTGTTCTCATTGTATCATTCTTTTTTCATATGTTTATCTCTATTTTGTTGTTGTTCTTTTTTGCTATATCCATATATTATCTTTCTTTCTCTCTTTTACGAACTGAACTTGTGTAGCACACAAGACTTGTATTCTTAAGCGGCTAATGTTTAACAGCCAGACTAACAATATCACGAAATAATATAATTTAAACTAATCAATATACGTTACCTGATTATATTCATATCGAAAAATGAATTAAAAAATAATACTTCAAAAGAAGATTATTAGCTGAAATATCTCATTTGCTTCGCAAGCGTGACACAGAAGGGAGGGGGGGGGGCGTCTTTAGCAGTGGCGCTTAACGTCAATGCCACCGATCTAATCGGCCAAAAGCATCAGAATGAAGAGATATAAGACGTAATAACTAAGACATCACAGTAATACGGAAATGATAAATAGATACGCGATCGAGCAAATGAAGCTATCGCTGATCTATATTTCAAAATTCTGTATTATTGATGGTAATGTCCTGTGCATATGAAAGCTTTTCAGCGCTAAAAAGCTCAAAACGACGCAACGTCATGAAAACATGCATAACGCAAAAAGTGACGCAAAGTATATACTTTAGGGCGCAACAGAACAACGTTATGTTTTTCTCTTTTCAGATCATTAAGGAAGCTGTTTGGGATGTACACGCTCTGCCTTAGAGGTGTTGTTCAGGATAAGATGATAGAGGCGTTCGATCGGAACTATTTCAATTTGCCACAGCCTGCTACCCTAATCATGGCAGTCAACCTTCGCGGCAAAATGTGCGCCCGCACGAACAGAATTCATTGGATTTTGAGGTACCCGAATACATGTCTATATTTAACATTAATGAAACACAATAATTCTAAATCTAAATGAGTACAAATATTTGTCAACCATAATATATATATATATATATATATATATATATATATATATATATATATATATATCTTGTTTTTTGGAAATGCTAATGACTTTTTTCAGATAAATACTGAGCATCTACATAACGAGTTGTTTCTTGGCGAAGGCCATGTCGGCGAAGAGCGCCACATCATGTTTGCCACAAAGGTTCAGTTGACGCTTTTACGGCAGGCTCACAGATGGTACATAGACGGCATTTTCCAGGGCGTGAACAATGCATTCGCCCAACTATTCTCGATCCATGCCTTCTTGAATCATGGCGTCTTGATACAGGTTCGCTGATGTTTATCTTGATGCCCAAATGGCGTAAACAGGATTATGTGACAGTAAGTATACAAAACATAAAAGAAATAACACCTTAAAACCTAAGGACAATAGCAAACCAAACTTTTTTGTCAACCGGTATTTTAAATGTGCCATTTAACATCAATTTATTATTTTCCGAAATTTTAGTAATTTAGTTTGATTGCGTAAACGACCAATCTATCACCTCAATTTTACAGTCTAAAAAGTCAACTTAATTTGACAACCTAGGGAGAGATTAATTTTGATATTTTGATTATTCTAATTTGCAGGTTCTCAAGAAGATTGTTACTGGACGAGGCTCCGGTTGTCGATGTCTTTGTGGTGGATGTCGAAGCAGGTAACTAATGTATGGAATTACTGCCGATAAAGCAGTGAGAACAAAAATGAAGTTAACAACAAATTTGAATCATCCAATAACCTATAAACAATATTTTAATATCAGAATGTTAATGCATATACACCGTTCCAGAGGTATGAATAATACGATACATTTTTGTAAGATTTCCAATATAATGGTATAATTTCAGGACCGTGGCAGCCGATTCGCAGTCTTCCCCAGCTTGAATGTTAAGGTACGCACCTTCCACGAAACACATGCTGCACGGTGGTGGGATGGTTGCTTCTTTCAGCTGGTCATCATATGATCGATAAACAAAGGCATCACATTCAGACAAAGCAATGTCTTATACTCTGGTTGAGTGTATATTTGCGACAACGCTTAATGCTAATATTCTGTTGTTTTTCTAATTGTGAAAAGCAAGTACTCCAAGGCCTGTCAAAATATCACCATAACACAAATGCAATTTCACATGGATGTAACTTTGTTGCATTTTATACAGTGGAGACAATCAATACAAAAATTAATCTCTGCAAGGACGAACGTTTCAATATTATAGAAATTAGCTAGCCATCTCGGCTTTCGTGTAGAGTCAGTCGATAGATTTCCTACTCCTCTTACGTCATTCAACGTTGACAGGTCTCAACTAGTAATAGACAGCTGCTCACTGTTATGACTGACGCTGACCCACAATACTCCACTCGGGTGCTCTCAGAAGCGTAGCTAGGGGGGGGGTACATATGTCCCCGGGCGCCAAGGTACAGGGGCGGCAAAATGAGGCTTACAACGTTACATTATAATAAGTAAACAAGGGTAATAAATCGGTCACAAGATCGCTGGGGCACCAATTTTATAGTTCATCCCCGGGCGCAAAATATCATCGCTACGCCTCTGGGTGCTCTGAATGAGTTAAGCATATTCGGGCTGGAACCGATTAGCTATTCCATTGCTCCTCTCTTTTCCGCCAAGTCCAATTGCTTCATCGGCTAGTTTGCTAACCTTGGTGATTAACTTCCTGCGGATAGCACATGTAATCACAATGACTCCATTTGGCATGCCAAAAAGTCTGTGATGCAAAGCCAGATAATCCTTACTGCTACTGGTAAATTCCTGGCTTTCGATCCATTCTGTTGCCACTCATGGATGAGCGCCTGCTACTTGGCCAATTTCTGCTCATGGGCGTCCTCCATTCCAGCTTCCCATAGCACCTTCAATTCTAACAAACTCACCTGTTTGCTTCCCTGTAACCACAGTACAATATCAGGTCTGAAGTTGTTGTTGCAGATGTATCTTGGTAATTTCAGCTGTCCTTTAACATCTGCATGGATCTCTTATTCTTCTTTTTCTTCTCATGATGCCTCTTGTTTGAGTCTTTTGTTTGTGTGTCTCACTGTTTTTCACAAAGCTCTTGAGGTTTGGACCACGTTTCGTTTGTTGTTTCTTTCTCATGGATATATTCATACTGACACCAATTAAGTTATGGCACCAAAAATGACGACAATCTGTTAGAGCTACATTACAGGATGACAGCACGCGCTCTAAATGAGAGCATGTAGCTTGGTTGCCGAAGCGGCTCCTATACCTTCTTTGGTGTTGCATACAACATGTATCAGTTTGAATGAGCATTACTTCAAAATTTATCATCCGGTTTTGGCGAACTGTTTACAAACGCAGAGCCATACCAAGAGTTTTTGTTCAATAAAGGTCTTGCCAAGATAATTAGTTTCTTTGCTTTATAATAGTATGCTAATTATTTTCTGTGCTCTGTGAATCCATCTATTACCAATCACTGAAGTAATGAATATGTGACCCGTCATGTTCATACTTAGTTTTTGAAAATGTCCTGAACTAGATTTCATTTATGAAAATCATTCTAAATACTGACATGTGATTCATGGAGAGATGGCGTTGTGTCTCGTGTCTACTCTGTAACATATCTTAGAATACCAAAAAAATCAATACCAAGAGTGACGTACCTGTGTCTTGACTGTTTCCACACTTTATGCAGTTTCCAGTCTCTGCGACTCCCCAACTTCCGCCATGGTGTCCATCACAACAAGTTACTATATCAGACACTGTTCCTACCATACCTTGCGCCTTTTCTCCGTAGCAGTTTTCACTTCTGTAGCAATACTGCTCTGATGTCTGGGTCTCTGAAGGAGAATAAGATGGCACAATAGTGGACACGTGACACAGTTCCAGTATTGGTTCCAATGCCCGTAAGCTTACTTTGGCACATTGTTTCCCTGATCAATTTAAAATTGAAGTCATTTTTATGTTTTCTTCGAGGCAGCCTGTCTAAGATGTACTAAATCAGGAAACCAGTATTAATATCTGGAAAGGTCTATATTTGAATATTATGTTTCAGAACAAAAGGTAAAGAGGAGTTTTTGAAGAACCATACATTTTGCCCACTTACCACTAAATGAATGGACAACAAATATTGGTAACATGTTGATTTGGACCCAACTAATTCAGTCCAAATTGAGCTCTGATTTGGACATAATGTTATGCTAATTTGGACCATCTAAACTGTTACTCAAGTTCTTGGGGGTGGGGTTAAATGTGACATTTACACTTGTTTAAAATGTAATATTTCTTATTATTACACAGGTATGCTAAGATTTTCAAGTCTACATTTAAGGAAACATAACCCTAATTTTACGCTTGATTATGTCATTTATAATGAAATATATAAAATGCAATATTCTTTATCTTGACCAAAAGCAGCCACATTTGTTTCATATATATTTAGTCAGACTATTCTATTGCTAATGCTTGTATTAGATTTATTTAAATTTTATCTTTGTTCTATATATTGTACTATCAACTATTAGTGCTAAATAATACATAAGCAACAAAAATACAAATTAAACTGGAGGCATGTCAAATTTAGTATCTAATTCAGTACAGTATCATATGAATCTTATTATCCTATATTATGCTAATCTTGTGAACCGCGTAATAATTAAAATAACGAAAATGACGAAGTAACAAATTACGTGGTGTTATCTCGACTGAAAGATGATATTTGTTTTACATATCCTTGTTCAAAGCACATTTTGTTATTTGTTTGATATGAATGAAATCATAATGAATCATTTTATTGTATACAATTTTTTTCTTTTAATAAAATAATTGTTTATGTCTACACATGCTAGTATACGTATGATATTGACCTTGTTAAATTTAAGCAGAATTTATTTTTAGACTGTCTATTGTATACTATAAGTACTAAATAAATCTTATGTACCAAAACATTAACGTGAGATTCTGTCAAATGTTCCTTACGCCAAGACCCCACATCTACATTCTCTTAATTTTGTATCTGAATTCACAATCTATAATTTAATGTTCAGCAATTACTAACACTAAATGTAAATCATGTAAAATGTTCACACAGTAAATTTGTAAGAAAATGCGTTAGTTTTTCATCTATATTATTGCCTATGTACAATGAGAAAGTTAGTTACATAGATGAATGTATTAAGTATTATTTAAATGTAGTTACATTATTACTGAAAATGTATACAGTACAAGAGCAAGATAAAAGGAAGCATGTTGTTATTTTAATCATTTTTTTTAACACAATAATAGTGCATTACTTACTGCAAACCTTTTTAAGAGAGAGAGAGAGAGAGAGAAAGAGAGAGAGAGAGAGAGAGAGAGAGAGAGAGAGAGAATCATCCTGAATCATCATCATCATCAGTCTCTTGACCTAGTGTGGTCGTTGAGGCACTGTGCTGCTGATCATCTGACCAGTTCCTTCCACTTGTCTCGATCATGTGCCAATGCCTGTGTCTGTGCAAAACGTTTCTTGGTCCATTCTGTGATGTTGTCACTCCACTTTTTTCTCTGTTTACCTCTCCTTCTACCACCTTGAACACTACCCTGCAGTACTGTTGTGGATAGACTGTTGGCTCTAGTGACGTCGCCGTACCATTTCAGCTTTCTCTTTTGGACAGTGATGAGGAGGTCTTCATAATGGCCTACTTTGTGCCTGATGGTGTTTCGCACTTCTTCATTTGTGATGTGGTCATTGTAAGAGATCCCAAGGATGGTTCTGTAGCATCTTTTTTCAAGTACCTGGATTCTTCGTTGTAATTCTGCTGTCAGGGTCCAGGCCTCACATGAATACAGAAAGATTGAGATGACTAGTGCTCTCAATAGTCTGATTTTAGTTTTCAGACAAATATTCTTGTCTCTCCAGATGGGTCTTAGCTTTGACATAGCTGCCTTTTTTTGTGCTGCTCGTGACAAAATTTCTGCTCTTGATCCCTCTTCCATGATTATGGAACCAAGATATTTGAATTGGCCCACTATTTCCAGTTCCTGTGCTCTGACTTTAATCTTGGTTGAGATTTGTTTGTCACTATTTGTCATCAGCTTTGTCATCTCGGCACTTATATCCATGTCAAATCTGGAAGATGTTTCATCCAGGTTCTTCACTAAGGTGGCAAGCTCATCTTCACTGCCTGCCAGGCCATCAATATCGTCTGCAAAGCGGAGGTTCGTGATGTTATGCCCTCCAATGCTGACTGTCCCACAGTGGTTTTCCAAGGCTTCGCTCATGATGCGCTCTAAGTAAATGTTGAAAAGCGTGGGTGACAGGAGACAGCCTTGCCGTACTCCAGCTGTTGTCTTGAACCAGTCTCCCACAGAACCTTTAGCAATTACTGTACTGGTAACCTTGGCGTACGGCTGCTTTATGGTGTTGGTCAACTTTTGACCCATGTTGTACTTCTTCATGGTGGTCCACAATCGCTCATGTCACACTCTGTCAAAAGCCTTTTTGAAATCTATGAATAACATGATAGATGTCTTGTTGATGTTGTGAGTACTTTTCACACAGAACCCTAGGATTGAATATGTATTCTGTTGTGCGTCTTCCACTCCGGAACCCTGCCTGTTCTTCAGCGATTATTTCATCTGCTTGTGGGTTCAGTCAGTTCAAGATGATCTTCAGCATCACCTTGCTAGCATGGCTGATCAAACTGATAGTTCTGTAATTTTGGTACAGCTGGAGATTGACTTTTTTGGGGAGTGTTATAATAAGTGACTGGGTCCACTGTGTTGGCCATTCGCCTGTCTGCCAGATCTTGTTGCAGAGTTTTGTTAGTAGCTCTATCACTGATTCCCCACCATTCTTGATAAGTTCAGCTGGGATGTTGTGTACTCTAGCTGCCTTCCCATTCTTCAGTGCTCTTATTGCTGACTCCACCTCTTCTTTGAGAATGGGGAAATCATCGTCATTTGTGGAGCTTGGAACTTCAAGCACCTTTGCGTCTCTTGTGGATGGATGGTTGCAGAGTTCTTTACAATACTCAGTCCATCTTTTTGCAATGTCACTTGCTTCTGTGAGGCATTTTCCAATTTCGTTTTGAATGGCACTAACTGTTGGTTGCTTCTGTCTGGTGAGGTCTTTCACAATTTGGAATGCATGTTTGTTGTTATTTTTTATCAGACTGCTCTCTTTTTCTTTGCACTTTTGTCCAATCCAATCTTCCTTTGCTTTCTTCAAGTTTTTTTCTGATATTCTTGTTTATTTCTCGATACTCCACTGCCCCCTGTTGTGTGTCTGGTGCTTTTGAGGTTTCTTCGGGCATCACACAGATTCAGAATCTCTGTAACCCAGGTTTTTTATTCTTTTGGACGATGGAGGCCAATGATGTCCTTGGCAACTGTTGTCATGACTGTGTTGAAAGTGTCTATCATCACTTTAACATCAACATCCATCACAAGAAGTGGAGCAAATTTTACTCCAATTGTGGCTTGGAATGACTTGCAGATGTTAGGGTCCTTCAGTTGTTCAAGGTTGAATTTGAGTCTGATTTTCATTGGCTTGTTAATTTTCTTCCACCTCACTCGGAAGTTCATAATAACGAGGTCGTGATCACACCAAACATCAGCAACTGGGAACGTTCTTGTTTTTGCTCTATTGATGCCAGATCGGTACCGGTTGTCAACCAGTATGTAGTCGATTTGGTTATGATGGGTTCCATTTGGTGCGTGCCATATCCAGCATCGTGAAGCTTTATGTTGGCCCAGGGTGTTGGCTAGTACCAAGTTGTTGTAGCTTGCGAACTCGAGCAGCCAGCCGTCTCCCTCCTTCATTGGTAAGCGCATTGCAAGAAGGTCAACAATGATCATCCCAGTCTTTTAGAGCATCTTTGCCAACTTTGACATTCCAGTCTCCTTGGATAATTAGGATGTCTTTGTCACTTACCGTGTTTATTATACCCTGGAGTTTGTTGTAAAACTCCTCATCCTGAATACACGAGTTTTTCCCATATCCCTAACAGATGGCAAGAGTATATATAGTCTGCTCTTATTTCATGTTCTGTGTTAAAACAATTTTAGGAATCAATCGTAATGGAACTTCGAAAATAACAGAATATAAACTTTATTAATGTTCTTATTCAGCTTTATTTCTGAAACAAATACAAATAAGCTTTGTTTAATGATCATGTCCTTGGATAAAATCTGAAATTCTGAAAAGGCAACTAATGAGAAAGATATCCATTCATATGGAAAAAAGAAGAATTATAAACGGTTGACAAAGGCAGAAACATCAATTATAAAATTAACGAATACTAACGGTTTTGCCTGTCGTCACAGCGGTAACCCGTGAAACCTGGAAAGCAATCGCAAAAGCTGGGCTCTACACAGACACCGCCATTAGCACATGGTGGATCACACAAAGCTGCAAGTACCAAGACGAAATTTGTTTGAATATTATTCTTCAAAACCAGCAAATCCATCAGTACTTCTTTAAATATTTCGAACATATTTTCGACGAACACAGTTTTGAAATTTCAGAGTAATATTACCAGTGTGTAGTGCTGCGGGAACTGGCGTGCCCTTGCTTACTTTTTTGCACTCGCCATTGTCCTTCCGCATCTAAGTAACGTACATTTCCACGCTTCTTTATTATGTTACCAGTCTTCTTATCACTACAACACTTAGTGTCACCTGACTGAATTTAATGAATAATATATTTATATCTTGTAGATATGTACATTGTCAATACTACAAAGGTTGAAGCACAGTATTATTACGACAAATGATATATGGAATATTCCTGTATAAATGACCTCTAGTGGTCTTGGTTTTGTCCTCTATTTATTGCTATCTAAGAACTTCATATATATATAAAAATAATACAGATAGAAAAATGAAATCTGTCGGCAAGTTTGTTATGTTCTCTGTTTTGCAAGTGTACAAAATTGTACAAAACTGCATTACAAATGGCTGGTATGTTGTATCGTGCTTATAGCATTTCAGATATCAAAATATTGTATATCTTATCGAGAGAAAAAAAAACAATATCGTAGATACATATTATTATTATTACCTTATTGTTGAGGCCCAATACCTTGAATATAATGTTTTAGAAATTGCTCATTAGAACAATCGGATATCATTCACGTAATTTTGATTAAGAACCATTTAAAAATAACCATAAGGCATGTATTACATTTAACACGCATCAATTATACTTTTTTTTAAAATAAAGCGCTGCTTCCAATCATAAAAATATATAATACAATTACCGGTATGAAGATGCCGAAGTTAGACGAAATTTTTAATATGTTTTAACACCATCCACAACTATCAGCTTTGGATTTTTAGCGCAGCTTTATACATTTTTCAGTCATATCGCTATCATGTCTGGAGTGTGACAGATCATAGTGATGTCGAGCACTGGCGTATCATGTTGCAGATCTGTAGCATTATGTCCCACCCAGGCACATTATCCTGACACCAGATCGACCAGTGCTAACAATAACCTCTTAATGTTGATCGCCATGCGAGGAAGCTGCTAGTACCATTTTAATAAGTCTTGGGTATGAATTGAACCCGCGATCTCCCGCATCCGATGCGGACGCTTGTAGTTAATTAAACTAGATTGACACCATGCTCTACAGTCTAGTCTGGCACGCTGCTTAATACACTCCCTGCGTTGCACTCAGTGACTGCGTTGCGTTCGGAGTGCGTTGCACTCAGGAAGCATACCAAGCAGGGAACCAGACTACTTGCTCTAACGCTGATGGCAAAATAAACTATCAAAACATGTAATAATAGCACCAGTTTATCACCGTCTATTGAGCATATAATACGGCATACAATCTGACATCGATTAGGGCTAACGTTGCTTTCTTCGTAAAACATTCAGAAAACTGGTGCTAACGGTCAATCAATCTACATTATGTAACCTTGGTCATAATCAAGACAAAATCAAATCAAATTAATTTTTGGGACATTTTACACAGTTCTGTTGTTTTTATTGATTTCCTCATTTAAATGGAAGTCATTTATTGCGAATAATGCATTGCGGAAATATGTTCAACTCTAAATCCGGCATAGTGCTTGAAAAGTTTTACTTAACCTTTTTTTTTTTATTGCTTTCACAATTCAAGAATGACGTAGCGCAGCAAGATGCCCAGTTTATAAAATGCCCTCCCCCTACATGTATATGGAATAAGAGAGAGAGAGAGAGAGAGAGAGAGAGAGAGAGAGAGAGAGAGAGAGAGAGAGAGATTATATGTTAGCGATTAATATAGAACCATGGATAATTATATACATCCATGTAAGTGAAATTATCCGTCATGAATATTAATTAGCAACTTAAATTAAGAAAATGTTATTGAGAGTTTAAATGATAACGAAAAAAAAAATCAACAGAAAGGATGCATTGCTTGATTCAGACAATCAGACCAGTAATCAGATTTACTGTATCACAATAAATAACGTTTAAATTATTATTGTTGCAGGTACACTTAATTCTTACGACTGTTGCAGCTTGCTTCCGTCCAGCCAGGGCAGCATTCAAGTACCTGAACCTCAGATTTCCTGTGTTGGTAGATTAAACATCATGATATGTTAGCATTATATATATATATATATATATATATATATATATATATATATATATATATATATATATATATATATATATATATATATACACATGTATATATATATATACACATGTATATATATATATATATATATATATATATATATATATATATATATATATATATATATATATTAAGAGCGGGGGAGGGCAGAATTTACTTTTACAGGTCTTTAGAGACTACCAAGAACGATGAAGGACAGAAGAAAAACAGACTAACGCAAAGACAACAAATTTCAAACAATTTTTATAAACCTATTTCAAATTAAGTTTACAAATTGCACTCCATCTCATTGTAAATAAAATGATATACTTAGTCCACCTTGTTGCTTGAACGATTACATAGGCTCCATACCTTTTACATTGCTAAGAATGTATACTCACATATAATGCACAAATAATAATAATAATAATAATAATAATAATAATAATAATAATAATAAATAGTTAATAATAAATAGTAGTAGTAATAGTGTAACGTTTCAGCAACTATGATTCTATTTTTGTTAATTTATATAGAAAAAAAAATACATACTTTGAGAAGACACAAATCTCATTTGATTGTGGGTACAGTATTAACCGCTGGATTTCAGAGTCGGACAGTCCACTAAAACCTGATAGTTCAATGTTCAGGGTGTACATCTGAATAATCATCAGGGTGAAGTTTGCGCAAGGTGCTCTGACGTCATCTTCCACGAGTTTGTTGACGGAACAGAAGTGGGATTGTTGGCTGGAAACGAAAGAAGATTAATTCTTCAAACATTTATTTCAAAAAATGCACATGAAATGAGAAGCATGCATATGAACACAGTAGTCGTGAAACAGTTGATTTGCTACTCTTTCATCTTGGTTTCCACCCATTTGAGTACCGAATAGGGGACAATGGAAGTGATTCGCCGGGGCTGCACTTCTATACGGGCGGCAGAGAGAGAGAGAGAGAGAGAGAGAGAGAGAGAGAGAGAGAGAGAGAGAGATATGGGGTGGGGGTGGGGGTGAAAAGAAGGGAGATATTTTGAAAATTTTGGTGCTGCCATCATTATTGATACCGCCGCCCTAAAATAAGCTGCAGAGGGCGGGCATCTTGGATCTGTTTCGACTACGCTTCGTCACTCTTTCCTCCACGCTATTGACTACATTATTTGAAGAAATAAGGATGCTGATTGGCGGAAAATAAAAAAAATATTTTTATTATTATGTGTATGTGTGTGTGTGTGTGTGATTTGGATTTTTAACACTTTTTAATAATATCGCTACGCTATATGTGTTCTGCCAGTTTATAGTGATGTCTAGTACTGACTGGGGCATCGTGCTGCAGACATGTAGCATGATGTCCCAACCAGTCACATTATCCTGACACCAGGCCGACCAGTCCTAAACTAACTTCCTAATGCTGAGCGCCAATCGAAGTAGCTGCAAGTATCGTTGTTAGAAGTCTTTGGTATGACTTGGTCAGGGTTTTAGCCCGAATCCTCGGCGGACGTTCTAACCACTTAGGCCACCAGAGCGGTCACACAATGTAAATTAAAGCGATCTGACCGGGGGTTAATTGCAACATTCGGCTTCTACAAAGGAATTGAATTCAATAATGAACCGTGCATCATATTTTTAGTTTCGTTTTGAAACGTTTTCTCTTGGACAAATCATGTACAGGAAAAGGTGTTGTGGAGTTCGTTTTTTCCACCACAAAAGCATAGTAATTTTACCAATCATTTTTATGTGAATTGAATTAGTTGTCTATGCCGATCATCATGGCAGGACTCCAACCAACTTCAGTCTGGTCACCGTGACTCATTTCTTAGTAATAAATTGTTTTCTGCTATGGTATATGCATGCTACTACTAAAAACGTATATACATGTACTTGTTTTAAAATAAAAATGTTAAGTGTATCGTATACACTAGCCTTAAAGACGAGTCAAACTGCAAACAACAATAATCCCGATCTCCATATCAGGGTCTATGTTTGCGCTACTAATTGTTCCTTGCAAACTTTACAAATCCCGATAACATTATGGGACAGCAGATCTGGTATGTGCAGTTTGCATATGGACTCTACTTGTAAATAAGGCATGTTTATGAAACGTATAGTAATGGGGAACACCTGAATAGTTTGACTAATTAACTTTACAAATATGTATTATTCACAATTATTAGAACACGTTTTGTTTGGTTTTGTCTTCATCTTCATAAATTTCGACATGCGTAAGACCTAATTTTCTGAGTCGAACATCGTCATAGCTGTTTACATTAAGACCATGTCCATACTAATTTTGAAGAAAAGAAATGAATGGATGTACAGAATTATATTTAATTTTGTAAGGTAAATTAAATATACAAACCTTTTCACTGTCCACTGGGCAGTGCTGATAGTCAGAATCCAGAGGGCCAGTTCAATCAAGGGTGGCGAACAGCCAGCCATGGTATCCCTCGGAGGTCAGTTTTAACAAGGGCCTATCCTATTTGTGTCGACTTTTCGTAAATTTCACTAAACAAGAGACGTTCCACTTTCGTTTAAGGAGCCTGTCCTTCTGAGGATTTTGAGCTTTTCAGAGGCCTTATATATTTTCCATTCTACATCATATATCGATGTTTAAAGTAATTATTATAAACGCAAACAAAGCAATATAATTCGGTGCGTTGCAAATGTTACCGAGTGGATTGTTTTTGCAACACAGCAACCTGTTGCTGAAAGGAGCAAGACGGATTTTAGGTACTGACAAAATCGATGTTTTTCCGGGGAAAAGGAAGAGAAGATAGAACATGGACAATAAGAAAGAGTAGAGGATTATTTGGCAACACCTGCTAGCTAACAAATGTCTTTACTTGCCGCTACAGATCAATAGTAAAATGTTGATATGGTAAGGCTTTCCTTTTTATCCCTACTTCAAAGTAAATGTTTATTGTGCAGATGTGTATTAGGAATGTTCAGCTGTATGGTTTCATATTTTACGATCATTTACTACGTATCCACTTTCTTTACTGTGACAAAAATTTCTCCCTTTCTTTGTGTTCTCAATTTTTTTTTCTTTTTCCGGTTTTTCATTGTTTGTTTTTTCGTTATGAATTTATTTGTCATTGATGGAAACTGCGTCTTAAATAAGGCATTACCCAGAATTCTCTCTACGTATGTTTATGTGGTAGTTGTTGTGTATTTTTATATTGAAATAATGGGCTGAGTTAAGTTGTTACCATTTGTATTTTTATTAAAATATATTCTGTCTCCATTATGTCCCATGACTATTGCCTAGTTTACAAAGCTCAGCTGCTTTTTTTATAACAATGATACAAATTTCAAAACAAAAATTAATTGCATTAAGGGTCTTTTGTTTATTTTTCGAATTTATTGCTTGGAATAAGTTTGCATATTCTTCGTCTAAAAGAACTACTATAATTTAATCTTAATTAATTACTAACAATTATGTTGCACCATCCAAGCATAATAACGCAGCGAGTTCTTGAAGTTTCATTTCAAAGCAAGAGTTTCAAAAGTAAGTATGCTCTATCTATCTATCTATCTATCTATCTATCTATCTATCTATCTATCTATCTATCTATCTATCTATCTATCTATCTATCTATCTATCTATCAGCATGCTTGTATACCTGCCTGTATGTATGTATGTATGTATGTATGTATGTATGTATGTATGTATGTATGTATGTATTTTTTTTATTTACCAGTCAATTTAACTGCCGACAGGGAAACGGATTTCTAAAACATGTGTGAATATAATTTAATGTGAGAAGTTTTAACCATATTGTTTTATCCGTGTTGGCATGATCAAAATTAACACTAAATCGTAATTTCGTATAAGATGAAGTACAACAATTCATCCTACACATCTTTTTGAAAATGTGTCCATGCACTAGTTTCTTTCAAAACTATACTTCCAAGTATAAGAGGTGTAACTTTGGCTTTAAAACCAGACTTTAGACAAACACACAGACACAAGCGCACACATTTTCAAACTGAATACAAAACGATATCTCACATTTCTTTTACAATTAATCTGTTAAATACAGACCAGTATTTAGATAGTTGAAAGTTTCAGACAGAGTGTAATTCAGCTAGATAAAGTTATTATACATGTTCTCTTTCACATTTTTGCGTCTTTTTAGCGAACTTTAACAAAATTTAACTTGTATAATAGGCTGCATTAAATTTGGAACTTTCTTATAATTACACAACTACCTTAAGTAGCCTGGTTTTGATATTGTAAATTTTTTGTTTAATTTTCTTTTTCTGAAATTAATTTTTAGAAACTATCAGTAAATTAAAAATTGATAAATGTAAATATTGTCACACTCACATTTACCCCTTATGTAGTTTGCTGATATCAGATTATCTGCGTGGCTTCGAGTCTCAGATTCGGCTAATGTGGTTATGTGAGAAGCTTGCTTCTCGTGTGTCGGTGGTTCTTTCCGGGGGTTTTCTCGGGCTCTTTCTCCACCATTTATACTGGCCGCCATGTGAAACCTATATTGTACTGAAAAATGACGTTGAGCCATATAACAACCACTACTCACTACTCATTTTGCGTCGATTTTTACTATTCACGTGACCTTGCCCAAATAATGGGAAGTTAAAGCATTATTCTAGAAGCGTCACAACCTTATTAGTCAATTATAACATAAGTCATAATCGCCATTTCAGTCTTGTTATCATAATTATTAGTAATAAGTGTCAACACATATGTTTAAAGATCCTATGCAACTACACTACTGAGCTCTTAAGATACTCGGGTCACGTTGGACGAACTAAAGATGTTCTCTTTACATTACAGCCACGAATAAAAATTATAAAGATTAGATAAAATCGTGTACCAGTAGTTACAAAAAAAAACATAGCTACACATTACACCTCCCATCATAAAGAAAATAAAAATGTATGCAATAAAGCTTTCTTTTTTTTCCATATTAATTAAACACTAACGATAATAATAATGAAATTACACAGGAATAACTATAATGAATTTACAAAATGAATACAAAATAAAGGAATATAAAACTCTTACATTTTATTTTACTTGATGTGCCGAATATCGACGTCGTGTTCTTGCAACATCATTCTCTATCACAACAACCTCTGGTCTTTATTTTTCATTTTGTTGATCAAAGCAAAGTGGTTGTGATCACTAAATACAATAATCGGAGAATTAGCAAAATTGATATATACTTCAAATTGTTAAGTCGAAATTAATGCCAGACACTCCTTCTCGCTATTGGAATAATTCTCCGTGTGCTTATGTAACTTTTTTTTTGAAATATCATAATGGATGATCCACGCAATTTTTATCTTCTGAATAATACGCCATGAACCTCATCATCACGCGCATCAACAAACGCTTTAAATGGTTGATTGAAATCTGGAGCTGAAAAACTGGTGCACTCTTAAGTATAATCTTTAACTTATCGAACTCCTCCTGGCATTTTCAGACCAATAAACTTGGTCTTCGCACTTTATAAATTAGTCAGAGGTTCAGATTATGGAAATATTTGAACAAAATTTCCGATAATATCTATCGATAATCAAAAATAACATCAGCTGCCTTTTGCTGACAGGCACAGAGGATTCAGAGATAGCGTTAATGTTAGCTTCTACAGGCTTAACGTGCCCATGCAACACAATATGTACTTAACATTTGACCCATGATGGACAAAATTAGCCTTAGATTAAGTGCCAAATTTGCCTCACTCGAGTGAACAAAGAATTTCGGGATAGTTTCCAGGTATTTCTTCTGAGAATCGTGTAATTAATGACGTTATCAATGTATGCATCACAGCCACATATACCATAGGTTACCCTGTTCAATGGGCGCTGGAATGTAGAGGTAGCTAGTGTTCATACCAAATGGCATCACTTTGTATTGATAGAGTGCATCTAGAGTTGCAAAAGCCGATATTTCTTTTGCTCTATACGCAAGTGGACTCTTCCAGAATCATTTTAACAGGTCAAACTAGGTGACATATTTTGCATTTCCATTTATGTTCATATACTCAGCAATTTTCGATATTGGAAATGAATCCGTTCTGGTGAATTGTCACTTTTCTGTTGTCTGTAAAATAATTGTCTGGTTTACACGGCAAACACCAATTAGTTAAAGATGTTTCAAATAAACGTGGATTTATAAGTTTTATGAGATGAAAGGTTGGAATAATCTATAGATCAATCTCATAAACACATGCTGGAAACTCAGGAAGATAGTAAGAAGAGAAAGGATGAGTTCCTAGATAAAGGATGTCACATGATGATGGAATGTCTAGGGAATCAGGTACGGAATCGTATGAGACTCTTGCTGGTACGGAAAACTTTATGAAGATGTTAGTCCACTAATGTCATTTTTTTCAAAGAATCTTCTCCAAAACATTTATGAAATAACTCTCTCAAAAGAAAGAGTCACTCATAACGGTGTAGATACGGCTACATCTTTGAGAGAGAGAGAGAGAGAGAGAGAGAGAGAGAGAGAGAGAGAGAGAGAGAGAGAGAGAGAGAGAAAGAGAGAAGGTTCTCTTAAACGCGTGCCGCCACGATGTTAAGTCAGCTACATCTGAAATGATAAGGCGAAGATCTATTTCCTCGTGGATAGGAACTGACCTGACCCTTTAATGCGCGGTCTATTTTCTTGTGTCAGGGTTTAAGGCATCGACGAGAAAATATTTCCGCTCTTTTCAGGTAAGGATTAGTTTCTCCCGGTCAAAACATGCTTAATTTGACGTCATCTGACATAAGGTACAACTCAGATTTGTAGTTTATCTATATTCGTTTGGCACTAGTTAGATCCAAATATGATAATTCCTTAATATTCTAAACCAGGAACATGTTAAAATATTAAGCCAGCAGCGATGTCTGTCCATCATTAGATAAGAACCATTTTGTAGCGACGACTGTCCATCATTAGAAAAGAACCATTCTGTATTTACGTCAGCACGGAAGTTTGTTCTATGTTTTACTGATAAGACTTAGGGGCTGACTGACCCAGTAAGATTTTTGCTTTATAACCTATTTCCACACAATAATGTACATTCGTATAGCTAGTGATTTACGTTGCCAACTTATGCTTTGCACATCAACTATTTTCCTTCAATTAATATATAGTTGTGCTTTGGAAATAAATGAAATTAATCTTAACACACTTTAGAACTTACTTAATATAAATGAATAAAACATTACTTTAATACAATTTAAAGAAAATAGTAATCTTATTAATTTACTAAAAAAATCAATTCCTAATAATACCCTCTGATTTATTTGAGCCGAGACCACGAGGCTCGAAAAGAAAATCAATTTCATTCATCAAAACAAGATAAAAGGTGAAAGATCCAAAATACAATGATAAAGGAACATTGCGAGACACTTTCGCAAAGTTCAAAGATACAATGTAAACACTGCAAAATATATTGCAAAATACCAGGTAAAATACAAAAAATACAATGAGAAAGTACATTGCAAATACTCAGTCAAATTCAAAAGTACAGTACAATGCAAAATATTTGATAAAATTCAAAAAAAAAAAAACACAATGGGAAGTGTATTGCACAATACTCAGTCAAATTAAAAAAAAATACAATAAAGAGTACAATGCAAAATTCGTGATAAAATTCCCCAAAAATACAATGGGAGCAACATTGAATACCTTCATAAAATACAGTAACGTAACGTGCTACGACATTAAATAAAAATTAAGAGTTTACGTAACTTAAACAGCTTTACAATATAAAATTCTACAAAACCTACATATAAACTAGTCTTGTCAGACGATTGTAACACAAAATAGTATGCAGTACTTGGTATCTTTATTTTTCTTTTTCTATTTTATTTTATTCTTTTTTTTAATACTTTTTTCTTTCTTTATTTTTTGTCTCTTCTTCTCTTTTATATTTATTTGCATAACATCAGCAGAACATATGTATGGGTGACTACGTTATTAGATTGGTTCAGCCATGTGTACTGAAATAATTCTTGTTCGTATGAATAATGCTAGTAAGCCGATATTGAGCTGATCATCCTAGTTCAACAAAGAATTAACAGTAGCTTTGAAGTAAGAATGGTTGCAAAGAAAATGGCGTACAATTTTAGTATTAATCAAGTGTTAGGAAACTGACAATTTAATGTTGTTCTAGCCTTAATAATCATGACGTATTTTCATTTGCAATCAAACTTTGACGTGTGCGTGTATGAAATATGTATCGCCTTTGAATTAACCTACGAACAGTAAGTGAAAATATCATTTAATCGTTTGGTACCGTATGATCTAGTGTAGCTTTGAAATGTACGTGTATTATCAATGTTATTTGTGACGATGGAAAGAGAATGTATTGCCGTATCGTTTCGAACAAATTTGACTCAGAAGCTGGCCGTATATAGACCAATAGCTGCTCATATTGTGAGAGCTATGCATTATGTGATCTCTGTGTCGAGTAATCGCTCGGACACTTTGACTATTTTATCATTTCAACATACATTTAAGTCAACATCAATTGATGTTGCAAAACCAGAGAACGAAAAGCACCTCTTCTAATGGCTGATAGGTAGGCATTAGAACCGTTCCTATATACATTCATACAATGGTATGAAATCGTGAGATAAATACCTCTAAAATATTGTCGAACCCATTTGGCTGACAAAAAAAACAAACATCTGAAGTCAATATGTTTGAGACGGCTAGGCGGAATTTACAATTCTCCCTCAGATAGGTAAATACGGTAATGTTGAATGTGCTAGCAACGAATCACATATACGATGGTTTCAGATTTCAGTACGAACAGGGTTTTTGATAGCGTAGGCAAAGGATACAAGAAACGTCAGTTATTTGATTCTAGCTCTGTAGACAAAACATTACAACTGTGAGGAATTTTAATATAGTAGATATAAGCATTAATTATGTTCCTACATAAGAAATACAGCAAAAATTAGATCAGTTGTTTAGAAATATCATTTAACGCATTAACCTTATACTATTTGTATTATAAGAAACAATTTAATATAGAGCAAAAAACATACCTGTGTGTGAATTACCACAGTCTAGAAATATTCGTCCTATGAATGAATGGTATATTAAGGAATAGTAAACAATGCACGTATTGTCTGTAATAATGAAAGAGTTCAAATTCTACAAGTTCAAGTCACTGTCACTGGAAAGAAAAATGTTAATGCGGCTGTCGTTGACTCTACGTCTGGCGGAGATATTGCTGTTAGGTCAATGGAAATCTGGGTCTATGGCATAGATGTATTTCAGTCTGGATTGCGGTAGCTTGATTTCAGCACTGGACTAGGTATATATACGTTCGAAATGTGGGATGTTTCAAGTGATACTACAAGAAGAATTCTCATCGGCAATATGCATTGTATGCTGGTAAACGTCTTAGTTGTACTTGTTGTTATTCCCATGTGATGATATGGGCGCTGATGTCTTAGAACTGACCCTTCGTGTGGGCGAAAAAATACGAAAATCACAGAAGAGTTCTGTCATTCCTGAGTTCACGTAGTGTAGCTGACGGCGTGATGTCTCATCATAGCAAAGATGTTGGTGCGCGTCTCTCCCATGGATCATAGTTATACGTGTGACACCTGTATTCATGATGTTGTCTTCTCCAACTTTTATGAGAACTTTTGTTGGAATGTCAACTCAGGAAGATAGGAAGAAGAGAAGAATGAGTTCCGAGATAAAAAAAAATGTCACCCGATGATGGAAATGCCTTGGGGAAAGGTACGGAATCGAAGCTGAAATGTCTCCACCAACTTTTATGAGATGAAAGGTTGGAATAATCTATAGATCAATCTCATAAACACATGCTGGGAACTCAGGAAGATAGTAAGAAGAGAAAGGATGAGTTCCTAGATAAAGGATGTCACATGATGATGGAATGTCTAGGGAATCAGGTACGGAATCGTATGAGACTCTTGCTGGTACGGAAAACTTTATGAAGATGTTAGTCCACTAATGTCATTTGTTCAAAGAATCTTCTCCATAACGTTTATGAAATAACTCTCTCAAAAGAAAGAGTCACTCATAACGGTGTAGATACGGCTACATCTTTGAGAGAGAGAGAGAGAGAGAGAGAGAGAGAGAGAGAGAGAGAGAGAGAGAGAGAGAGAGAGAAGGCTCTCTTAAACGCGTGCCGCCACGATGTTAAGTCAGCTACATCTGAAATGATAAGGCGAAGATCTATTTCCTCGTCGATAGGAACTGACCTGACCCTTTAATGCGCGGTCTATTTATACGCATCTTGTGTCAGGGTTTAAGGCATCGACGAGAAAATATTTCCGCTCTTTTCAGGTAAGGATTAGTTTCTCCCGGTCAAAACATGCTTAATTTGACGTCATCTGACATAAGGTACAACTCAGATTTGTAGTTTATCTATATTCGTTTGGCACTAGTTAGATCCAAATATGATAATTCCTTAATATTCTAAACCAGGAACATGTTAAAATATTAAGCCAGCAGCGATGTCTGTCCATCATTAGATAAGAACCATTTTGTAGCGACGACTGTCCATCATTAGATAAGAACCATTCTGTATTTACGTCAGCACGGAAGTTTGTTCTATGTTTTACTGATAAGACTTAGGGGCTGACTGACCCAGTAAGATTTTTGCTTTATAACCTATTTCCACACAATAATGTACATTCATATAGCTAGTGATTTACGTTGCCAACTTATGCTTTGCACATCAACTATTTTCCTTCAATTAATATATAGTTGTGCTTTGGAAATAAATGAAATTAATCTTAACACACTTTAGAACTTACTTAATATAAATGAATAAAACATTACTTTAATACAATTTAAAGAAAATAGTAATCTTATTAATTTACTAAAAAATCAATTCCTAATATAAGTATCCTAAGAAAACGAATAATAGCCATTTACAATTATTGTACAATCAAATTATAAACTCATTATTGAAATAATCGGTGTTGAATGCCTACATGACGGATATTACTTTTATTATAGATTTTAGAATAATCTCTCTCTCTCTCTCTCTCACACACACACACACACACACACATTGATTTTGTTGTGGTTATATACAGTATATGCTGTTGTTGTCTATTTTGTGACAACTCTTTTAGGTAGAACAGAAGACAACAAAGGTTTTCCTCTGTTTTTGTGATTTAGACACTTAACATATCCTTAACAATATTTAATTTTTTAGTCGTATCGCTACGATGTCGGAAGTGTGACAGTTTAAAGTGATGTTTAGCATGGGGTATCATGCCGCACACATGTAGCATGATGTCCCACCCTGTCACATTATCCTGACACCAGCCCGACCAGTCCTAACACTAGCCTCTTAATGATGAGCGCCAAGTGAGGCAGCTATTAGTACCATTTTTAAAAGTCTTTAGTTTGACCAAGGGGTGTCTTGTTTTAAAAGTAGTTCATAGCCCATAGACACCATAACTGATATCACTAGATTGATCTAATTTAAGTTAGCAAAACAGCTATATTTCTCAGTTGTATAGGTGAGAAAACATTACCCAAACACAGCATGTTTATGCATTGAAATAGCTCAATGTTATGTGATGCAATTTTGGCTCCAAATAAAAGTTGTCTATGTCTACCGTTCCAACCCAATTAATGCAAATATCTGGTCTTAATAAAATCGAATTAGTCGACAACTACTGGCAAATGAATGCAAATCAGCAAAATCTCCTCAATTCTTCTCAGCAATACTTCTGCATCTAGCACAGTTTCTGCACCCATTAATACTCTCATCCAACAACTGGAATGCCATTTCTTTGGCAAGATGCTATTCTCTATCTGTGTATAATATTTGTGGTGGAACAAATACATTTCGATGGAAATGTCCAGAACAACCACATACATATTCATGTATATAGTAACTATGGATCTAACCATGTGAACTACGTAACAACACATACATTTCCAGCGGCGGTTCAATTTTGAAAAAATATAGTTTTAGTTACAAATGGTTAACTGATTAAAGGACAGTATTAAAGGACAGTTGTCTGACTCATGGAAGTATTACATTAATATGATAAACAGACTGACTCAGGAAAATATTACTTTAATATGACAAACAGACTGACTCAGGCAAATATTACACATATTGTGATAAACAGACTGATTCAGGAAAGTATTACCTTAATATGATAGACTGACTCAGGAAATTATTACATTAATATGATAAACATACTGCCTCAGGAAAATATTGCATTATTATGATAAACATACTGACTCATGAAAATATACATTAAAATAATAAACATACTGACTCCGGAAAGTATTACATTAATATGATAATAGACTTACTCAGTAACGTATTATATTAATATTAATAAACAGACTCAGGGGAAAATATTTACTTTTGAAGACAACAGCATTGCCACAAGGCTGAATTTACTCTGGTTATTTAAACCTTTGTCCATCTTGTATGCATGTAGTAATAAGTATTTAGTCTGTATCTTACTTTTTTTCCACTCACACGAAGGGTATCAGGCTAAGTATGGCAGATCAAGTGCAATTCATTGTCATGTTTGTGGTGTATTTTGGCGTATCTGGTCACATGCCACTTTGTAATACCATGGGCATTATGCTCAGACTTCTATAAATCGATATTTTAATTGAAAACACCAATTAATTGATCTTTTAATTGAAAACACCAATTAATCACTCTTTTAATTGAAAACACCAATTAATCTGTTGGTTTTCTTTATACTTATTCGGACAGTGTGTGTATATATATGTGTGTGTGTGTGTGTGTGGTTAGGATTTTCTTTTACTTGAAAACACCAATCTGACTTGAAAACACCAATTAATCAATCTTTTGACAAGTTTTACAAGTTCAAGGCTACACCAGTTACAAAAGTAAGTAATAACTAAAATGACAACATATGTCTTACTGGAATTTGTTTGGTGTAAGCTCTGGTAAAAAAAAGGGTTTTCTCTGTATTTAGTAGCGCAATTAAAATGTCAGGATTATTTAGTATCATTGTAGAGCTAAATCTGTCTACCTTTCTATAATACCACCCACTTTAGTGTATCATGCTTGACCTTGACGCTACAGACCTTGGCAATAGGCTACTATCTCCTGCCCCGTAAATGCTGTGCTAGGGATTAATGTGTTGGTAAATGAAATGTTTACTTGACTACTATATATATACTACTAAGTTTAGAAAAGTCCTAATATACATGGACTAAAGAAAACACTAGTAAAACTTGTCAGCTATAATTTTTTATTATGAAGAATATCAATACAACATGTAAAGTTTATAAAACTGTGAATAGAGAATTTGTAAACAGAAATCCTTGGAAGATAATAAAGTAACAATTATGAAAGTCTGCTTGTTGTTGTGATATTTCTGTATCTCTAACTTGATCTGAGAAATTTATTTCATTGTCCAACCAAAATACAAACAGCAGCAATACTATTTTTAGAATATAAGAAAATGCAATATCTCTTATTTAAATAAAGTATATATATATATATATATATATATATATATATATATATATATATATATATATATATATATATATATATATATATATATATATATATATTATACTAATAATTTAAATATCTCTTATTTAAATAAAGTATATAGAATGCTTAAAACTAACACAGCCAGTTCCTGATATAGGAAAAATATGATTACAAAATCTTCAAACAAATGTACAAACAATAATTTTAAAAAACCATTTTATTAAAAATAACCCGTCATTTAACAAACACAAAAATAAAATCTAGTAGATTTTCTTCTATTCCAAGAGACATTCTGGCAGACTAAAACATTGTATTGTATACAAAAGTTAGTAATAATTGTGATTTTACATCTTCAGAGGGACTCTAGGTGGACAAGTGGTCAAAGCGCTCTCCGTTACAGATCACTGCTATCTCACCACTGTTTGCGTGGGTTCGAGTCTCAGATTCAGTCAATACGGGTATGTAAGAAAGCTTGCCAGTAGCTTTTGGTGGGTCAGTGGTTCTTTCTGGGGGTTTTCCCTGAGTTCTCCCTGCCATGTATACCCTATCGTGTGCTGAAACATGGCATTAAACATTACAGCAACAACAACAAAATCTTTAGAGGGACTCCAGATGGATGGACATATGGTGTAAAGCACTTGCCTTTTCAGATCACTGACATCTCACCTTTGTCTGAAAGGGTTTGAGTCTCCACCTGGACATGGGAATCTGAGAAAGCTTGCCAGTAGCTTTCAGTGGTCAGTGGTTATTCTCAGGAATCTCTAGAGTTTTTCTTCCACCAAATATATCTGCCACTAGCTATAATGTGCTGAATAAATTAATTGTGATAAACCCATAACAAAATCTTCAGATCTTATGAGTCTGGAATACATACTGGTAATTATGAGTTATAAAAGCACACGTGCCAAATTTAAAAAATACATAAGCATAATTTTTATAATTGGCAAAAAAAAGCACGATCTGATCTGAGCATAACATGTGTTATCTATATTACTGTTACTTACTAACAATACTGTCCCTATTTTGTTGAGGTAATGACATCGTAGCCAATATACTGTATGCCATAAAATGGTACAAAGTATGAAAAATGTAATATATTGTATGCCATAAATCAGTACACAGTATGAAAAATGTCATATATTATATGCCATAAATCAGTACACCGTATGAAAAATGTCATATATTATATGCCATAATTCAGTGCACTGTATGAAAAATGTAATATATTATTATGCAATAATTCAGTACACCATAAAAAAATGTAATATATTATTATGCAATAATTCAGTACACCATATGAAACATGTAATATATTATTATGCAATAATTCAGTACACTGGATGAAAAATGTAATATATTATTATGCAATAATTCAGTACACCATATGAAAAATGTAATATATTATATGCCATAATTCAGTACACTGTATGAAAAATGTAATATATTATATGCCATAAATCAGTACACTGGATGAAAAATGTAATATATTATATGCTATAATTCAGTACACCATATAAAAAATGTAATATATTATTATGCAATAATTCAGTACACTGTATGAAAAATGTAATATATTATATGCCATAAATCAGTAAATCGTATGAAAAATGTCAGATTATTCTACTAACCTGGATTTGCAGATCACATAATTGTCAGAAATGGGCAAAATCCATGAGGATTAAAACCAGAATGCAAACACAAAACATTCTGAAATAGTATTTACATTCAATACTCATTTTAACTAGTCAACATCACAGAATCTGTCCTCAGTCCAATTGCTATATTGTTCCACTCTCTTTACAAATTTCTAAAATTTTTGGAATTGTCCTTTATACAATCAGATATATTTTAAGGTTAAAAAAGAACCATCACTCATAAATTTCATCCACAAATCAATCTTTAAAAATCCATTTTGTGTAATATCTGGCGCCATATTTCTTAAAAGTACAGACTGGTCTGCAAACTATAGTCATTATCAATATAATGAATCTTCAAGGCAAAGTTTAAGAAACCTGACTGTTTTTTTGGGGGAAATGAATCATGTAGTTACAACAAATAAAAAAATGTTAAGTTATGTGTAGCTCTATGATGGACAAATTAGCTCTCATGCAATTCATATGCAGCAGTCTTTCTTTTTTTAGAACATTCTCAACTTTTTATGCTGAGCGGAAATAAAGAGATGATGATATAAATTACAAACACAAATTGTATTGTTTTAGTTTTATTTAATTTTTAATGTATTGGAAAAGCATCATCCAAACACATAAAAGCTTAAAACAGAATGTGGTGTACCAGAAGGTA
Source organism: Unio pictorum (assembly GCA_030141615.1). Classification (NCBI taxonomy): domain Eukaryota; kingdom Metazoa; phylum Mollusca; class Bivalvia; order Unionida; family Unionidae; genus Unio; species Unio pictorum. Next base: position 2,004,095 of record JARLTB010000131.1, on the reverse strand, counting down.
TAAATGGAAAAACAGTCCTGCTTAGAGCCATCTTTAGGGCAGTTTATACAGCTACCTGTCATACGGGCAATTCTAAGGCAACAACCAGAGGCATAGCGATGATATTTTGCGCCCGGGGACAAACTATAAACTTGGCGCCCCAGCGATCTTGTGACAGATTTATTACCCTTGTTTTCTTATTATAATGTAACGTTGCAAGCCTCATTTTGGCGCCCGGGGACATATGTACCCCCCCGCCCCCCCCCCCTCGCTACGCCTCTGGCAACAACCACCATTTCATGTATTTCCTAACTGGCTGACAATAGGTAAGGTTATGCCCTTTGAAGACTGCTGTAGGAAAGGCTAACAGCCTATTAGACTAATCTCATAGGTAAAGTACGCAAAGTGGAACAATCCAATTTGTTTTAAGTTAAATAAATCAAAGAGATACATGAGAATGTATAAATCATCTCTATTAGAGATTATTCGCAAGAACAGAGGCGCCGGATTTTACCACATATATAAGATACAAATTGTCAAAACATAGCTGCAAAAACAATGAACCACCAAAGAAACGGGTCTGGCAAAACTTAGTTTCATAACTGGCTGATGAATTTGACTTTGTGAATCACAGCATTAAGGTTGAGCACATCATTCTTTGCAAATATAACATTAACATTGGTCATGGGGTGTATATCATCTGTTGGCAGCAGCAAACCAGAATGTAACAAACCTAAATTTATCTGACACACTGAACTGATGATTCTGATTGGTTCTCGTTAATTTTATTCAAATACTAACAACTGACCAACGTTTTTCACGATCATTTTAGCCAAGAAGGACAATGAGAAGCACAGTCATGTTTACACAGTAGAGCACAAGATTTATGCCGATAAAGAGATTGCATTAATATTTGTACTAGACTGAGTCATTTGTTACTTTCTTATGCCCGGCAAGACCCCCATAAAAATAAAAAAATGTTGTCCCCCTCAGTCAATGAAACTGTCAGTCCCTAAATGCGATTGCAATTCTGTTTTCTACAGAGTCATGGATATTTCATGGCCACACCACACTGCATAGTTCTGAAAATTATGACTATTTTTATTATTATACTATTCCACTGTTATGATCAGCAAGAACATTGACTTAAGTGGCTATATTCCACCATCCAATGGATTCTCGAGTCTGACAGAAACTTGGTTTAATATTTTGTATAATGCCAATGTGGTCATGATTATGAGAACGTTGCATATACATTCATGTATATAGTGATGCCAAGTCTACCAACTATTTCCTTTTAAGTGTATTAAATGTTTTAAAGAAAACAGACATGTCCTCCTCCTCACCCCACTCACCCATTTTCAAAAGGCTAATATGAAAAGTTTTGTTCTTCTCAATTTGGCAGTCAATTTTTTGTCACGTACATGTCCTCCTCCTCCCCCCACTTCAAAACACTTTCAGAGCTTTTCATTGTCTGCGAATATGGCATGTATGTCTGAACAAATTTGAGTATCACAGAAATTCACAAAATTGCAAACTATAACTTTATATTGCACAGCATTAGTGTACCAATTAACTCTCAGACTATTTTAATACGGTATTTTGTTGCATATAAAACACACTTTTTCACCTAATTTTCTCAATTTCAGTCAAATTTGTGCGTGAAAAAAAAAACAATCTAAAGCAGGTTGATTTTACAGATGGCTGAAGTTACGATAGCTGTATACACGTGTCAAATTCACGTCTTGTAAATTACATCCACTTCACACTGCATTTAACTACTGTTTACAAGTACTATCCTTATTAAAGTAATAATTAATGCTTACAAACTTTAATAGTCCAATTTTTTGGATTGCTCAAGTTAATAAACTCATTTCATTTCACATCACTGAGGCATGACAGGAAATGCATGTACAGAATGACTAGTATGGTAACTGAGGCGTTCTGCTCTGTGCCATGACAGGGAATGCATGTACGGAATGACTAGTATGGTAACTGAGGCATTCAGCTCTGTGCCATGACAGGGAATGCATGTACAGAATGACTAGTATGGTAACTTATTTTCTAAAGCTCTTGAAAGTACAGCACTGTAGTGATCAATATATTGACTACTGTACCTGTACTGTAAATGTTGAGTATTCCATAACTGTGGATAAAATAGTTTTTATTCATATGTTCTAGGTTGGATTAAATACGTATAATTCAAGCAATGTTAACATTGTCATCAGAAGCACATTTTTGGGACATTTTTTATTATACCATGTTGTCTTTTTTTTTAATAATTAAAACTGCAACTTAGGGCAACAAATTAATCAATTAATGTATAAAATTAATATTTTTTTCTTCTTTTAAAAAAAAACCTGGTACTTATTTTGATTTTGTATCCTACATCATAGTATTTGATCCATCATAATGACTATACTTTGATTATGGCTTCCGTGGCTCAGTCTTTTAACTGTAATTAGGCTTTGATTTATTAAACATTTTGCAATTCATCTATCTTGGTAAATTTGCAATTTATTTACTTTCCTTGAAAAAAATTAGATGGATTTTTTGTTATAACAGAGTAAGCAATATTTAATGGACATCTAAGTGTGGACTGTACTTCATTGATTCAGTGTGGTCTTTTAAGGTAATCTGTGCTGGCTAAAGCTTTAATATACCAAACATACCAGCTGTCACTTTGTTTAAGTACCTGTAAATTTGAAGTTTAATTATTTCTCTTCAGAAAATAAACCTTGCTTGTTGACTTCTCATTTTAAACTGCAGTTTTGGAATTATGTTACAACAGAGTGATTAGTGTTTAATTGACTCAACGACTATATACATGTAACCTGAAAGATATACTGTACTTTTGATATATTGCCACTTTTTCATTTACTATTTAAAGAGGGCAGACTGTTGTTATGCAATGAAAATAAAGTGAAATTATCAAGATTTTCAAATGTATTATATCAAATGCACGTCAGATGGCTAACTCCTAATTCAGAGTTAAAAAAACAACATATGGACGCATGTTATACACAACTAAATAAAGAATGCCCCAAGGAAAACAAATAAAATGAACCATCCAGATGGTGGCATGAAATGATCAGACACAAGATACTAGAAAACTAAGAAGGACTAAAATGAGCCGTTCAAATTATTTATTGTTTGGGGTTTATTTTTAATGAAAAATCATTATTTTTTTGTCTATAGTGGCATGATTTGTGAAATAGACATTCACGCTCAATTCAGGACCATAAGCATCTATGTAAACTGTAATGATCCAGATCTGCCATTACATCTATGTAAACTGTAATGATTCAGACCTGCCATTACATCTAATTAGGTCTGGGTCTATATAATCTACATTCAGTAGAATAAACAATACAGACCCTGAGCTGTTGTTCTGAGACATTACATTAGGGTGTATGTTATTTGCAGTTGGACTTGACTTGTACACAAGTTTATATAGTAAGACTCCTGATTTAACAGAAGTGTAAACACAAATTAGAAGTTTGGATTATGCTTTTATAAATTTATAAAATGAACAGAAGTTAATATTTATCTAAAAAGCTGGATAATAATACTAGAATGAGCAATTTTTTCTCCTTAAAAACTGAAAGAACAAAAACAGTATATTTAAAATATTCATTTACATAACCTTTAAAAAACTTGTTATCAAGCTTTTCTTTGATTGCAGTTAAAATATCTTTACTACTTTAAAGAAATGAATCAGTGATGCACTTAAATAATTATTATATTACAGCTTACAAGACAATATAGTAATATCAAAGGACAATTAATACAGTAATATCAAAGGACAATTAATATAGTAATATCAAAACACATGTAAAATTAAAGAGAAATATGAATAAAATAAAAAAGGTAAAATTTGTCGTCTGCATTATAACCAAAAGATTCCTTTTCAGCTTCTTCCTTCACAAGCAAAAATGTCTCAAATTTGCCCCAAATCCCAATATAACTCCCTAAATTTGCTCCTAAAAAAGTCTCATTAAACAGACTCATGCAGGACTCAGTGATATTTGTATCAAACTAGATCTCTTTAAGTCGTGTAAGAGTTTGGATGAATAAGAATTTATTAAACCTTGTTATTTAGATCCTGATCCAAAAGATCCTGCAATTCGTTGCTGGAAATCAACTGTCAAATAAATATTTGACAGGTCCTTTAGTGTCCGGAGATAGTCAAAACTGCTCTTGTACTTCTGGTCTGTGATACTCAAGTCATTAAAGAGCCTCTTTAAGGCAACAGCTCTAGCATTTTCAATGATGGCAGTGTAGTTCGCCTTTGAAATGGTGCCAATATATTCTGACAGAACTGTGGCATTTTGTTTGATTTCTTGAGCATCATTTCTGATCTGTGCCACCTAACAGAGAAAAAAATGACATAGTCAAACCGAACTGTGAAAGAGATCATATATAAATAGCATGGACTTACCCTCAAACCTGATTTCTTGTATACTATTTTATGTAAGCAGCTGACAGGCAGGTCTATGGAATATTGTTGAAATTTTGAAAACCATAACATGCATTTTAAACTCCATCAAACATTATCTGAAACGTAAAGTGACTTTACCTACACTTACAGACACTAACAATAGGAAGTACACGCAGATGAACAAATCTGAAACATAAAGCATCTTTACGCATACTCACAGACATGTAAAGTGACTTTACTGTGACTCACAGACACAAACACTAGGAAGCACACACAGATACATGCTAAGATCTGACCTTTCTTTTTAAAGCGTGCAGTAGATATGTGACTTACTATTTTTTCCGTCTCTTTCCTGACCACTTGAGCTTCCTGATAAAGTTCCTCCCTTGCTGATTCTTCCTGAAGGATAAGGGAACGTAGGAATCGGTTTTCCACATCATCTGGGATGACCAACTTCCCTAGCTGTGTACCCTTCACATCAAGAAACAATCCCTTCTGGTTGTCAGCACAGCTATTGTATGGAATGCAACCGCTGTCACATGCTGCCAATCAGAAAAATGGTGGATATAGAGGAAGTAAGAGACAATAACAATAATAATAACAAAATATTTGCAAGTTTTCACTCTAAGCCAAAATCTCTTAATTCTAACCATATGACTCGTGTATGGAATCAAATCTATACCAAGTATCTTCCATTGACTTTACAAATACAAACTGGGGACTGAAGATACATCTTCAAAACTTGGACCAAAGTTGATACAGGAAGAGAAATTACTGACTTTGATACAGGAAGGGCAATGAGTGACAAAATTTACTATAACTAGTTTTGTTAACACCAAAGTTAGAAGAGTGAAAACATGTGCAAGGAAAAGAATATTAAAAAAACAGCAATATAAAGTAGATGCTACATATATATTGTTACAGCTTTGCTTCACTTCATTGAAAATGGTAGCAAATTAATATTTTATTTTTATCACTCTTACTATCTTTCATCATGGACATTTTGATTAGTGGCTGAGAGGTCTGCAGTGCTCACCATTACATATCACTGACCTCTGAACTCTGTCAATGCAAGTCTGAGTCTTGGGCCAGGCCAAAAGCTTAGTGACTTCCCATTGGTTGGAAGTTCTTAGTGTTCTTGTTCTACGAAATACACTGACCACCATATGCTCAAACATGGCATGAAGCTCATACCAACAACAACATTTGGATCACTTAAAGCTTTTCTGTGATTGTTCATTCAAACAATTTGTCAAAGTGTTTTAAAAAATTGGGTGTTAGTTTGTGTTCAACACATTAACCCCTGGATGATTTTGCTGTTTTCGCATGAAATGCAAGTAGGAAACATATTTTGGGGACTATTTCTGAATGCATCCTAATACATAGACTTCCAAGCAATTTACTATTAGCCCAATGCCTAGTTGTGCTGTAAAAATGTTTTCCATTGGTTACTTTGCTGGTGCATGAGAAGAAGGTGAAAAGTCGGAGTTCTTTTTTGCTCTTTTTTTGGGGGGGCTTAACGGACCCATAAGTTTTGCATGCCGAAGACTCTTTCTTCAAAATGTCAATCTTGTCCTACTTTTTGCACAGGTTCACCTGTCTGTGTGCACTTCAGACTGGTCTGCCTTAGATCTGAGGCCATAAAGTCTCAAATCTGGACACAAAATTGGATTCTGACCATTGGGTGGAGAAAAAAAAACTGGTACAAAGCATTAGGTTTTTCCCTTTGTATTTGTAGTGCAACTAAAATGTCCAGATTATTTGGTATCATTGTCGAGCTAAATCTGTCTACCTTTCTATAATACCACCCACTTTAGTGTATCATGCATGACCTTGATGCTACAGACCTTGGAAGTAGGCTACTACCTCACGCCCCGTAAATGCGATGCTAGGGGTTAATGTGTTAACAGCCAAGTAAGACATGAGAGTTATCAAGCACAAAGGTAACAGGAGTAAAATACCTTTCTCAGGGATGTGTTACAGACATGAAAATCAGTTGAGATAAATGACCATACAAAACATTACTTACAGCCAAATTCAAGACCAACAATGTGGTGCACAATAGATATTCAGATAGGTCCAGTAGCTATTGGTTCATTTCTCATTGGAGAGACTATGATTTCTTCAACTACATATGACTGATTGTTGCCATTAGCTGAGGCATATAGCTGTTAGCCATAGATACAGAAATATTCCAAATACTCGTGATGCAGGATGGTGATACTGATGGATTTATAGTTATTATTATTTTACCAGTATGCAATCAAACTTGTAAAATTTTACAAAGACAGAATTTCACAGTACTTTTAAAATTTGTGTCACTATTCAATGTAAATCATTAGTTCAATAATTGATGACTCAAATTTTCATGAACCAGGATAAACTGCAACTTACATCCGTTGTATGGACATCCAGGTCTACAACATATACCCCCTAGTCTTTCCCTAATGGCCTTGCTGATAGTTTCCTGCACTTGCACTCGATTAAGTATCAGTTGTCTTGTTGAATATATGGGAATAGATCCCTATAATAAAAACATAAAAAGTAAGAACACATGATTCGTACCTAAAACTGCAATCAAGTTTTACCAACAGATTCATATGTTTGGTTAATTCCAAAATTATCCATTGTCATTAGGGCATAACCGACTTTTGATCCGGAAATCGGATTCCACCGGATAGTATGAACTTCCGATTAATCGGAGTCGGACAAGGCAGGAACGACCGATTCGGATAATAAAAATAATAAAGTTGAATTTCTGTAGCACCGTGTCTAACACTGCGTGTCATTCGATAGTGCGTTAATAAAGTTAAATAAGAAGTCAGAGACGTCCAATATGGTCAACACAACCACGCTGTGAGACAATCTATTTGAACCGACGGGTGAAAACCGGAAATGAAGCCGGATATGGTAAAGTACTAAGTAACATGCTGGACACGGCAAAACCAGATACCAGAAACCCGGAAAAGTAAGATGAAATCTTTTTAGAAAAAAAATACGGATTTAGCATTTCTGATTAATCGAATCATATCCGGAATCGGAAAAATTTCATGCCCAAAATCCGGAATTGGAAATCGGTAGAAAAATGCTAATCGGTTATGCCCTAATTGTCATATCTTAAAATACTTGGATATAATTTGTGTAAAAAGATATTATTTTGGAAAATCTTTATAACAAATTGCAAAATACTTATCAAAGTACATATTTTTTCAGGAAAGTGAACTGGAACTGTTGAGAGATTTTATTTGTCATCAGGGTCATGACCCCCCCCCACACACACACACAGTATTTTATGTATTTATTGTTCGCAATACTTTTTAATGGTAATATGAAAAAAGTCAACATATTAAAAATGTTTTATCTTATAAAACATAATTAGCATCACTAATGATATTCCAAATTTGGCTTATTAGCAATTTTGCAAAAGAATCAAGCCTGTAAACCACATTGGATACCTAGGTAGTTTTGAATTACAAATTAAAATCATGATCATTTACTGTAACTAGACCTTAGCATTTGTGTCTGTCTGAGAAAGATTAGATCACAGATGTCCAGAATGTTTAAGACATATAGACAAACATACCAAGTCTCTTTGTTGCTGCTAATCTTCCCATGTTTTGTTGAAATAATGTTTAATGTGTTTAAATACAAGCTGAAATGTCTAAATAGGTATTTATAATTTTTTTTTATCCATTTTAAGCTATAAAAAGGTATTTACTCATATTTCTTGCTGGGCCTAAGTGATGGGTACAAGATTGTTTTTTTTGGTCATCAATGTATTATTATGCATAGCAAAATTAAAACATCATAGACTGGCAATCATCTTTACATATAGAATATTGGATATATTTTTAAATGACAAAGAAAAAAAAAACAAGAACAAGGGAATCAGGCTTTCGTTTTTGAATTTGTTGCTAGATGGAGCTGTTTTATCAACTATCTCACAACCACAGATATTCATCTACTCCCATACTTGGGACAATAACTTCATTGGTGTTAGGTTAACATTACTTTATGTACAAAACAGTATTTTAAGAGAGTATTGGCCAGCCAGTATACATGTTTATCTTAATACTGTATGTAATACATGTGTATTTTAATACTGTATGTAATACATGTGTATCTTAATACTGTATGTAATACATGTGTATCTTAATACTGTATGTAATACATGTGTATCTTAATACTGTATGTAATACATGTGTATCTTAATACTGTATGTAATACATGTGTATCTTAATACTGTATGTAATACATGTGTATCTTAATACTGTATGTAATACATGTGTATCTTAATACTGTATGTAATACATGTGTATCTTAATACTGTATGTAATACATGTGTATCTTAATACTGTATGTAATACATGTGTATCTTAATACTGTATGTAATACATGTGTATCTTAATACTATATGTAATTGCAGAGTGAAATCTATTCGTATAAATTAATTTCCCAGCACTGAATTTGTGTAATATAATTATAAACTAGAGGTATGTCTGATTGTTAAAGACATTTGTTTTTTAAATAGTTTAAAGTTGGTAAAATTGTTTTAAAAAACTAATGTTTTGTATTATGTAAATGCAATACAACTGAAAATAAATTTGTCTGTGTTGATGTGTCATTTTCACACAGTTAACTTTCCTTGGGTCACTTAGCCAGCTTCAGCTTTAATTACTCTTTAATAGAGAGCCAAACCAATCAGAGCCTGGGGAAAAAATTGAATTAAATTAAAACAAGGTTCCCCTGATTTTGGGGTGCTGAGTATTGCTGCAAGTATTAAGTTTATGTTACAATTATTCATAAAAACAAAGTTACACATCACACTTTTAATGTAATGAAAAGCAAAATTTATATCACTCAGGAAGAATGCTATTGGAACAATTTAGCTGTATACATGACTGTCATTGTTTTGTCACTATATACATTACATCTTACACTTTATGATGTCAACACTTTCTTAAATTATAAGATCAAAACATATCACTTGACATAAACCAATCACATTGGTTTGCAATTTTTGGCCAGTTATTTCCCAGATTAATGCCAATTTTCAATGGAGATACTTTCTGTGTAGGCTGAAACAACCCCCCCACCCCCACCCCCCCATCGATGGATTTAAGTCTTGGTAGGCTGAGATTAACCATGCCAAAACTCAATGGAAATACAACATGGACAGGCTGAGATTAACCATGCCAAAACTCAATGGAAATACAACATGGACAGGCTGAGATTAACCATGCCAAAACTCAATGGAAATACAACATGGACAGGCTGAGATTAACCATGCCAAAACTCAATGGAAATACAACATGGACAGGCTGAGATTAACCATGCCAAAACTCAATGGAAATACAACATGGACAGGCTGAGATTAACCATGCCAAAACTCAATGGAAATACAACATGGACAGGCTGAGATTAACCATGCCAAAACTCAATGGAAATACAACATGGACAGGCTGAGATTAACCATGCCAAAACTCAATGGAAATACAACATGGACAGGAATGCCCTAAAAGTTGTAATTGCTTTCCTTCCGTTAATCGACAATGAAAGATCGTCCATTGCACTTTTATAACTGCACTGCATTAAGTAATAAAACTTGTGTATAGCTAGACTGTGTGCTTAAATTTTATCCATCACTGTAGGTTGTATATTAAGCTCATGGTCATTTGTACATAACATGTTTAAATTGCCAACTTTTGTCCATGTTTGTAAGTTATAAATATGCTGTTTACTGACATCTGAGTTCAAGTTCTGGCCTTAGTCACAAAACTTAGAATGCTACAGAAGCAAAATCTTAACCCACATCCTGGTCATTTTATCGTGTCTTAAGTTTTTATATAATGTACTGGTAAACAAAATTATTAATTCCTACTTTAAGTTCAGGAATTATTTATTGTTTATTCAGTTATAATTCGAAGTAATCATATTCTAAAAGCTGGGGGGGGGGGGCATGTATGGGTTAACTTGTGTAAATGTAATAATAAATTTAAAGAAATGCTCAAAGTCAGGATATATTAATTTTGACTATGAAGTTGTGATAAGATGCCTAATACAAAAAAAATATTACTAAAACATGAAAGTATATGTTTGATTATGTGTTTGTTTTGTTTGATTAGGATTTTTAACATAGCTTTAACAATTTTTCAGTCACATCGCTACGATGTCTGCAGTGAGGCAGTTTATAATGATGTCCAGCACTGGGGCATCATGCCGCAGACATGTAGCATGATGTCTCACCCTGTCACATTATCCTGACACCAGGCCGACCAGTCCTAACACTAAAATCTTAATGCAAAGCACCAAGTGAGGCAGCTGTTAGTACCATTTTTGTAAGTCTTTCGTATGACTCGGCCTGGGATCGAACCCACGACCTCCTGCTTCCACGGCAGACACTCTAACCACTAGGCCACCGGAGCACTTGATTATGTGTAACATATGCAATACAAAAATGCTATATGCTATCTTTCATAACCTTAATCATAATCATTCTACATGAAATGGACAACCCATAGAGTAAGCATTTTGAAAGTTAGCCCTAAATTCTTAGTGTGACGGGAGATACCTCCTTATTTTTGTGGCACAATATTACTTTTATATTAAGTTTGAATCAATAGTAGTGAACTGAATTTGTCTGAATTTAATTGATTACTATCATGGTTGTACTATATATATATGTAGTTCCAGTCTATTTTTAAGAATAAATAAATTAAAATTCATAGACTGATCTTATTTTTAAAAGTATCTATGAGCTTTTTAATGTCAGTCAATAAAGCTGTTTTCTTTTTATTTGGTGGAGAGATGTTGATAGAGGCGCTAATGTTGACAGCTAGCTACCGAATTTCAAATTTCTATCCTCCTTAAACTCTTGGGAAAATGGACATGTGACATAATTTGAACCAATCATTGCTTTCCAGGATGCCGAACCTGTGCTGAACAGAAACTCTACAACCAGCGACACAAACTGAGGGTTAATGTACAATTTAACTATCATCACTTCTATGTTTACACTCTGTCATTAGCAAAGATATAAACATTACCTATTAGGTCATGTCTGTCAAACATCAAGGTACATGTACTTGATATCGTAACCAAGACAGTTAAGCTTGGATGAAGAGTATACAACTATCGCTGAATGCTGATAACATAGAAAATATACTGACCATGAAGAATACACTATTAAATATTATAAACATACTTATACTTGTATAAAAGAAGGTTAGCATTTACAATCAACAAGTGAAATTTAATAAAAAATATGAACTTTACAAATTTACTGTGTGGAGCTGGTCATGTGATCTAATGTCGGCCATATTGTCTGCAGATGTAATTTTGTGATGTCAGCTGTTGGATGGGAATTTAAGTGTGATAAACATATTTCTGGGTGTGTGACAAATACGTATAAAATCATCAGATTCCAGAAGATTTTGCGGGTATTTAATGATGTTCATGGTTGAATTTGATGACATTTATTACCACATAACTAGCAATCACACCTGACATACAGTATGACCATTTAATACAGATATCAAGGCAAGTTGCAATCTATATTTCTAATAGATTACAATTTTTATATTCATTCTTTCAGCACTTTCTATATTCACTAACATGAACAACATGTTAAATTTATGACATAGAAAAACCACCCTCCCCATACATCATATTATAGCTTTAGAGACTCCAGGTCTAATACATTTAAATTATTCACTGGAATTACAAAGTGCTCATTGACTTTTGGACTAAAATACTATTTTGGCACTATTGTGAATTCATTCAAAGACATTTTGGATTACAGCAGGTATATCAATGCGATACATTGCAACTGTTGGTGCATCAGCACATTCAAGAATGGAATTCATTGAGAAAGCTATATTGTTAGACCTATGATAGAACTTATGGGATTATTTGGGATTTAATTCACAATAATGTTTCTTTGAAATTTTCACTTCGTATTCTTGGGAAATAAATTGCTTGTTGAATTTTACAAAACTGGTTGGCTTTCATTCTGTTATTTAATCTAAGTCCAAAGAGTCATAACAAAGATATGTAGTGTGCACGAACATGCAACAACAAAAAATCACATTTTTCTGGGGTGGGGGGGAGGTAGGCAGAATTACCAGAACAGAACAAAAACACTAGTAAGTCTTCATATATGCAAGATGTTTGTACTCAGTATTTTTATTTCAACTGACTGAAAAATCATAGATTTAAATATGTCAGAAGAAATAAATTTGGAGTATAGTTTGAAAGTATTTAGTATTTCTTCAGGGAACAAAATGTATTACTTCTAATTCTGGGCATCTAATCAGATCACTATAAAAAGGAGGTGTCTTACCATTTATGATAAGAGAAAAGATAGATTTCAATTAAGTTCCATGTTTTCGAAAACATTATCTTTGTATGATTCTTTATTAAGTTATATTTAAAAGATGAGGTTTTTAAAACTGAATAAAAGAAAGAAGTGTTTTCTGCTTTGAATGTTTGGTTCTTGAATTTACTGCACATATTTTACTGCTTTGATCTATTATTAGAGTCTAATACAAACATTAATATCAAGTACAAACCTCTTACACATATTGCCTGTCTGTTCCACTGATTATCCCCAGCCTGTTCTGACGATTCCATCAACCACATTTTCACCAATTATATCTAGTAAAAACTGAAGTCATTGTGAACAATTTTCATAATAACAGCCAACAATTATTCATTATTTCTGACATGATTCACATTTCCAAATTATTTATTTTCTACCCACATTCCAAAAATACCTACGTTTTGCCTATCATTTTAAAATTTGGGTGAAGTTAGAAAACTGATAAAATCTGACCATAAAACAAACCTTGACTGCATCTATGGCGCTGTTTTTCACGACATCTTCATAGTACAAATCAAACTGTTTATGTAGCAGCGGCAATTCATCCTTGCGTAGGTAATACTGTATGAAAATCGTTATGGACACCTGGAATGGATTTGGTATCAAATCACAATGAAGTTGTGGTGATTCAAGTATTCTACTCGTACATGTATCTGTTCAGATTTCAAGAATTATGGATTTATGGTGAATAATGCAATTCTAATTGGTGCAAATAATGTTATGGTCAACTATGATAGTTATAAAGATCATAATAAACATGTATACCAACAGGCATAAATAAGCCAATTACAAATATACATGTACAATTATTAACCATATTTCTTCAGTATAAATGTTATATTTAAGACTGTATGTTATTCATAAAGAAACATTTTAAAGTTTGCAGGAAATTCAGTTTGAGTCATATTGATTTAATTTGTCTTGGATGATTATAGTGAAATTTATTCCAGCTGAGCATTTCTGTATTTGTACACTCCATAAATTGCTAGAACAGTCAAACTTCCGTATTTTGCAAATTAAGCTTTTACAAGTCCACTTAATTTATGAAGCCAATACACATAATAAACACAAACATGAAAATTTTAAATACCGTAAATAATGGTACAAACTACATGGTATAGAATTAAAAAGTTTGCAGATACATAGAAAGCAACAATGTTGATAGCAAGTGATGATGTCAATTTGTTTACAAGTCTGGATTTAACTATGTTCGATCATGTTAAATACAAATTGCACACAAGAGATACTGTCACTCTTATGATGCGAATATGTGAACACCATGAAGATACATGTACTCACATGTACATTTATAGGGGTTATTTCAAAACAGTCTCCAAATGTTCTTGACTTTGTCCTTTTCAGCTCTAGTTTTAGAAACCAAAAAATGATAACTGCTCGTTTATGTGATATCAATTATTTTACATACTTGTATTTACAAAACTGTCATATGGTTGTCTGGTTTATTTTGTTTTTTGTTTTTTTCTGGTTTAACAATATTTTTCAGCACAATATAGGCTATACATGGCGGCCAGTATTAATGGTGGAGGAAGAACCCGGAAAACCTCAGGAAAGAACCACCGACCCATGAGAAGCTACTGGCAAGCTTTCTCACATAACTACATAAGCCGAATCTTAGACTCGAACCCACGCAGACAGAGGTCAGATGGCAGTGATCCGTAACGGACAGCACTTTAGACCACTCGGCCACTCGGGGCCCCTGGTTGTCTGGTATGTCCTATTATCATCTTACTAATGACAAAAACATACCCCCACCCCACCCAATGTCTATATATTTCATTTTTGTTCTACTCCATCAGCAATCAATATGCCAGGCACTGGTCATGGTCAATGACTTTTATTTTCTATTAACAAGTCTGCCAAAGTCTTGGGTATTCCACGGTGACCCCCTAAGGGGAGGCAATCTCAAAAGAACGTACCAATACTGTGACAACTGAGAATTAGGCGATCATCAGTAGTATGGTATCAATGTAAAAAAAAAAATCAGTAAATGTTAAGGAAAAGCAATATTTAATAAATGCTTCAAAATTCAATTTTTTAAATTAAGATCCTTAGATTCTAAAGCTGTAGTAGATCCATTAAATAATTATGATTTATGATATTCTTATTTGCAGTTAACCCCACCACCCAACACACACACACAAAAACTTCAATTTTATTCCAAAGGTCTAAGGAGCACCTTAAATGAATCTGAAAGGACGACATTATTCATTAGCTGGCCATTATAATATGTATCCAAAAACTCATGGGATCCCTAACATGGCCTCAGAAGTCAGATAACAAATTTGTATCAATTAGTCATGTGACCAATATTGGCTGTATTATTTGTTAAAGTTGTGATGGAGATGATTTCCTGTTATTTTGCATGGCATTATTTTAATGAAATGAATGTACAAAGATGGGATTTGAAACATGTGGTATGAATGGGACTGGATATGGATATTGTATGAATTGGCTAAGATTGAGTGATACAGTATGAATGGAACTGGATATGGATATTGTATGAATTGGATAAGATTGAGTGATACAGTATGAATGGGACTGGATATGGATATTGTATGAATTGGATAAGATTGAGTGATACAGTATGAATGGGACTGGATATGGATAATGTATGAATTGGATAAGATTGAGTGATACAGTATGAATGGAACTGGATATGGATAATGTATGAATTGGATAAGATTGAGTGATACAGTATGAATGGGATTGGATATGGATCTTGTATGAATTGGATAAGATTGAGTAATACAGTATGAATGGACTGGATATGGATAATGTATGAATTGGATAAGATTGAGTGATACAGTATGAATGGGACTGGATATGGATATTGCATGAATTGGATAAGATTGAGTGATACAGAATGAATGGGACTGGATATGGATATTGTATGAATTGGATAAGATTGAGTGATACAGTATGAATGGGACTGGATATGAATATTGTATGAATTGGATAAGATTGAGTGATACAGTATGAATGGGACTGGATATGGATATTGTATGAATTGGATAAGATTGAGGGATACAGTATGAATGGGACTGGATATGGATATTGTATGAATTGGATAAGTTTCATTGATACAGTATGAATGGGACTGGATATGGATATTGTATGAATTGGATAAGCCCAGGTGTACTTTATATAGTGCAAGCTTTTAATCCAAAAAATTTACCATTTTTCTTCCAGACATAAACAGTCACTCATTTGCTTGATGCAATTTCAATACTTTTTATGATGATAAGTGACAACACACCTGTGCAGGTCATGGCCCAATGACACACTAAGGAAATATAATTTAGCTCATGGCAGTGTGTACACCCTTAGGATCATATTTTCTATGCAGTTAAGCAGACATGATTAAAGGGATTAGCCTTTCCAACATATAGTGTTTGTTTACTTTAAAGGGTTTAACACCATTTTTCAGCACACGATAGGCTATACATGGCAGCCAGTATTACTGATGGAGGAATAACTCAAGAAAAAACCCAGAAAGAACCACAGACACACGAGAAGCTACTGGCAAGCTTTCTCACATAACTACATTAGCCGATCCATACCGGAAAGCGCTTTAGACCACTCGGGCCCCCTCCAACATATATTGTCTTGGCAGCCAAATAATGGGTATGGTAAATTTTAAAATAATTTTAAGACAATCATACGGTTTACTACTTCAAATTAAAGCTAAATATTTAATTGGAAATATCTACTGCTATTTTAGCAGAAGATTGGTTCCTTCGCAAAAGAATAAAATCATAGGACGCACTTACTGAATGCTAATGACTTGATATACCTTCATTTTTTAAAGGTAAATCTAAATATTAGCAAACACACAAATCCTTCCCTAATTTTTAATTATTTCTTGCAAGACATTTAAAGGATATAAGAATTAAGAAGAAATACAAAGGTCAATAAAATTAAGAAATTTCTTGTGTCATCTACATACATAACCACTGCAATTAATGATTACCGGTACTATTATGACTGTTGGTAACACTTTAAATTTGTGACTTTAGCTAACCATGCTTTCAAAGCATTACTGCCATATGTATCATCCTATAGTTCGTATGAGTCAGGATAAAATCAGATAGGGAGCAGCAGAGAGGGTGAATCCTACAACTTTCCGAGCGTCGATTCGGAAATCTGAGGCTTCTACCAAAGAGTAAAAAAAATGGCGTCTATTCGATAAAATAAGATTTCCTTATATACGCCATTGTCGTTGTCACTCACCCTCTCTGCTGCTACAGGTCAACAAAAATCATTTACGATTTCAACCAAATATTTGATCGAGTCCTTAGGATCTCACAAACAGACTAATCGCTAACACCTCCTCTTGTAGATCAATTAGATTATTGGACTGATCTGTGAGTTTGAAATTAATTCTGGTTAATGAATCATTATGACACCGCATATAGACTGGATTAACAGGAGACTCAATTATTAAAAATCCTGGAGAGGCTATTGGTGCAAACGAATAAAGAATATATCCTTGCTGAGCTTGATTTGATCGTTTGAGATTAATTTGATAGCTTCCTTCGATAACATCACATACTAAATTGAGCGCAATCACTGAGGATATATTCACGTTGAACGGAGCGACATGTCTGCCGCCACCATCTGGGTCATTATTATGTTTGAGGATTTTTATTTCCGGTGATGCTGTTTTTTTCCATGCATCATGAATTATTTTAAAACCAACATCGATGGTGTCAATGAGAAGTTTTTTTAGTTCCGGTACGTTATATCCCGGTAGTTTAAATGTTGGAATATCTTTGACGGGGATTTTATAGTCTGATGCAAATCTTGTTCTCGATATGGAACTATCGTCATCTAATATATCCTGAATAATTCTCAAATTAAATGTTTCCATATTGTCGATAATTTTGTTGCATGTTTCTACGACGCTGATAAATTCATCTCGGGTGAGAGTACCAGACTTGAGAGATATTAACAACAGCGAAAAATCATTATTCATTGCTGTGAAATTTTTAACGATTTCAGGTTCGTTAACAAAATGATATCCCTCTAAACGATCTCCTTCCCTCTCTCTTCCAGTTCGTTGATATCCGAGACCAAAAAACTCTATAGTAGCTGTGTGATCTTTATAACTCTTTATTGGATTATCAGGTTTTATCACGTCAGTGACATAATCAGTTTTTTGTGGTTCTGGTAAATCAACGGTTTTCCCCCCTGGTGGTAATTCAGGCCATCCTAGTACGGTTCTAATAGAACTCTGATAGATATCTACGACATATACTTCTGTGCTTATCTCAATTGCAGATGATAGCGTCGGCTCATGAACCGTTATAGCGATTTTCGATTCTTTTCCAGTAATCGATTTTATTCTACGCATGAATTCATTACTGATTTGTTCGATTTGGTATGACCCTGTTGGTATCGAAACAACGTTCCAGTCTGGAGTCCCGTCGTCTTTATTCTTATTCGCAAATACCAATGAATTATTCGGTTGTTGACCACCAAATGCTACTGATCTGATATTAGGCCAAATGTGATACACTCGTAGTTTTGCTAGTGCTATCTCCTTCACGGGGACTGGGCTAGGGAGATTCACACTGAATTCAGGATTCGTTGATGTTATTGATATCATGCTTGTTTGTATTGGGTTAGTGTTCTCCACTATTCGTTGAAGTAATTCCATCGGTGTTGTCATTGTTATTATACTGTTGTTGTCACTCTAATTTTGATATCGCGGAATCATAAATACTGACCATCACTGAGAACTCACTATCTGATATCGTTGAGGTTATTGAGATCATTCTGGTTTTCGGGTACGTGTTTTCCAATTCCATCGGTGTTGTCATTGTTATTATATTCATGTTGTCGCTTTAATTTCGATATCGCGGAATCATAAATACTGACCATCACTGAGAACTCACTATCTGATATAATTGTATTATCGAGTGACGACGATATCATCGAGGATAATTGCGAGTATGCGGTTGATACAATATGAAATTGAATTAAGTAATCTTGCAGTTTACTCTGGCTGCATGATGATATCTTTTTTGTTATCCCGGTTGATATACCCGCGATTGTAGCCGCCGCAGAAATGCAAATTGGAACTACGACCGGGGCAATCATTGTAACCAATGCAAGTATTATTCCGGCGCCAGTGAGAACGCCTGACACCGAGTACATGGTAATATCAATTGCGGTGATTCTTCGTCGGTATTTTTTCATTTTTATTTGTTTTATTTTATTGATACTCCTCGGCGAGGGTTTTGAGTTTAGTTTGAAATTCTCTGACCTGATTATAGCGATATTGCGATGATGAAATCATTTTTATTTTAAAAACGCTAGCATTTTCAATTGTGAAATCCGAAGGATTTTCCATTCAATTCAGTTATTTACTTAAATCCGCTACGAATTCCACATACCATGATACCTAAATTCTAACCAAATTTTTATCAGTAGATGTTATCGTTAACTTTTCAGTTGTATCCTTGTCGATGATCGTTGAAATCGTATTGTTGACCCCGGATGAACTCGACGATGAAATATTAAATTGAGTCGTTGTCACTAGTGTTAATCGATAAATACCTTTAACGGTTGCAGTGATATCTAATTTGTTTGTAGGAGTCCACGCAAATGATCCGTGTTGGATAGTGTATACTACGTTATTGGTTTTCTCGTGAGGAATTTTTGGTTTTTCAATGATTGTTATCATCCTCTGAAAATCAATTTTGATTGCTTCGATGAAGTTTTTCGTCTCATCGATGGATTTTTTTATATCAGGGAGTTTTATGTCGAGTTTATCGAATGTGGTTCCAAGAAATTTATCCACGATATTTCTACGAAAAATTTAAAACTGTTTTCCATAATCCTCAATTCTAGATTGAAGTGCTGTTAGTTCCAACACAGAACTTTTCAACTCATCGTTGAGAGTTTTTAGTCTATCTGTAATAGTCGAAAAAAGTACACCCGGTTTGAGTTTACCCTGATCGGAAAATAATGCGATAGTATCCTCGATTGCGTTTCGTTGTTTAACCAAAATATCATCCAACGACACATTACTAGTTTTCAATTTACCCTGACGATCTTGAAATACAACTATTTCCCCGGGGTCAACACTTGTTAAGTTCAACGTCTTAGCGATTTCATCTTCAATTATTTTTTTTTATATCCTTGATAGAATCAAGGGTTGCAGTGCTATCGGGTTTGGGTTTCAGAGGTCTTCCCCAAATATCAATCATGTTATTGTAAAACTCTTTCTCTCTCTAAAATCTTTGATTTCCAGCGATTACTAGTGTATTCATTTACGACAACATGAGGTGGTTTTCCCTTTGGGTTACCCAAAGAGTTAGAAATAGCATCGAGGACATTTAATACTTCGCTGCCACGTATTGGTGGGTCATTCATTTGTTGTGTTGGTAGCATAGAATACCAAGTCTTCATTGGAAAAGTTTTTATATAACTCATAAACTCTTTTGGTGGGGCTAATCCATATGAATCAAAATAGAAAATCCCACGAGGATCAATAGCATATGCAACCCAGTGAGTTCCGGGTCCGGTGCTATCTAAATTAATGATTCCGGTTTCAGTGTTGTTTGGTTGATGTGGTAATTGATCTTTCATAAAGACACCTCTGAAATTTTTAATCGCTAGTTTTTTAGCAGCATCCATTAAATCAAAATTGGACATAGGAACCATAGGTTTCTCAATTAATAAACCGGTCCTAGTCTTAGACCCTTTCCGCTGTACCATGAATACGGGGTTCCTGGTAGTCTTAGACCCTTTCCGCTCTAAGATGAATATGGGGTTCCTGGTAGTCTTAGACCCTTTCCCTTTTTTTTTATAACCCTGCCCAGTTGCCTTTTTTAGTGCCATTCATGCCGCGGTACCAACAGCCCCTAACGCTGCCGCTTTCGCCACCGCTGGGGCTGTTGCTGCAATCAATGCTGGAATCGCAGCTAACAACGGGAATATACCACCTGATTTTATCATATTTTTGATAGCAGCCGCAGAGAGAGTAATCTGAACACCTTTTTTTGCTACAAGTGCATCATTGAAATGTTTCACTTGACGAGTTGTCAGCGATAATTTATTCGCCCCGCCAGTCATTTGATTGGGTTTCAGCGTGATAGTGGTTCCACATTGCTTAGCTGATTTGGATTGCAATTTTTTTAATTGACCAGGTGTCAACGACACATTGATATTACTATATGACATTATACAATAACAGATTGATTCTAAATCGTTTACAATTTCAATCATATATTTTCCACTGGTGCATCTACCACTCTCATTCTTCCACCAACACCTTCGAGTAGCATTGATTTATCACTGAGAATGACAGCAACCGCTCTATAATCAGCAATAGCACCACGAAGCACATTAGCTCTAAAATGTATATCAACGACAGACTGTCTTGTTAAATCAAGATGTTCCAGTGAAAAGTAATAGATCGGATACAGATTTTTAAAATCAAATTGTGATATTTGTAGACCAGTATCAACATTTTGATCACGTGCCATAAACGACAACAGACGATGATACACGCGAGCAATATGATTTTCTGTGTAATCAAGTTGTACATCTTCAGATGGTTCCTGTTGGCCATTTATTCTCAGTGAGACGTCTTTAACACCTAATGGATCAAATATCATATGACTGAAACATTGATTGCCAACTCGTGTGTTATCCTGTAACGCAATAAATATATGACGTGGCGCAGAAACGCCTTGTTTTGATGCTAGGTTCCACGTGAATAACCCGTTCAGATTTGATTGTTTAACATCTGTACTTACCGTTAGCCAACTTAGTAATGATTTTCCTCCTTGGTCCATAAATGATAGTAATCGTTCTTCTGCGGTGATTGATGGAGTCAACACTGGCATCCACAATGATATTTTTGTTAAATTGACTTTACCGGCATCATCATTTACATGATCTGCAGCTGGGTTTGCTGGAATCCTCCAAATTGCGTCATTATCATCACTCTTTCGTACAAGCGATACTGTATGCTTCGCCCCGTAGATAACTTTTCTGACATTTCTACAGAATCCAAATATATGATGCAGTGGAATCGCGCATGAAAATAATTTACGCCGCCCCTCCAACATTGATATACGTGTCGCAGCTCCTAGATTGAAATTAGGATCGTTGTTTATAATCATATTCTCGACATCAACATCAGCGGCACCAGCATTATTCTTTGGTCGTCTTACAACAAATTGATTTCCTCCAGCGGTATTTTTAACATGTTTTGCAAACATCACAGAAGGTCCTGCTGATCTTGTATATCATCAGAATATCTCGCTAACCCGATTATTGTTGTAGCCACATCAACATCACGATCTATCGACTCAATTTCTTTTCCATCAATGAGATATCTAGCACTTTTGAATAACGCCATGATACCATTATTGACAAAACCGACTTGAGTACCAGCTGGATACGGTGCTTGTACAGCAGTAGTATCAGCAGCTGTTACAAGTTCTCCTTCTACTTCAATAAACGCTTCAGCGGGTAGAAAATATTTACTGGTATCATGGACTTGAAGTTCAATTCGCGATCGACTATTTGAGTCTATTGCATGATAGGCGTATTATTGATAATCGCGTACAGAATCATCCTTGCCAACTGGGGCGTCTATATCAAACGCTGGATCACGTGACTTTTTGAACATTTTATTCTATTTATCAGAGTCTAAATCGTGAAATCGTAAACGATTTTCATCGTCGTAGTTTTTTAAAGCCACTTCCTGCTATCATATTTGCAATATTGCTTTGGTAGGGGGTTGCCACTATTGACGAAGTCAACTGCGCTAGTTTTTCATCTACTGCGTTATTTATAATTTTACTAACACTTGCAGGCATTTCCGCTGTAGACGGTAATGGTTTTGAAAATCCTTTGGATTTCATCTGTGATTTCACTAGCGCTGTTACTTTATTCTTCGCGGCTGAAAACGCTTTTCCGGCAAGATCTCCAACAGCACTAATACCCTTATCACGAATAACATCAATTGCTTTCATAGATAATTGTTTAGTTAACGGCATCACTTTTGGAGCCATTCTCGCAAATAACCCTGCAATGGTATTACCTAAACCATCACCATAGTATGCTCTATAAACTGGAAACCGTGAATTAACTACATAGACGGGGATTGGTTTATCATGATTGTAGTGTATGATCATTATTTGAAATTGTAAAAAATTTTTCAATTGTAAAACAATTTGTCGATTATAAATTCAGTCACTGTGATACCCACTTGATAACTCGCCAATGAAATCTCGATATGTGCTGATATCCATGATACCGCCGGCAAATAACCGTCTACAGATATCAGCTGCTTCATTAATTATTTCCGGTGAGTTATTTCCAGCTCGGAACCCTCCTACAAGAACTTCTAATCGTGATATATCACTGAGAACACTACCAGGACATGAAATCCTTGGATTTTCACTGGAATCTTGCAATCCACTTCCGCTATAACCAGCTGCTTCATCCATTTTTTCTAAATCCGTGTGTTGTAAATAACTATCATCATCATCATCATCAGGTGGTAGTTGTTGTTTTTTAGGTGAAAAAGATATTTTCTTTGCAAGTTGCTGTCGCTTTTGCGGTTTTAGTTTTTCATATTGTTCATACACTATATCCACCGCATTGATATATTCAATGTATGATGCACTATTCGTCTTAATTTGACTTTTTTTAGTTTTGATTTTGTAGAATATATCAGCCCAATGAGTGAAATTCTTAACATATTTATGATGTTCTGGTTTCACCCATTTTTTTCTGTTTTCATAAGTCGCAACAACAAGCGCAGGAATTTCTGGTGGATCGGTCTTATCAATTGCTGCTAACCCTTCCTCGTTAAATCTCACGCGTAAATCATCTACTGTTCTTTTTGATTCCATTTTTTGTACAGCCTGTTTTGTTTGTTCAGTTTTCGCTGCTATTTTTTCAAGTTCACCAATAACAGATTTCCCCGTCTCGGGAACATCTCCCCGTATAGCACGCTCTACCCCGTACATTGCTGTGCTTACTGGTTTAAACAATTCTTCAGATCCCACAGCAAAATCAGTTTGTAAACTCTGTCGTTGTTGCAGTTTATTTCTTACAGAGTCGCGAATTGGTATAAATCTCCTAATTGCATCTAGTCGTTCATGAGCCAATCTAGTTGTTAATGCTTCATTGACCATTATTTGAAATCAGAAACAATTTTTCAATTGTAAAACAATTTTCCCGAACCTGACCTAACAGACATGTCGGATGATTTTTAACATCACCGTGGAAGTATTTAACAGCTCTATCATCGATGAGGAAAGTCACATAATTGCTATAAATAAAATAATGTGACTTTCCTCATTCTGAACCGTCCATCAATTTTTGTATTCACTGATTTTGACATTTTTAATCAAAAAATGCTAAAAAAAAAAAATGAAAATCTCTTTGAGGGTCGGTCACAATAAAAAAATGACAAAATCTCTGAGGGTCGGTCACGGTCAAAATCGTTCATTTTCTTGAATTAACGCCCGTAGGTTTCTAAATTTTAGAATTGAGATCCTTTTTCAATTCGTATTCGTTACCCAATTCTTTTCGTATTCGTTCTACGATAGTATATAACGGGACAAACACACTTACGTCACTGGAAAATGAAAGAGAGTCCCAAATAGAATTCTGAATTTTTTTAATTAACGCGTATTTCTTTGGCAGCATATACTTGTTAGTGTTAACTCCGTATTCTATATCCTGAAAATCTGACATGATTTGATCAGGATTTAACCCATCTGATAGTTTGATATCCTGACTTTTCAATTTTAGAATTTCATCAATAATGCTATTCATATTTTCAGAATTCATATTCTATGATAATTACATATTTCTAAATGAAAAATATGACGCATCAGACATAAATAAATTGAATTTTCTGTCCGTTCTTTTTTGAAATCGCCGTCTTGGTTATTCCCGATGCAACTTTTTGAACAGAAGGTGAACAAATATCGAAATGCCTACCGGCGCTTGTCATGGATTGAAATATTTTTTCTTTGCTAGTTGTTGTATTAAATGATTTCACAGGTCTTGCTCGCTTCGAGTATTTCCCAGTCCAACCTCGTTTGGAATTCTCACTTGGGGTAACAGCTTGCAGATTTGATAAAGAATTGTTCTTCGGATTAGAATCGATATGATCAATAACAAAATCACCCTTGATCAATCCATAAAAGCATTCAAATACGAAACGATGATTGTGATACGTTTTCTTTTCTTTCCTCCCCCATACAGTAAGCCTCAAATACCCTTGATTACTCAGAACACCAACTGATTTCTTCAGTCTACGGTTTCTTACGATACCATCACTGGATGCTTCATAATTTATAATCACTGGGTGTGGTCTGAATTCTTGGTTCATTTATATACATAATACTATTGTTTGTCTAATTCATTGTTTGGTTTAATAATGAATCTTTCAATGTAGTCTTGAGGAGTTCTTATGATTTTATCCTTGACAGAGTCAAGGACTCTGACTTTGTCAGGGTCAGAATTTTTGATTGAAAATCCATTTTTTATTCTTTTATCATAATAACGCTTCAACTCCCTGTATCGCTTTCCACCACAGCGTAGACACAATTGTGATTTTCCCCTGACCCCAACCCCACATCGTATACAAGGTAACGGACCAAGGCTTCCACGACGAAAGCTTTGCATATGATACCCACAGAATTCATTTCTGCATGATTTGTTACACGGTGTCGTTGATCCAATCATGAGCCATTTGCAGTGATTCATTATACATAAATCTTTCATTTAAATGCTTGTTTTAATTATAGTATGGAGGAGTTCAAGAGATTATCGAAAATTAAGCCTTCGAAAAATGTTAAATTCAATCTCGATAGAGTCTCTAATACACCAAAACGGATAATCGGTGATAGAATTATACTGAAGGAGTTCAAGAGCTTATCGAAAATTAAGCCTTCGAAAAATGCTAAATTCATTGATTATACCATGAAAGAATTCCAGAGATTATCGAAAATTAAGCCTTGGAAAAATGCTAAATTCAATCTTGATAAGGAGTTACAAAGATTATCGAAAATTAAGCCCTGGAAAAATGCTAAATTCAATCTTGATAAGGAGTTACAAAGATTATCGAAAATTAAGCTCTGGAAAAATGCTAAATTCAATCTCGATAGAGTCTCTAATACACCAAAATGTCTAATCGGTGATAGAACTATACTGGATAAAATCAGGGAGTGTTTTAATGAATTCTACCGAGACGGTGCAGCACACTGTTGGTCGACATTTCGAATTATTGATGAAGATGTCAATGTACCCAACATCGATGCTACCATGAACGATGAAAGAGCAGCTGAGATAATCTCACACCTTGGCGAGCCAACGGGTTGGAAATCCAAGGGTGTAAAATCCAAAGGATTTTCATGGAAAATCAAAGATTTTCAACAAATCAATTCCCATCAGAAGTATTTTTTCAGAATAAAATTCATTATCGAAGTCGAAGGCAAATGGATTATCAGGGATAAACTTGAACCAATCCTTAAGGATAAAAAAGCTGTCATTGTGAGTAGAGATTCCAAACCGGGAATTCTAACTGGAATTGACAAACCATACTACGAGAGATCTTATCCTGTAACAGCAATCGTTTATGGAATATATCCGTTAAATGATAAACCCGATATCACAAAACTAGCTCCTATGAAATATTCTAGTTCACTGAATTGTGTAGCAACACGGGTAATGGAACACTTCACAAATGCATCCCGAGGAAATAAACTAACTGATCTGCGACGTAGGAAAATAACCGAATGGGAACTGACAGTGAAACAGCATGGTGCAAAGATTTCTGATATAGATAAATTAGAAACATCATTAAGATTCCCAATAACCGTTATGACAATAACCGGAGAAGTTTTATACGAACCGAAATATAACAAAAATGGAGCGCCAATACAAATTATTGATCATAACAAACACGCGTGGACACCTGCAGTAACAATATTTCCACGAGAACGAACCGTGAGATATATCCCCGAAGAATTTTCCGGGGATGTTTTCTATGAAGAGAAATTATTTGATGCTATTCATGCGTTGTGTAAAGATGATCCTGTGTCAGTGTGGTTACTTAGAAGTGATGAAGATCCCGAAATAGGATTTGATCAATTTGTAAGACCAAATGGTGAATTATATCGCGTTGAAGAATTAGATAACAGAATGAGAAAAATCGCTAATGACTTTTCACCGGAGAGTTCCCATGAAAAACTATTAACGGATAGTTTTACTATTCCATCAGTGGTAGCCCACTTCGCAAGAGAAAAAAACTCATGGCGTCCAACACGAAGTGATTTTCTCGAAGATGTTAAATTGAGTTGCGTCGAATTTGGTCATGGAGGACTGTGGAATACGAAATACTCACGTGATGGTATGATTTCAATTGATATATCCGCGTGTTATCCTGGAAGTTTCCTCGGGTATGGAGAATGTGCTGAGTACTTTAAACGATTTGGACACCCCACGCATGAAATGACTCGTGTTGCGATTAATGGGCCATTACCTGATTTTGATTTAACCGGATTCGCTCGTGTGATATCATTCGAATTCGCTACAGGGTTACATCCGTGTAGTTATGTTTGGCTTGGTAGACATATATCTGAAAAGGCCTGGATGCCAATAGTGCTATTGAGATATATGATTGATTGTGGTATGCTAATATCGTTGATTGTTTCCGAAGCTATTATATGCTATCGAGCTCAGAAAGAAGTTTGGCTACCACAACCCGATTTAGATCGTATAATTAGCGAACAGCGAAAACAATTTCCAGATGGAAATTCTTCGAATTTCAGTGAAGAACAAATCATGAATTGGTCTAAGGAGTTATTTGAAATTAAAAAAGAACGAGCAAAAGATTTTGGACGAAGAATAATCGGTAAATTTACCCAGGGTGGAAGATACGACAATGCAAAATATTCTTCGCGGTTGATCATAGACGTCGCTGAATACGATTTTATTGTAATGGATTTAACGAAACAGGGAAAACTTGTAAATCGTACAGACCTTTTCTATCCAATGGAAGACGATTAGGTACAATTGTTACATACTGTGATGGATATATTAAACAATATACGCATTTGAGAAGTTCTATGCTAGCTTATGCTTCTATCAATTTATTTTCGATGATAAATAGATTTCCTAATACCGCAGTTAGAGTAGCCACTGATTCGATGCATATACACAATAAATACAGATCAGCAGTGGCTGAATTCACATCCCCGGAGGAAGCGTGGGGGTGTTGGCGATTTAAAAAGGAAACGCTACAAGAGTATTGTGAATCCGCAGACGTTGCCATGGATGATAAATATCTTTCATGTAACCCCATTGAAATTCAATCAGAATTTTCTAATGCACCACCGGTATCTAATCCAGTATGTAGATACAAGACAGTTTATTTAAACGGTTGTGGTGGGTCAGGAAAGACAACTCGTGCAATTGAATTATTTCGTCGGTCAACCATGATTGTGCTAACACCAACTCACAGACTCGCCAGAGAGATGATACAGCGAGGGGTAAATGCCCGTACCTATCACAATTTTTTTCGATGGAAGGGTGACAAATGGACTCCTGAGCGTATGGGTGATAAATTCATTCCTGAAATCATAATTTGGGATGAAATATGCAGTGTCATTAGATGCATTACAAACATTTCTCGAGTGGTTGTTAAACAAAAAACACAAAAGTCGTCATGTGCGGTGATCACGGCCAACCACCACCATTTATCGGTGCATCTCCACATGAATGGCTAAAGGGTTTTGTAGACTATTATGAAGAAATTAATACCGACCATAGATCACTTGATGAACAATTACATGAGTTCAAAGCGCTAATTAGATTACAACCGGATAGAATCCAATGCGAAATAGCGCGTGAAATAATTTCAGAAACTCCCATGAATGATTTCTGGGAAACGTGGAGACCAAACGATTTGATAATTGCAAGTAGAAAAATAGTCAAAGACACACTTCAGATGAAGTTATTTGAATTGCATAAAAAAAGATTTGCAACACTTCCAGTACCGTTGTGTTATAGGCCATCGGATACACGAAAACAGAATATTGAAGTTGATATTCCAGGGAAGAGTGAAAAGCAGATTCTCGTGTTAAATGATATTGTGCTGGTTGATATCAGCGTCGTTGAAGATGCATTGCGTGCTAATAAATCCCCGTGGACGCTAGGATACGCAGCAACAATACATTCTTCACAGGGATTAACTATATCGGATACAATTGTTTGGATGGTAGATAATCGCATCGAATGGTCAAATTTAGTCTATCTCGCAGTATCCAGAGTACGAAAAATAAATCAGCTTCGAAGAATTGTCCTGACAGAGTCAGGCGATGATGACACCACAATGGATGATGCTAGCATCGTTGATGCTAAAATTATTGATAAAAAAACTCTCCGGTTACAAACAACAAGACAAAAAAAAACGAGAATTTGATATTGATGCTAAATTAATAATTACGCTGAAACAACAACGAGTTGCAATTGTATAATGCGTTGGCGTTATTCGGATAAAGATCCTCGCCAATTTACCGTAGACAGAAAAAATAACAGTCTCGGTCATGTCAGAAACAATGTGATGTTGACTTGTCTTGAGTGCAACAGACGCAACGGCGCTAGTTAAGACCCCGCGGTGGTAATTGAGTATCGTCAGGAATCACTTGTAATTGTTCGCGTGTAAAACCCCGCTGAGGGGCAGTTGAATCCAATTTATAGATTGGAGGTCTACCAGTTGATCGTGTTATAGTAAATATCTTGTGTGCAGTAACACTCCAAATAGGATCAGTAGCCCTTTTTCTGCCACCTTCAAGCTCTCCTGGTTCGTATAAATACCTAACAGTGATATTACTACCAAGAATTGGTTGGGAAACTCTATATTTCTTTTTGTGAAATTCTTCGAATTTCCATTTTAGGTATAGACTTCTTTTTAATCGTGTTGATAGGTTTCATGTTGATTGTTCTAGTAATCTCATTATTCAGTGCGATAATCACAGCCTTTTGACCTTTTCACGGGATCGCTTTTCTTGAATGAATTCTTTTGCGTTATTGATATCCAAATAACCGCTCAGCAAGAGTCTGATTAAATCGTTCTACAATTGCCTGAGCGCGATGTAGCGCAGTATGTCCTCGTCGTATGGTGACATTATGATGTTTCATTGTTGATAAGACTGCACCCTGAAATTCCTTGCCAGGATCAACTTGTAACAGATTCGGCCAACGCAGAGGACCCTTTCGATAAATCCTTTCAAATGCAGAAGCAACTTCAGGTGATGATTTTGTTTTTAACGGCTCTGCTTGTTTGTATCGACTCGCAACATCAACTACGGTTAACGCGTATTTGTAACCGTTGTCATGAGGTAAAAATAATATATCAGCCTGATGAACTTCATTAGGGACAGTCACATCAAAATGCGAGTAATTAATTTGTTTAGGCGGTGGTAGATAAATTTGCCATATCGCCTGTTTGGATAACCAATTAGCCGTAGTGGTTTTTTTCACTTTTGCAGCGCTAGCGAGTTTATTGATTGCAGCGCTACCCCTCCAGTATCCCCTTGGAGAATAGTAAATAGATTCCATGTTGTTATTAATTACCAGCACCTAACATCAATTTACCTTTCATAGCCGATTTTATCAAAAATGAAGCTAATTTTTCTCTAAAGGATTTATCAGGAATAGCATTTAATGCATGAATTAATTTCACATCTGCAAGATGTCTGTGTTGCAAATTGCTGCTTTTATAAGCAACATCATGAAGGTGACAGGCCTTATCAATAGCGTTTATTGGTTCTTCACCACGTCGAGGTTGGTTTTGATCATCAAGTCTGATATCAAGTCTTGTTCCCGGTCCACAATAACTATACCCTGGAAGGTGTTTTTCTCCTGAATACTTTGCCCATGGGGTTCCAGGGAGTTTAGTTAGCTTGGCTGCGATATCACCTCCTCGTTTTTTTTTTAAAACATCTCCGGATCTCATAGACACAAATCTAAATTTCTTTGTACCACATTGTACACATTTACCAGAAAGCGCTGATCGGTTATTTTTAGTTGTAATCGTCGTCAAGTCATCTGTGCCAGTACGCGTTTTACACTTCACACAATATAGATCCATAATTTATGTATAGATATAATTGATTTTTCAGCGACTAAAGCAAGAGAACTGGTTAAGCATCATGCAGCGCTACCAAACTCTATCCGGATGATTATAATCGGGCCATCTGGATCCGGCAAGACTCAATTGTTGCTCAATTTAATAATGAGATGGATGATGTGGGATAAGTTGTATTTAATTGCCCCTAGCGTAGATGATCAACGATGTTATGAAGTGTTAAAGGATTTTAATGAATACGCTTCAGAGATTGCCGGTGAGGGTATTATTGAATTTATAACCGATATTGACGAGGCACCATCAGTAGAAGATCTCAATGGAAGTATTAACAATTTAGTCGTATACGATGATGTAATGTTAGATAAAAAAAAAATCCTGCTAGAATATTTTCCCGAGGCAGGCATAAAAACACCGACGTGATATATGTCACTCAACGCTACACACAGATTCCAAAAGTGATCAGAAATAACTGCAATTTATTGTGTGTATTTAACGGAGTTGATACACATACGCTACGAAATATTTGGCAGACATGGTGCTCTGATATGGACTTCAATCGATTTAGAAATTTCTTTAGTAATGCTCAGTCAACCCCACACGGATTTATAACAATAAATTTGCATGACCCTCGGACACGATATCGTATCGGACTCGATCAAATATTCGGATGAACTCGTAAATGATTTTTGTTGACCTGTAGCAGCAGAGAGGGTGAGTGACAACGACAATGGCGTATATAAGGAAATCTTATTTTATCGAATAGACGCCATTTTTTTTACTATTTGGTAGAAGCCTCAGATTTCCGAATCGACGCTCGGAAAGTTGTAGGATTCACCCTCTCTGCTGCTCCCTATCTGATTTTATCCTGACTCATACGAACTATAGGAAATAAAAATTTCTTTTTAACTTGAGCTAAAATATTCACATATTTTCCCAATTTAATAATAATAATAATAATGATAATAATAATAAATAATAATAATAATAATAATAATAATAATAATAATAATAATCATGGACTGAACAACGGTTCATGTTGGACAAATATATACAATGCTTCCAAGAATAACGCATGCTTAAAGAGACATTTCCTCTTTAGTTTAACATAAATGACTGTCATAACAGAGTAAGTTTTAAATGACCATCATAACTGAACATGTTATAAATGACTGTCATTGCTGAATATGTTTTAAATGATTGTCATAACTGTGTAAGTTTTAAATGATTGTCATAACTGAATATGTTTTAAATGATTGTCATAACTGATTAAGTTATGAATGACTGTCATAACTAAATATGTTATAAATGATTGTCATAACTGTGTAAGTTTTAAATGATTGTCATAACTGAATAAGTTTTAAATTACTGTCAAAACTGAATAAGTTATAAATGATTGTCATAACTGATTAAGTTATGAATGATTGTCATAACTTATTAATTTGTAAATGATTGTCATAACTGAATAAGTTATAAATTACTCATATCTGAATACATTTTAAATGATTGTCATAACTGAATAAGTTATTAATGACTGTCATAACTGAATAAGTTTTAAATGTCATAACTGAATATGTTTTAAATGACTGTCATAACTGAATAAGTTTTAAATGATTGTCATAACTGATTAATTTGTAAATGATTTTCATAACTGAATAAGTTATAAATTACTCATCTGAATACGTTTTAAATGATTGTCATAACTGAATAAGTTATTAATGACTGTCATAACTTAATAAGTTTTAAATGTCATAACTGAATATGTTTCAAATGACTGTCATAACTGAATAAGTTATAAATGATTGTCATAACTGAAATAGTTTTAAATGATTGTCATAACTGAACAAGTTATGAATGACTGTCATAATTGAATAAGTTATCAATGAACAATAGGATGTATTTTGAATATTTATAATGTACTGGATCAAAAGGAAATGAACAGAAAGAGGAAAGGATGAGGAATGAATTTGGAAAGGTCCATCAAAGGGATTGAACCTCTACTGTGAAGAAAGAAATTACAGGAATTCAAGACTTTTTCTTAATATCCAAGTTTTGCAAACAATTGAAGAAAACTAACTGATAAGGTGGAAGAACTTCACTGACAACTGCATGTGATATTTTTTACACATGTAAAATGTTTTATCTTGACAGGATGTGACAAAATTACCCACAATTCATAAATATAAACATCCACTGATCTCAGATTTCTTGGGTTCAGTAATAACAATAATAATTTCCATGGCAATACATGCATCTGTATAAAATACAGAAACAATAGCCCAGCAACATTTTAATTTGTAAGACAGTAAAATGAGTGATGATTATACAAGACAAAAGGAAGAAAAAAGTTATATTTAGAAATATTTATGTCGGGTAGATAGCTAGACAGATTGGTAGATAAATAAATAAGCTGACCTCTAACTTATCTGATGTGTAGACAGTGATATTTTCCAAGGAGATAAACTGGGTGTCTGCCTTAAAGACCTTAAACTCGTAGTCTGGTCCGATGAAATGCTTTCCTCCGCTGTACACTTTTGTTGTATCTACTGATCCAGTAGTTTTTTGTCGCACAAAACCAAACTGAAAATTCAATATGAATACAGACTTTTAATTTGATCATGATATCAAATAAGAACATATAAAGCAATTTCCATTTGCTATCTTGTCAAGTTTTTCAATTATCAAGTCTACTGGCATTAATTTTTACACTGGAATTCAAATGTGTTTATATTATAATAAATGATGGACTCGGATACATATAACCTGTCAGAAAAGATGGACTCCAATACATATAACCTGTCAGAAAAGATGGACTCCAATACATATAACCTGTCAGAAAAGATGGACTCCAATACATATAACCTGTCAGAAAAGATGGACTCCAATACATATAACCTGTCAGAAAAAATGGACTCCAATACATATAAGCTGTCAGAAAAGATGAACTCCAATACATATAACCTGTCAGAAAAGATGGACTCCAATACATATAACCTGTCAGAAAAAATGGACTCCAATACATATAACCTGTCAGAAAAGATGAACTCCAATACATATAACCTGTCAGAAAAGACGGACTCCAATACATATAACCTGTCAGAAAAAATGGACTCCAATACATATAACCTGTCAGAAAAGATGGACTCCAATACATATAACCTGTCAGAAAAGATGGACTCCAATGCATATTGTGTGGAAATTTGCTATCAGAAACATTGTGCATATAAATTTGCTTAACAAGCTTTTTCATCAGATGTTAAAGAATTAGAGTGAAGGAACACTAGAGTATTGAATGGACTTATTTTACCAATGTTTCTAAAATCCTTTTACAGGAAAAGTAATGGCTATGCATGATCATGTAAATTTACAAAGCAGAGAGAAGGTCTGGTATATGCCCCAAAACAAAATTGTTAAATTCATTCATTCTTATTACATCTCTCTCTCTCTCTCTCTCTCTCTCTCTCTCTCTCTGTGCAAATTTAGAACACTGTAACTGAGAAATGCAGTATCCATATTCTGATGTCAATGATGTTGGGCATACATGTAATAAACAATTTATAATGGTATGCTTAATATTATAATACATGTATAATTAATTAATTAATATTATCACATAATGATAATATTTTCAAGAAACATATATTTATATAAATACATGATAGGCGTAACAAAATATATTTTTTCAAATGCACAGGTTTTAAAACTAGGGTAGGTATGTAGGTACAGGTAGGTATCTTTTTAAACATTATATGGTGTACATTATAATGAATAGAGTATATAATACATGTAGCACTTCAAGTACTAGCCTAAACCCGCACAGTTTGATGCACAAATTAATTTGGGGAATTTGATGTTTTTAATTTTGTTTAAAAATTATATTTTTTATTTCAATACTATTTACATTATAATGATTAATATATACAAGTGCTAAGTACTTCAAGTACTTGGCTAAACATGCACACATCAATTTTTTCGGGGTTGAGGGTTGGGGTTGGAGTGCTAATGTCGGCAACAAAATATATGAATGGTGGTCAGCTGACATATACCTTTATGATTTGTCATGAATGAAAATGAAAATGAAAATAAAGATAAAGCCACACCTTACCTTCTGAAACAAGAGTCAAAATACACATCTGCCAGTGAATCATAAAAATTACTTTTATGTGAAAACATATTTATTCAACAACCTATTGACAAGTAAATTGGTCCCTTATTATTTGTTGGATGGTTGTTGTTGTGTTTAACGCCATTTTTCAACACACAATACATGGCAGCCAGTATTAATGGTGGAGGAAGAACCCGGGAAAACCCTCAGAAAGAACCACCAACCTACGAGAAACTACTGTCAAGCTTTCTCACATAACCACATTAACAGAATCTGAGACTCGAACCCACACAGACAGGTGAGATGGCAGTGATCCATAATGGAGAGCACTTTAGACCACTCGGCCACTTGGGGCCTCCCAATTTTTTTATATGATTTTTGGAATGATATGCAAATGCCTATAAAACTTTGCATCTAAAGAAATATTTGCTTTTTTCTCACCAGCAGATTTTCAACCATTATCATAAGCAGGATTTGAAAAAGAACACAAATGAAATTTACTTAAAGCTAATAGACTCGACCAATAAATCTGTCCCTATTATACTACTCCAGTGGCCTAGTGGTTAGAGTGTCGATCTCAGATGCAGGAAGTTGTGGGTTCGAACCCTGGCAGAGCCATACTAAAGACTTATTAAAAATGGCACTTTGCAGCAGAGCCTCGATTGGTGCTCAGCATTAAGAGGTTAGTGTTAGGACTGTCAGCATAGTGTAAGGATAATGTGACTGTGTGGGTAATCATGCTACATGTCTGCGGCATGATGCCCCAGTGCTAGACATCACTAAAAACTGCTTCACTGCAGACATCGTAGTGATATGACAGAAAAATCATTAAATCTAACTTAAAAATACAAAACATACACACACTGTCTCCATAATGATTTCTTTATACTTGGACATTTTTTATATTCAGATGGTTGTTATTGGGGTCTGTCTCCAATAACTACCATCAAAATATTACATTTTTTTTATAGGGATAGATTATCAGAATATTTCAACCTGTTCATCAACATACTGGTAGAGAATGATATTTCCAAATCAGATACTAAAAATATTACAAAACCATAGATCATATCTTTCATGCTTTAATGGCATTGAACCTGCAACGTGTGATTCTCCAATACCAATTAAGGACGAGGTGTTATTATTACACCTTTGTTGGTTATTGATTATGAATGAGGTGTGATTATGTTTATAACATATTTTCAAATTTTTTTTTTTAAAAAATGTTTCAACCCGCCAAAAGTCTCATTGGGTGGTAGCTTCAAACATCACGTAAATACCTAATACATACATGCTATAGATTTCTTCACAAGCTATTTATGTTGCTATAACAGAATGTATTTATGTTCCCATAACCAATCTGTCACACCTGTATTATGATAAATCCACTCACTTCCAGTTTATCAGTCTGGTGAAAACATTATCTTTGGTTTTTTGGTACAAATTGTCATTTTGTTTTCCAACCAACATCCTGAATGTCAGCATTGGATCAAAAGCCTTAATATCAACAACAATATGATTTATTCTCCTAAGTTTATAAATAGTGTCAGCACTCAACCAGCACTGCAACTCTGTATTCATCAAATTCTGGCAAGAAAATCCTCGCACACACTCTGCTCTTGATGCTGGAAGTACCTTTGAGTTGGGAACCTCTTGTAGCCGGTATGAAGAGAGTAAATTTTGTATACTGAGTATGTAATACCCCTTCTGTCATGTACAAAAGGTATAAATTTCCCTTCTGTCACATACAACATGTATGTATGTCCCTTCTGTCACATACAGAAGGTATATACATCCTTTAGGTCACATACAAAAGTTATATATTTCTTTCCTATCACATACAAAGGGCTTACTTGCAGTTCAGAATAACAAATAAATATCTTAATCATAATATGTTCCACTATGGTTACAAAAATAAAACAAACAAATTACATTAAATATATATAATGTTTAAAAAGAAAAAATACCCATCTATCTTAATTTTAAAACCAGTGCAACAGAAAACATTTTTTTTGTGCCTAATATTTGGAAATTCTCTTTAAAAATGTTTAGATTTTTAAACACTCACCTGATAGTACTCAACTGCTGAGAAACTTGCTGGAATAAGAATGACGATGAGAAGTGCTCCAATACTCCCACCAACTATTAATGCCTTCACTGCACATCCACATTTTTCGGTACTCATGTTTAGCTCTTAATAATAATAATAATAATAATAATAATAATAAATAATTTAAATAATAATAATAATAAAAAATAATTTAAATAATAATAATAATAATAAACAATTTAAATAATAATAATAATAATAATAATAATAATAATAATATATAATTTAAATAATAATAATAATAACACATATAATAATAATACATATAATAATAATAATAATAATAATAATAATAATAAATAATTTAAATAATAATAATAAATAAGTTATAATAATAATAATAATAATAAATAATTTAAATAATAATAATAATAATAAATAAGTTATAATAATAATAATAATAATAATAGCCCATCAGCAGCATGGTGACAATAATGATCATGCAATTGATAATTATCTTATGAAGAACAGGAAGAAGATGCTAATGAGGTAATGACAATAAAATAATGGTCTAAGGGATCCCTTTGTAGCGGTTGCACGTATTGGGGTGGGGTACTTCCAATATATTAATTAAAGTATTATGGAAGTTAAAACCTGGCTCGTGAAGTTATAAAGTTAAATTAGTGACGAGATAGATTTACATCTATGAGCCCCCAAGTCAGCAATGCCGACGGTTAAATTATAGAGAACACGATGAAATTCAAAATAATAATTTAATAAATTCGATAATCTTAAAATATAAACTCTCAATCACTTGTCTTCCAAGTGACAGCCTAAGTTACAGTGTGAGTTCGATTTTCCCCTGTCCTTGTGTTCTACTTATCTCTTCCTTTCCCGCTAATTACTTCTTTCCGTTCCTCCAACTCATCCTTTTCCTGCTAGCACTTAAACAAAATCAACAGGTAATGTCTTACATATAGGACTAGAGAAAGACGTGAGGCAGTATCAGTATTAATGAGAGAAAATTCAACATACCTCAAGGAATGGTAGGCTATTATATAGGTTAAAATACGAGTTTCTTGATTTAGTTCAAACCGATTCTGGATAAACGCACATTCTTTGGATAGAAGACCTCACGCTGATTCATACTTGGCAGTGACTGTCAGAGAATATCAATTAATAACCAGTCTGTAAAACTAGAGCAACTCATTAAGAGTGTGACTAACACACGCAGAGGCAAAATGGAATGTAATGGAAATAAAACAAGCATTGGAAATCAGAAAATCGTTGAACACCGTTTTATCACTTTTTGAAATAAATATGAGTTCTGGTGCTGAACCGAGATAAAATATACAAAATGAATACTTACTTTAAATAAAAGTGCAATTTATTCGAATGATTTTTCATTTAAATGTGTCCGACCTGATGCCCAATGGAAAGAGGGCCTGGGCCGAACAACACTTAATTTTATAAAATAATTTTTTTTTTTTTAACAAGAACTTGGAGAAGCCCTGATGTTTCTAACTCCAGGGCCAGTGACCCACTTTGCCAGACTAGACAATATCAGCTTCTGAAAATGCAATGAACGAATTACCAAACGCATCAAATTTAAAGAAAAAGATCATCGGCTCTCTTTTACAATTTGCCTTTGAGGAAACCCGAAAAATTATATTTCTTTAATCTTCCAACTATGCAAAATACGAAACTGATGAGCGACAACTTAATGGGAAGCAGGTAAAAACGTACCTATGTCAAAACGTGCTCATTTTAAAGCGTACCAAAATTAAAGCAAGGCCAGTATGTCGAATTTCAGATATTTACCCATTTTACTCGTATACGCTGAAAGTTCCGTATACCAGTGGATACTATTTCCCACTGAGTTGTGAATATGCATGACTGGTTTTAGATTGCTTTTATTTAATTATCGTTAAAAAAAAAATTTACCTTGAATAATGTTACAACTACACGGCCTTCGAAATTGTCTTTGATATTTAGAGAGCATTGAACAATTTAATTTGGAATAACTCAACAGAGTATACTAAGAGGTGTAATTTGCAAAATCAAATCCGTCTGCAAAAGATGAAGGAATAAAAAGCCAAAATTGACGAGGACAATTAGAAAACTTAGAAAATATTACTTGTAGAAAAGATCTGGCTTTTGAAAAGGGAAATTATAATCAAAACATTGTTTGCATCAAATACAAAAGGTGTTTATTCAGGAAAACAAAATAAAACAAATACGGTTTATTTGGATTTGCAGGAAAATGCAAGCAATACACTTACTTGTAAGCACCCAAGGAAAATAATTTTGATAGACACTTCCCTCTGCGGCAATATAAAATGGAATATTCTCAAATGATTCAATTCCAAATAGATTAGATACAAATATTGCATAATAAATACCATAATTAAACAGATAGAAAACGGGATAGCACATATTGGGCTTCTCAATGACAACGTAACAATATTTTAATCGACATTTTTTGTACGTACTAAACCATAGAATTTCCAATAACACTCCTAGATTTATCAAAGTGTTAGTATGCTGCGCATATAACACGCCCCCTACTCTGCGTGATTATTTTAATTTTCAATACAGAAAATAACAAATAAAAATAAAATAAAGACTTATAGGCAAATTTATACGGTAGGGATATTTTTTAAATTTTATATTCTTAAGTGTACCAATAAAGAAAATATCCATCCATAGAAAAAAAAGACCTGATATTATTGGAGATATATTTGTCTCCAACTCACAGCGACATTTGCGATCTCGCCTTCCTTAGGATAAGTAACTTTGTCGCAAAAGAAAGCACGGGTAGAGGTTAGGATACTGAAAACGGCATGTATATGCGACTCGGTTACTGTGACAATTAACTCTGCTCATGACTTTATAAAAGTGACGAAAATACTAAAAACAGAGAAAGCACAATAAATTAATTTGGATTTATATAGGTTTTTGCATAAGAGCCAGCATATATTTCCAGTTCACATGCCGGTAAGCGATAAATCTGATTAATGTAAAATTAGCATGCATAAGGGCTCCCGTGCAAACAGATGCAAGAGTTACACATTGCAAGAAAATTGTCACCTGGTGAGCTTTAATTGTTTTTGCTGAAAATTAGCACAGCAAAGAATGTGATGAAAGGTATGGTATTAACAACAGCTGTTTAGAATCAGAAGTTGCCGAAAGTTAATTTGGATTTAGGTGGATTATTGTAGCTGTGTAATATTTTTCCAGATCGGCTGAAATGAATAATTTGAACATTTGTAGGAGTTTAATGCAACTAAATATTTTTTATTTCTATTTAAATTTGTTAGTCTTTAACAGACAGAGGCGCAGAAGAAACGTATCTCGGATGATTCAAGTTAGTAAGCTGCATAAATTACCTGGTGAAAATTGAATAGGCCAATATATCATGGTTGCATGTGATAATATAATTCTTTATGTGGTGGGTGAACTGAATAATATATAGTCAAAATAATTAATAATTAATCGAGGAAATGGTTAAATTTGGATATGGTAATATATTGACGTAATGAGTACGTTTTGACTAGGGTACATTTCACCAATCAAAGATACGTTTTGAAGGCTATTGGACAATTCAGCCCAAAGACAATTCGGCCCAACTTGGACCGAAAATAAGACAATTCGGCCCAATTTTGAAGACAATTCGGCCCAACTCGAAAGACAATTCGGCCCAATTTTAAAATACAACTGACAATAGTTTTAACAAGTATTTATCTTTAATATATATATTGACAATTCTTATATAATATGTTTTAGAATAAAATTTGAAACATTTGGTGAACAAGATAAATGTTTTCCGAAGTTATAATGGTTAGGAGCTTTCTGGTATCTTTAGAAAATACCGTCCTAAAGCCAAATATTACTGTGGGTAAAAAAAAAGTATAGTAGAGATGGACGTGGTGCTTTGGGAGTTACGTAGACAAAAATGAGGTGCATCATATCTCCTGTGGAAGAAGGTCTATTTTGTTAGGCACTTGCCAACTTGGTCTCAAAAACCTTATTCTCAAGCAAAATACATAAGTTACAAGAGATCTTCTCGTATTTGAACGTATTTGTTACAACTAAAATTATACAGGGAAAATGGTTGAAAATTGCATAATTAGGTATTTTGCGATAATTGGACACAAATTTAATTCAGAAGATTATTGCGTTTTGCTGTTATAAGTTACGAAAAGACAGATAAATGTGCACAACGAAAGATGCATCTTTACCAAAAAAATTGTATTTTAAATTTCATTTAAAAATTCAAATTCAAAACACCAAAAACATTTTAAGTTGTCAAATTAATACCATTCTAATCATAACAATTTCCGATTCAAAATATTAGCGCGAAAGTTTACAATGTGTATGCCTTTTTAATCATTCGAAACATATAACGTATGCATCAGATACACACGACAAGAGACTATTCATTAAATATGTAATCGTTTTCACTCAGTTTTCTTGGTTCCATGTTGATCATGAAAATATGGCATGAAATTATTACAAATATGTTTGATTAACCATATTAAACACGTACATTCTTCATTGTAGTTATTTCTCCTGTATGTAACAGCTGAACATCATTATTCACATGATCATTTCTGATATAAACATTATGACTTATTTTATATTTTATAAGAAGATGAAATGAATAAAAAATTTATACATAATTAAGTGCTTTCACGAAATTTAAAAAGAAAAATATGTCTTTTTTAAAATGTTTTCTAACGTAGAATGGTAACGTATGTGTCGCAGTGTAAAATACGGATATATTTTAAAGTTCAAACAACTTAAATGTACACGTATGTGTGCAATTAAAATTTCCTGAACTTATTTACAGTCTTACATATAGAAAACAATATTTTTAGCCGATGAAAGCGAGGAGTCCGCTCACGTGTACTGTTTAGGTAACGTGTGCATTTCACTAACGTGAAGCAAATGCATTGTTAATTAATTCCATTTTGACATCTGACATTTTGAATATTGTTACTCTTACAATTTGATCATCCTCTCTAATGTGTTTTGTCCGTCAATTCTAGAAAGGATAGTTTGGAAACTTTTTCCTACTGAATATTGGCAAGGTGCATGGCGAGAAAAACATACAAGATATTTCGAACTTTATAAGGATTACAATTACTCTTCCCTATTGTCCTTAGATTTGTTTGTCAGTATTGAACTTTCCGGTGTCTCCAAAACATGTTAACCTAAATTATTTTCCAGGACGAACTCACAATGAACATGTTGTCATAGATTATCCGGCAGTTTGGCCTAACTGTAAACAAAATCACGTGCAATCGGCCGCA
Source organism: Unio pictorum (assembly GCA_030141615.1). NCBI lineage: Eukaryota > Metazoa > Mollusca > Bivalvia > Unionida > Unionidae > Unio > Unio pictorum. Next base: position 1,961,671 of record JARLTB010000131.1, on the reverse strand, counting down.
GATGCCACGTTCAGATCAGTATCATTGCCTCATTACTCACTGCGCTCTGGCGACTGCCACTGCTACATTTACTGTGTAAGATCTGCAAGGTTTCAGTGTTGCTACAAACAATGGTTTCAAAGAAATATTAGGGGTTTGGAACCTCAATATGACTTACCGTCTCGTACGTACTTCTCTGAAATGGATCCGGACATGTATATAGCTTGCAGAACATGATTACAGTAAGTATCTTGAACGTGTCTGTAGCTCTTACCACAGATGGCTGGACGCGTAGAGCCACCGAATTTTATATGACTATTGCTGCTTTATTTTAAATGACTGGGAGTCACAGTCTTCCGTTTTGCAGATCTGGGAGCTGACTTATTAGTGGATACCGCTGAGATCTCACTGTGACATTTCGATCCGATATATTTTGGTATAATACTTACTGACAATGGCTGTAAATCCATATGTAAAATGCGATAGGCTTGGCAGGCCTCGCCAACATGCCATGTCTTATGACAGATGGCAGCATCACATCTGTGATACAGGTAAGTGTAATAATTCTCTCTCTCTCTCTCTCTCTCTCTCTCTCTCTCTCTCTCTATATATATATATATATATATATATATATATATATCTGAGTTAAACTTAATGAGTAGCATGGATGTGGGTTTTGTATTTATGCCGTGAATGTTTGACCTATGGACTAGTCCAATCAGAAAAAGGCCAGTGTATCTATCAGTAGGGGTTAACACAACTGATCAAATAAGTATAAAAAAACGTTTAAAAGATTTCAACTACCAAAACTATAAATAATGCAAATATTACGCTGTTCTCGTTGTATCATTCGTTTTTTTAAAAAAAATATTTTTATCTCTATTTTTTTGGTGCTATATCCATATATTTTCTTCATTAATTTACTTATTATATTATCTTTGCAGCGTTTGCACGTATTGGGGTTGGGTACTTCCAATATATTAATTAAACTATTATGGAAGTTCCAACCTGGCTCGTAGAGTTAGAAAGTTAAATTAGTGACGAGATAGATTTACAGCTCTGAGCCCCCAGTCAGCAATGCCAACGGTTCAATTATAGAGAACACGAAGATGAAATTCAAAATAATAATAATTTAATAAATTCGATAATTTTAAACGATAAACTCTCAATTATTCGTCTTCCAAGTGACAGCCTAATTCATACCGTGATTTACAGTGTGAGATCGATTTTCTCCTGTCCTTGTGTTCTACTCATATCTTCCTTTCCCGCTAATTCCTTCCTTCCTTCCGTTCCTCCAACTCGTCCTTTTCCTCCTAAACTTCACCTCTCCCGACTCCTCTCCTTTCTTCCGTCTCTCTATCTGAGACTACTGGGACCAAACTGTAACTGGTCTGTCCCTCAAAGCTTCCTACCATCTACAATTAAATGTAGTCGTATTCTGCAAAGATCGAACAACTAGCTCACTGACCTTAGAAGGTGTACTTAGAATATCCTGTTCTAAGACTTTTTTTCCCGCCCTTAACGAATGGCTGATCTGCAGTCTTAGCCCAAATCATGGTCCCACCCCTATCTCGATTCTGATTGGGTGGCGCTGTGACCCTGTCCAATCGTCTAAGCGGCCAATTCAACCCGGTTGTCTGTCTGCGAGACAAGAAGTTAAGACACGCTCACTTCTTTTGATCTGCACAAGCGCTTCCACATCTACGTGATAATTGCACTTCTGGCGGCCTCGGTCTGGCTTTCAACTCTAGCCACGACAATCTTACGTAAGGGATTAGGGCTAGTCTGCGGTCATGTTTAACATCAAACAATGGCTTGTCAGAATTACCTTGATTATACGGTGCGCGGAAAAAAAGTCACAGGAAAAAAGTCACGGAAAAAAGTCACAATTTCGGCTAGGAAAAAAAGTCACAGGAAAAAAGTCACACTCTGCGACCTTTTAAAAGTCCTGTGACTTTTTTTCCTGGATTCGATTATACATGTTTCTATACTATTCTTGGTCGGGTAAAACGTGACAATCTTTCTTTCTCTCTTTTCTGAATTGAACTTGTGTAAGACACGAGACTTGTATCCTTACGCAGTCAATGTTTAACAGCCATACTAACAATCCCACGAAGTAATGTAATTTAAAATAATCAATAGACGTTACCTGAGTATATTCATGTCGAAAAATGAAATAAAAACTAATACTTAAAAAGGAGATTATTAGCTGAAATATCTCATATGCTTCGCAAGCGTGACACAGAAAGGGGACGTCTTTGTCCGTGGCGCTACACCTCAATACCACCCAGATAATCGGCCAAAAGCATCAGAATGAAGCGAGATGTGAAACGTAATAACTAAGACATCACAGTAATACGGAAATGATAAATAGAAACGCGATCGAGCAAATGAAGCTATCGCTGATCTATATTTTAAAATTCTGCATTATTGATGGTAATGTCCTGTGCATATGAAAGCTTTCAGCGTTAAAAAGCTCAAAACGACGTAACATCATGAAAACTTGCGTAACGCAAAAAACTGATGCAAAGTAATTACTTTAGGGCGCAACAGAACAACGTTCTGTTTTTCTCTTTTCAGATCGTTAAGGAAGCAGTTCGGGATGTACACGCTCCGCCTCGAAGGTGTTGTTGAGGATAAGATGATAAACGCGTTCGATCCGAACTATTTCAATTTGCCACAGCCTAATCATGGCAGTGAACCATTCGCGGAAGAATGTGCGCACGCAAGAATATAATTCTTTGGATTCTGAGGTAAATGCTTGCTGGTAAGTTTAGACCATATTGTTATTTCTCCCATTTTCGATCGACACCAAAACCCGAACACATATCTATATTTAACATAAATAGTTCAATGAAACACAATAATTCTAAATCGAAATCAATTTAAGCTAAGTACAAATATTTGTCAACCATAATATAATAAAAATTCTTCTTGTTTTTTGGAAATGTTAATGACTTTTTCAGATAAATACTGAGAATCTAGATAACGAGTTCTTGGTTGGCGAAGGCCGGGTTAGTGAAGAGCGCCACATCATGTTTGCATCAAAGGTTCAGTTGACGCTTTCACGGCAGGCTCACAGATGGTACATGGACGGCATTTTCCAGGACGTGAACAATGCATTCGCCCAACTATTCTCGATCCATGCCTTCTTGAATCATGGCGTCTTGATACAGGTTCGCTGATGTTTATTTTGATGCCCAAATGGTGTAAACAGGATTATGTGGCAGTAAGTATACAAACATAAAAGAAGTAACACCTTAAAACCAAAGGACAAACACAAAGCAAACATTTTTGTCAACCGCTATTTTCAATGTGCCGTTTAATATCAATTTATTATTATACGACTTTTTGTATTAGTTTGATTGCGTAAACGGCTAATCTATCACCCCAATTTTACAGTCGAAAAAAATCAACTTAATTTGACAACCTAGGGAAAGATGAATTGTGATACTTTGATTATTCTAATTTGCAGGTTCTCAAGAAGATTGTTACTGGACGAGGCTCCGGTTGTCGATGGCTTTGTGGTGGATGTCGAAGCAGGTAACTAATATATGGAATTACTGCCGATAAAGCAGTGAGAACAACAATGAAGTTAACAACAAATTTGAATCATCCAATAACCTATAAACAATATTTTAATATCATAATGTTAATGCATATACACCGTTCCAGAGGAATGAATAATACGATACATTTTTTTAATTTTATTTTAGATATAATGATATAATTTCAAGACCGTGGCAGCCGATTCGCAGTCTTACCTAGCTTGAATGTTAAGGTACGCACCTTCCACTAGTCACATGCTGTAAGATGGTGGGATGGTTGCTTCTTTCAGTTGGTCATCATATGAGCGATAAACGAAGGTATCACATTCAGACAAAGCATGGTCGTAATCTCTGGATGAGCGTATGTTTGCGACAACGTTTAATGCTGATATTATGTGGAGGTTTCTTTTATCGTGAAAAGCAAGTACTCCAAGGCCTGTCAAAATATCACCATACTACAAATGCAATTTCACATTGATATAACATGATTGCATTTCATACAGCGGAGACAATCAATAAAAAAAAAAATCTCTGCAAGGACGAATATTATTAAAGAAATTAGATAGCCATCTCGGCTTTCGTGTAGAGTCAGTCGATAGATTTCCAACTTCTCCCACGTCATTCAACGTTGACAGGTCTCAACTAGTAATAGACAGCTGCTCACTGTTATGGCTGATGCTGACCCACACGAATTTCCTCGGGTGCTCTGAATGAGTTATGCAGACTCAGCCTGGAACCGGTTAGCTTTTCCGTTGCTCCTCTCTTTTCCGCCAAGTCCAATTTAAGGCTTACTCGGCCTGCTTGCCAACCATGGTGATTAACTTCCTGAAGCTAGCTCCTGTAATCCCAATGACTCCCTTTGGCATGCCAAAAGGTCTGTGATGCAAAGCCAGAAAATTCTTATTTCCAATGGAAAATTCCTGGCCTTCGATCCATTCTGCTGGCACTCATGAATGAGTGCCTGATACTTAGCCAATTTCCTTTCATAGGCCTCCTCCATTCCAGCTTCCCATAGCACCTTCAATTCTAACAAAATCAACTGTTTCATTCCTCCTAACCACATTACAATAACAGGTCTGAAGTTGGTGTTACAGATGTATCTTGGTAATTTCAGCTGTCCTTTAACATCTGCCTAAATATTTTATTCCTCCTTTTGTTCTCAAAATGCATCTTGTTTGAGTCTTTTGTTCTTGTGTCTCACTGTTTTTCCACAAAGCTCTGGCACCCAAACATGACGACAATCTGTTAGAGCTATATTGCAGGATGACATCATGTGCTCTAAATGAGAGCATGTAGCTTGAGTGCCGAAGCGGCTCCTATACCTTCTTTGGTGTTGCATACAACATGTATCAGTTTGAATGATCATTACTTCAAAATTTATCATCCGGTTTTGGCGAACTGTTTACAAACGCAGAGCCATACCAAGAGTTTTTGTGCAATAAAGGTCTTGCCAAGATAATTAGTTTCTTTGCTTTATAATAGTATGCTAATTATTTTCTGTGCTCTGTGAATCCATCTATTAGGAATCATTGAGGTGATGACTATGTGAGCCGTCATGTTGATACTTAGTTTTCGAAAATGTCCCGAACTAGATTTCATTTATGAAAATCATTTTAAATACTGACTTTTGAAGCATGGGGGTGGGTGACGTTGTTTATCGTGTCTACTCTTTAACATATCTTCGAATACCAAAAAAATCAATACCAAGAGTGACGTACCTGTGTCTTGACTGTTTCCACACTTTATGCAGTTTCCAGTCTCTGCGACTCCCCAACTTCCGCCACGGTGTCCATCACAACAAGTTACTATATCAGACACTGTTCCTACCATACCTTGCGCCTTTTCTCCGTAGCAGTTTTCACTTCTGTAGCAATACTGCTCTGATGTCTGGGTCTATGAAGGAGAAGAAAATGGCACAATAGTAAGCTTTCTTTTTCAGATTGTTTCTCTGATCGACTCAAAATTGACGTCATTTTTATGTTTTCCCTACGCCAGCCTATCTAAGATGTACTAAATCCGGAAACCAGTATTAATATCTGGAAAAGTCTATAATGAAATAATATTGTTTCAGACCAAATGGCGAAGAGGATTCTTTGAAGAACAATACATTTTGGTCACTTATCACTAAATAAATGGACAACAAATATTGGTAACAGGTTGTTTTTTTTGGACCCGTTTTATTCAGTCCAAATTGAGCTCTGATATGGACGCAATATCATGTTAATTTGGACTATATAAACTGTTATTCAAGGTTGCTTTTTGTGGGGTTTTTTCGGGGGGGGGGGTAAATGTGATATTTACACTTGTTTAAAATCTAATATTTTTCATTATTACACAGATACGCTAAGAATTTCAAGTCTACATTTAAGGAAATATAACCCTAATTTTATGCGAGATAATGGTATTGTTATACATAATGAAATATATAAAATGTACTACTCTTTATCTCGCCTCGACAATTTAGTAGTGAAATATTTTTAAAGCAACTCATTCGACTTGTGTGCAAACATGACAACGTTATTTTATTTTATACCGAACATAATAAAGTGACTGACACTGAAAAGAAACCGTGAAAATTTGACTAAAGCAGCAACATTTGTTTCATATATATTTAGTCAGAATATGCTAATTCTTGTGTTAGATTTATTTAAATTTTATCTTTGTTCTATATATTGTACTATCAACTATTAGTGCTAAATAATACATAAGCAACAAAAACACATATTAAACTGGAGGCATGTCAAATTTAGTATCTAATTCAGTACAGTATCATATGACTTATAATCCTATATTCTGCTAATCTTGTGAACTTCGTAAAAATTTAAATAAAGAAAATGACGAAGTAACAAATTAAGTAGGGTTATTTCAACTAAAAGATGATTTTTGTTTTACAAATCCTTGTTTAAAGCACATTTTGTTATTTGTTTTATATGAATGAAATCATAATGAATCATTTTATTGTATGCAATTTTTTCCGGTAAAAAATTATTGTTTATGTCTACACATGCTAGTATAGGTATGTTATTGACCTTGTTAAATGTATGCGGAATTTATTTTAAAACTGTCTATTGTATATTATAAGTACTAAATAAATCTTATGTACCAAAACATTAACGTGAGATTCTGTCAAATGTTCCTTACGCCAAGACCCCACATCTACATTCTCTTAATTTTGTATCTGAATTCACTATCTATAATTTAATGTTCAGCAATTACTAACACTAAATGTAAATCAAGTAAAATGTCCACACAGTAAATTTGTAAGAAAATGCGTTAGTTTTTCATCTATATTATTGCCTATGTACAATGAGAAAGTTAAGTTATTTACATAGCTGAATTTATCATGTATTATTTAAATGTAGTTACATTATTACTGAAAATGTATACAGTACAAGAGCAAAGAAAAAGAAGAATGTTGTTATTTCAATTAGTTTAATTGCAAACATTAATAGTGCATTACTTACTGCAAACCTTTTTAAAATAAATGAGAGAGAGAGAGAGAGAGAGAGAGAGAGCTGTCGAATCATCCTGAATAGATGAGTTCAAAGAATTTTCCCATATCCATAACAGATGGCAAGATTATATATATATATATATATATATATATATATATATATATATATATATATATATATATATTCTGCTCTTATTTCATGTTCTGTGTTAATACAATTTTAGGAATCAATCGAAAATCACGGAATATATACGTTATTCATGTTATTATTCAGCTTTTTATGAAACAAATACAAATAAACTTTGTTTAATGATCCTGTCCTTGGATAAAATCTGAAATTCTGAAAAGGCAACTAATGAGAAAGATATCCATTCATATGGAAAAAAGAAGAATTATAAACGGTTGACAAAGGCAGTTATATCAATTATAAAATTAACGAATACTAACGGTTTTGCCTGTCGTCGCAGCGGTAACCTGTGAAACCTGGAAGGCAATCGCAAAAGCTGGGCTCTACACAGACACCGCCATTAGCACATGGTGGATCACACAAAGCTGCAAGTATCAAGACGAAATTGTTTGAAAATTAATCGTCAAAACCAGCAAATCCATCAGTACTTCTTTAAATCTTTCGAACACAGTTTTGCAATTTCAGAGTAATATTACCAGTGTGTAGTGCTTTGTGAACTGGTGTGCCCTTACTTTCTTGCGCGTTCACTTACTTTATTGCACTCGCCATTGTCCTTCCGCATCTGAGTGACGTACATTTCCACACAATCTTTATTGTGTTCCCTGTCTTCTTATCAATACAATACTTAGTGTTACCTTACTGAATTTTCTGAATAATATATTTATACCTTGTAGATACGTCTATTGTCAATAATATTCCCAATTCATAAGATATCCGTTTATCGATACAAAGGTTGCAGCACGGAATTATTACGACACATGATATATGGAATATTCCTGTATGATTTTTTTTTAGGTTTTGTTCTCTATTTATTGCTAACTGAGAACTTCATTTCAATTAATATATATATAAATTGTAAATATATATATATATATATATATATATATATATATATATATATATATATATATATATATATATATATATATATATATATATGTATATATATATATATATCTATATGTGTGTGTGTGTGTGTGTGTGTGTGTGTGTGTGTGTCTTTTTAATAAAACTTATACAGTTCGAAAAATGAAATATGTCAGCAAGTCTGTTATGTTCTTTATTTTGCAAGTGTCAAACATTTTACAAAACTGCATAAGATATGGGTGGTATGTTGTATCGTGCTTATCGAAATTCAGCTATGACAAATTTGTACATCTTATCGAAAAAAAAAACAATATCGTAGATACATATTACCGTACCGATGAGGCCCAATACCTTGGATAACATGTTTTATAATTTACTCATTCACGTAATATTGATTACCGTCCATTTAAAAGCAACAACGAGGCATGTGATTACATTTAACACGCATCATTTTTTCATATAAAGCACTGCCTCCAATCATAAAAAATACAAATACGAATATGACGATGCCGAAGCTAGTCTATATTGTTCTGAAAAATGGCGTTGAACCATAGAACAACCACTACTCATTTGCGTCGATTTTGGTAAAGTGGTTGTGATCACTGAATACAATAATAGGAGAATTAGCATAATTAATACACACTTCAAAGTGTAAAGCAAAAATTAAAGCCAGACACTCCTTCTAGCTAGTGGAATAATTCTCCTGGTGATTATGTAATTTTGTTTTAAAGAAATAGCATTTTGGATGATCCACGCAATTTTTATCTTACTGAATTAATACGCCATCAACCTCATCATCAAGCGCATCAACAGACGCTTTAAATGGTTGATTGAAATCTGGAGCTGAAAAACTGGTGCACTCTTAAGTATAATCTTTAACTTATCGAACTCCTCCTGGCAGTTTCAGGCCAATAAACTTGGTCTTCGCACTTAATAAATTAGTCAGAGGCTCAGATTATGGAAATATTTGAACAAAATTTCCGATAATATCCATCGGTAATAAAATAAAAAAAAAGAAATAGCATCAGCTTCCTTTTGCTGATAGGCACAGAGGATTCAGAGATAGCGTTAACGTTAGCTTCTACAAACTTAAGGTGACCATGCAACACAATATGTTCTAAACATTTGATCCATGCTGGACAAAATTCGCCTTAGATTAATTGCCAGATTTGCCTCACTCGAGCGAACGAAGAATTTCGGGATAGTTTCCAGGTAATCCTTCCAGTAATCGTGTAAATAATGACGCCGTCAGTGTATGCATCACAGCCACATATACCATAGGTTACCCTGTTCAATGGGTGCTGGAATGTAGAGGTAGCTATTGTTCATACCAAATGGCATCACTTTGTATTGATAGAGTGCATCTGGAGTTGCAAAAGCCGAAATTTCTTTTGCTCTATACGCAAGTGGATTCTTCCAGAATCCTTTTAACAGGTCAAACTTGGTGACATATTTTGAATTTCCAATTCTGTTCATATACTCAGAAATTTTCGATATTGGAAATGAATCCGTTCTGGTGACTTTTCACGTTTCTGTTGTCTGTGAAATAATTGTCTGGTTTACACGGCAAACACCAATTCGTTTTGCTTATTTAATTGTATTTTTGAATGAGTAGACAGAATATTATATCGTACCGCTTCACAATCAAAGACTATCTAAAAGAATTGTGACGAAATCCTCCGTTCAAATAAGTTTTTCTTTTAAAATTGCCAATGATCCATGGACAACATGTAAAAAGGGTAGTTCAAAATAACTGAAACTGGCCAATTGACAAATAAAACAAGATCTACAATACTTGTAAACATCATTTTTAATTTCCGGCCAATAAAATTGATGTAAAATCTTGTGGAAGTCAAATGAATTTCATGGGTTATGTCAAGACATTCCTGTCCATATGACTTGGGTACCACTGCAGAGCTTCGCTAATAGACCTCTGAAAACAAACAGGAGATCATATGACCTTTTTCCTGTTCGACGACAAGTGATTGTTCTCTTCCATCCTGATTAGTAATAAGAGTGATTGGTTTATAGAGGATCACAATGAGCAATACTTTCTGATTGATCAGTAACAGCAGGAAAAATGACCTCATCAAAAGCCTGACCTATACACATGTCAACTAAAAGAATAGTTGCCTGGTCAATTTTATTCTTAAGCACTCTTTTTGCCATAACTCAAGTGAGGGTATAATCAGGGATTTCATTTGATACAAATAAGGCTTGTCATATACAAGTAGATTAATCACAACGTTATCTCCAAGTCATTGCCCAGCAATAAAATGAATACCCTCAATGGGCAAAGAATTAACAGACCTTCAAGACACGTTCTTTGACCACATGCTTCTACTGACAGTAAAGAATAAACTTCACGAGCCTTGCCAATAACTACGTTATAAAAAAGTCCAGTGCTCTCTTTGCCATTTTAAATTCTCTGCTACTTTTTCAAAATGAAAAAAAATATTGACATCCATTGTTTTTCTTTAAAAGGATGCAATACTCTAATATTGGGTTGCAGCATCAAAAACTGAACTGATTGCTTGATTCTCTCATTTTATACACCGTATATTGCAACTCTATATCGCAATAGACCCCACGTGATGAGGATTGATTAATATCGTTTAAACGGAGAACTTTCATTAGTTCTGATTAGGAAAAGAAAAACGTTATGGTAGGAAATTGTACAATAAATTACAGCTCAGTTGAAGGAAGTTATAATGACTAAGAGGAGATTTCTAATTCATTATATTCTTGGCAATGTATATTTTCTGTCGTGAGAAATGTGGCAAGTGTTATTATTGCCTGTACAAGGATACACTAAATGGCAATCTTGTGGAATTGCGTGTGGACTGATGAATGCACCACTCTGATTGGTAAGTATAGGAATTTTCATTTGTTTACAATGTCTGGGGTTGTTTGACAAAAATTGAAGAACGCTGTTCAGACATAACACATCTCTTGTTGTTACCGACTTTGCGGATACTCTTGAATGAGTATTTCGTTAATTAGTAATGTGTATTGCCTGTGTGTCTGGAACAGTGTTTTATGTTATAATTTGTTCCAAACATCATCGATAATTGTATCCTTTTTGTAACTCAGTAAATTCTCAGGTCAGCGTCATTATATCTATCGTAAGATATCTAATTCATTTCACACAAAGTATTTAAAACAGATTACATACTTTAGCTACATTTACCTGATAATTTCTTAAGTTACAGATAGGTTAAAATTTCCCATGCTATGTGTATCGAAAATGTCATACAGGTCATGTATGTGCATTTATTATATATTAAATTAAATACGAAATTGTTGTTTAATAATATAATACTAATTATGCACCTTAATCGACATCAAGAAACATGCAAATGAAAATTGTCTATCGCTGTGGACTTTTATAACGGCGGTCATTTACTTGATCGTGTGTACTTAATGGGGCATGTAAATAATGATGTTTCAAATGAATGTAGATTAATGAAGATCCCAATAAAACGAATAATAGCCATTTACAATCAAATTATAAACAATGATACCTATTACTAAAATAATCGGTGTTGAATTCCTACATGACCGATATTACTTTTACTATAGTTTCGAGCATAATACCAAATAGCTCTCTCTCTGTCTCTGTCTCTCTCTCTGTCTCTCTGTCTCTCTCTCTCTCTCTCTCTCTCACACACACACACACACACACACACACACACAGTTTTTTGTTTGGTGTTTTATCAAAGTCTTTAGATGCTTTATGTGTGGTTTTCTTTTTGTTATATACAGTATATGTTGTTGTTGTCTGAGTTCTCCGTCAGGCAGAGCAGAAGACAACACGGGTTATCATCTGTCTGTGTGTGTGTGTGTGTGTGTTTGTGTGTGTGATTTAGACTCTTAACGTAGCTTTAAAAACGTTTCTTTTTTCAGTCGTGTCGCTACGATGTCTGCAGTGTGACAGTTTATAGTGATGCTTAGCATGGGGTATCATGCCATAGACATGTAGCATGATGTCCCATCCAGTCACATTATCCTGACACAAGCCCGACCAGTCCTAACACTAACCTCTTAATGCTGAGCGCCAAGCGAGGCAGCTGTTAGCACCATTTTTAAAAGTCTTTGGTATGACCAAGGGGTTTCTTCTTTTAAAAGAAGTTCATAGCGCATGTACACAATGACTGAGATGACCAGATTGAGCTGAGTAAAGTTAGCAAAACAGCTATATTTCTCAGTTGCATAGGTGAGAAAACATTACCCAAGCACAGCATGCTTATTCATTGAAATAGCTCAATGTTATGTGATGCAATTTCGGCTCCAAATAAAACTTGTCTATGTCTGCTGTTCCAAACCAATTAATGCAAATATCTGGTCTAAAAATAAATCAAATTAGTCAATAACTACACGCAAATCAGCATGGAAAATCTCCTCTATTCTTCTCAGTAATACTTCTGCATCTAGCACAGTTTCTGCACCCATTAATACTCTCTTCCAACAACTGGAATGCCGTTTCTTTGGCAAGATCCAATTATCTATCTGCGTGTAATATTTGTGGTGGAAGAAATACATTTCGATGGAAATGTCCAGAACAACCACATACAAATTCATGTATATAGTAACAACTATGGAACTAACCATGTGAATTACGTAACAACACATACATTTCCAGCGGCGGTTTAATTTTGAAAAATTATACTGTTAGTTACAAATGGTTAACTGATTAAAGGACAGTTGTCTCACTTATGGAAGTATTACATTAATATGATAAACAGACTGACTCATGAAAATATTACATTAATATGATAAACAGACTGATTCAGGAAAAAATTACATTATTATGATAACAGACTCACTCATGGAAGTATTACATTAATATGATAAACATACTGACTTAGGAAAGTATTACATTAATGTGATAAACAGGCTGACTCAGGAAAGTATTATATTAATATGATAACAGACTGACTCAGGAAAGTATTATATTAATATGATAACAGACTGACTCAGGAAAGTATTACATTAATATGATAACAGACTGACTCAGGAAAGTATTATATTAATATGATAACAGACTCACTCATGGAAGTATTACATTAATATGATAAACATACTGACTCAGGAAAGTATTACATTAATATGATAAACAGACTGACTCAGGAAAGTATTATATTAATATGATAACAGAGTGACTCAGGAAAGTATTATATTAATATAATAAACAGACTCGGGGGGAAAATATTTACTTTTGAAGACAACAGCATTGCCACAAGGCTGCATTTACTCTAGTTATTTAAACCTTTGTCCATCTTGTATGCATGTACTAATGTACTTAGTCTGTATCTTACTTTTTTTCCGACTCATACGAAGGGAACCAGGCTAAGTATGGCAGATCAAGTGCATTTCATTGTCATGTTTTTGGTGTATTTTGGCGTATCTGGGCACATGCCACTTTGTAATACCATGGACATTATGCTCCACCACTGCCATTAGAAATATGGAAGGTTCCTCACAGTATAACACAAACTCTTCAAAGTCTAAAAACATACAAGAGATACAATACCAGAAAATGTGCTGAAAATATAGAATGATACAGTTACCAAAGAGCATGACTTCCTATAGGTGGTATTTAACAGTACTGGACCAAATATAGTATCCTAGGAAAGGGAAGCATCCCTTTAAGATCAGTGTACAGGCCCCAAGTTCATGAAACCATTAAGACAAACTGAAAATATACTCAAGAACTTCAAGATAAAATAATTCTGAAGATATGAAAGAGAATTGCTTTAAATCTTCAGCTCTGGTTAATTTGTGTGTGCTTACATGTGCAAATATTTATGCATGTCTGGAATGGTACCACTTGAATAGAACGAAGATTTCTAATCAAGTTGAAGTCATTCATTGGTTAACATGATGGATTCATGAACATAAGGGCATTTATTTGAATCCTGCAAAAGAATGAGGCTGGGTTATCTGCCTTGGGGTGTCCCTGGCCCAAACACTACACTATTATCTCACTATTATGTTTTATGTGCTACTGTGCTTTCAGACTTCGATAAATTGATCTTTTAATTGAAAACAACAATTAATTGATCTTTGAATTGAAAACACCAATTAATTAGTTTTACTTGAAAACACAAATTAATCACTCTTTTACTTGAAAACACCAATTAATCAATCTTTTGACAAGTTTTACAAGTTCAAGGCTACACCAGTTACAAAGGTAAGTAATAACTAAAATGACAACATATGTCTAACTGGAATTAGTTTGGTGTAAGCTCTGGTACACATATACATATACAGATGCATGTATGCACACACAGCCAATTGGCTCCACTCTTTGTTCACACACTTTCACACCACTCAGTTACTTTGTAATGAAGTATTGAAATCAGTAAGTGAGATGCTGAGGAAAAGTTTAAATTATATAATTCTTGTGTAATCCTTATTCCGATATTTTCTTTATGACCCAAATGAAAAATCCTCCCAATTTATTATTCCACGTAAAAAATATGCCGATCAAGACCTGACCATTGACTTTGTATCTTGTTGTGTGTGGTAATCTTGAGTTGACTAATAGTCTTGTGTCGCTGTCCAAAATAAACCGCTCTGGTGGCCTAGTAGATCGTCCGCCGCGAGTTATACCAAAAGACTTACAAAAATGGTACTAACAGCTGCCTCGCTTGGCGCTCAGCATTAAGAGGTTAGTGTTAGGATTGGTCGGCCTGGTGTCAGGATAATGCGACTGGATTGGATATCATTCTACATGTCTGCGACATGATGCTCCAGTGCTAGGCATCACTATAAACTGCCTCACTGCAGACATCGTAGCGATATGACTGAAAAATTGTTAAAGCTACGTTAACAATCCTAATCACACACACCAACTTTTGTCACATGACCTGACCAATAGTTATCCATCTTGCTGTGTTGCAATTGTTTGAATTGTCTAACAGAATAAAACCAACTTTTGTCACATGACCTCACCAAAGACTATTTATCTTGTTGGTACACAGTGACAATCTTTGAGTTGTCTAACAGTCATGTGTCATAGGCCTGAATAAGCATACATAAAACTAATATTTTTATAACATGATCTGACCAGTGATAGTGCATCTTGTTGTGGAAGGTAATTTTTGAGTTGTCTAACAGTCATGTGTCATAGCCCTGAATAAGCATACATAAAACTAATAGTTTTATCACATGATCTGACCAGTGATAGTGCATCTTGTTGTGTAAGCTAATTTTTGAGTCGTCTAACAGTCACGTGTCGTATCCCTGAATATGCATACATAAAACCAAATTTATATCAAAAGTTACGTACAAATCTGAAAACAGTATGTAACATGAAGTCACACTCTTCGTGAGTTTGAACTGTTTGTTAACAAATTAACCCTTGGAGGTTTTTTGCTGTTTTCGCACGAAATGCGAGTAGGAAACACATTTTGGAGACTATTTCTGAATACATCCTAATACATCGACTTTCAAACAATTTTCTACTAGCCCCATGCCTATGATGTTTTCCATTGCTTAGTTTGCTCGCGCATGAGAAGAAGGTGAAAAGTTGGAGTTTTTGTTGTTTTTTTTTTTTTTTTTTGCTAAATGGACCCATAATTTCATATGGAGAAGACTCTTGATTAAAAATGTCCACCTTATCCTACTTTTTGCACAGGTTCACCTGTGTGCACGTCAGAACGGTCTGCCTTAGATCTCAGGCCGAAAAGTCTCAAATCTGGAGACAAAATTGAATTCAGACCATGGGCGAATTTTGGATGGATAAAAAGGGTCCCAAAAATTAGATTTTCCCCTCTGTATTTAGTAGCGCAACTAAAATGTCCAGATTATTTAGTATCATTATAGAGCTAAATCTGTCTGCCTTTCTATAATACCACCCACTTTAGTGTATCTTGCTTGACCTCGACGCTACAGACCTTGGCAGTAGGCTACTATCTCCAGCCCCGTAAACGCAGTGCTAGGGGTTAATGTGTTAAATATGGTAAATGAAATATTTACTTGACTACTATATATATACTATTAAGTTTAGAAAAAGTCCTAATATACACGGACTAAAGAAAACACTAGTAAAACTTGTCAGCTATAATTTTTTATTATGCAGAATATCAATACAACATGTAAAGTTTCTAAAACTGTGAATTGTGAATTTGTAAACAGAAATCCTTGAAAGATAATAAAATAACAAAGATGAATGTCTGCTCGTTGTTGCCATATTAAAGTACTTCTTCTGTATCTCTAACTTGATCTGAGAAGTTTATTTCATTGTCCAACCAAAATACATTCTCATCAGTACTATCTTTAGCAAATGCTTTGTTTATTATTTAGATAAAATATATCTAATGCTTAAAACAAACACAGCCAGTTCCGGATATGGGAAAAATATGATTGCAAATACTTCAAACAACTGTAAAAACAATAATTTTAAAAACAAATTATTTTAGCAAAAAATGACCAGTCATTTAGCAAAGAAAAAAAATAAAATCTACTATATTTTCTTCTATTCCAAGAGACATTTTGGTAGACTAAAATGAGTATTGTAAGTTAGTATTAATTGTGTTTTTACATCTTCAGAGGGTCTCCAGGTGGACAAGTGGTCAAACGCTCTCCATTAACGGTTACGGATCACTGCCATCTCACCTCTGTCTGCGTGGGTTCGAGTCTAAGATTCGGCCAATGTGTGTATGTGAGAAAGTTTGCCAGTAGCTTCTGGTGGGTCGGTGGGTCTTTCCGGGGGGGGGGGGGGGTTCCCAGAGTTCTTCCTCCACCAATATTACTGGCCGCCATGTATACCTTATCGTGTGCTGAAAAATGGCATTAAACTCTACAACATCTTCAGAGGGATTCTGGACAGGTGGATGGACAAGTGGTCTAAAGCACTTGCCTTTTCAGATCAATGACATTTCATCTTTGTCTGAAATGGTTTGAGTCTCAACCTGGACATGGGAATGTGAGAATGCTTGCCAGTAGCTTTTAGTGGTCAGTGGTCATTCTTGGGAATCTCTAGAGTTTTTATTCCACCAAATATCTTACCACTAGTAATTTTATGTGCTGAAAAAATGAAAAAAATTTAAAAAAGTCTGGAATACATACTGGTAATTATGAGTTATAAAAGTACATGTGCCAAATTTAAAAAATACTTAAGCATAATTTGTATAATTGGCAAAAAAGCATAATCTGAGCATAAAATGTGTAATCTATATTATTGTTACTAACATTATTGTCCCTACTTTGTTGAGGCTATGACGTTGTAGCTAATATATTATATGCCATAAATCAGTACACCAGTATATCAAACATACCAGTAGTGACTTTGTTTAAGTACCTGTAAATTTGAAATTTATTTATTTTTCTTCAGAAAATAAACCTAGCTCGTTGTTTTCTCATTTTAAACTGCAGTTTTAGAATCTTGTTACAACAGAGTGAGCAACGTTTAATTGACTCAGCGACTATATACATGTAACCTGAAAGATATAGTGTACTTTCGATATATTGCCACTTTTTATTTACCATCCAAAATGGCAGACTGTTGTTATGCAATGAAAATTATCAAGATTTTCAAATGTACATTATATGGCTAACTACATGTTTCTCCTCATTCAGAGTTAAAAATTGAATAAAGTACGCCACAAGGAAAAGTTTAAATAACCGAATACATTTGCAGTATATTCCACATATTCAAATTATGTATGTACATGATTATATGTCAACTCTTACACTTAGAGATGCCCACTGCCAACCAGGGAAATTAAGAACATGAAAACTAATGATTCTACTGAAAAATTAGGGACACTTACCGCAGCAAAGAGTTCCACATGGAAGCCAGAAGAATGATAAAATAATTTAAAAACATAACAAACCATGCCTATGTACAGCTCTGAATATTCTTTTAATTGTCTCCAAACTGCTTCTAACTCTTTTCAGCTTTGCCAAACTCCTTTTCCAAAATCCTTTCATGGTAATCATGGTGGGTTTACAATCAGTCTGGCATTTTCAAGACAAGACACACATGAAAGGTTTAAAAAACTGCCAATTCTAGTTCACAAATAAATACAAAAATTGTAGAAATCTAATTAAAAAGAAACAAGCAGTACAGTACATCATGGAGAAAACAAATAAAATGAAGCATCCTGTTAATGGCATGAAAATGATCATACAACACAAGATACCAGAAAACTGAGGACTCAAATGAGCCGTTCTGATTATTTTTTTTGTGGTTTATTTTTAATGAAAAATATTTTTTTGTGTGTCTATAGTGGAATGGTTTGTGAAATAGACATTCACGCTCAATTCATGACCATGAGCATCTATGTAACCTGTAATGATCCAGATCAAAGGACAATTAATACAGTACAATCAAAGGACAATTAATACAGTACAATCAAAGGACAATTAATACAGTACAATCAAATGACAATTAATACAGTAATATCAAATGACAATTAATACAGTAATATCAAATGACAATTAATACAGTAATATCAAATGACAATTAATATAGTAATATCAAATGACAATTAATACAGTAATATCAAATGATGATTAATACAGTAATATCAAATGACAATTAATATAGTAATATGAAATGATGACTAATACAGTAATATCAAATGACAATTAATACAGTAATATCAAATGACAATTAATACAGTAATATCAAATGACAATTAATACAGTAATATCAAATGACTATTAATATAGTAATATCAAATGACAATTAATATAGTAATATCAAATGACAATTAATACAGTAATATCAAATGACAATTAATACAGTAATATCAAATGACAATTAATACAATAATATCAAATGACTATTAATACAGTAATATCAAATGACAATTAATATAGTAATATCAAATGACAATTAATATAGTAATATCAAATGACAATTAATACAGTAATATCAAATGATGATTAATACAGTAATATCAAATGACAATTAATACAGTAATATCAAATGACTATTAATATAGTAATATCAAATGACAATTAATATAGTAATATCAAATGACAATTAATACAGTAATATCAAATGACAATTAATACAGTAATATCAAATGACAATTAATACAGTAATATCAAATGACTATTAATACAGTAATATCAAATGACAATTAATATAGTAATATCAAATGACAATTAATATAGTAATATCAAATGACAATTAATACAGTAATATCAAATGATGATTAATACAGTAATATCAAATGACAATTAATACAGTAATATCAAATGACAATTAATATAGTAATATCAAATGACTATTAATATAGTAATATCAAATGACAATTAATACAGTAATATCAAATGATGATTAATACAGTAATATCAAATGACAATTAATACAGTAATATCAAATGACAATTAATACAGTAATATCAAATGACAATTAATATAGTAATATCAAATGACAATTAATACAGTAATATCAAATGACAATTAATATAGTAATATCAAAGGACTATTAATATAGTAAAATGAAAGAGTAATATGGATAAAATAAACGAAGGTATAAACTTGACTAAATTAAGATCATTCTAAAGTGCAAGTAAACTTTCTTTTGATTTATTTTTTTTTTTTTAGCAAAGTAACATCATAATAGATTTCAGATATCACCATGTAAAGATTAAATTTGTTTTGACCATAAGAAAAGACTGAATTCATATGATGCTGTGTCTAACTTTCATCTACAGGCATTTGAAAGATAACTTATTACAAACTGAAGTCTGCATTTTGCCCCACACCAATAAAGCCCTAAATTTGCTTTTAAAAAAGTCTCATTAAACAGACTCATGCAGGACTCAGTGATATTTGTATCAAACCAGATCTCTTTACGTCGTGTAAGAGTTTGGATCAATAAGAATGTATTGAACCATGTTATTTAGATCCTGATCCAAAAGATCCTGCAATTCTTTGCTGGAAATCAACTGTCAAATAAATATTTGACAGGTCCTTTAGTGTCCGGAGATAGTCAAAACTGCTCTTGTACTTCTGGTCTGTGATATTCAAGTCTTTAAAGAGCCTCTTCAGGCCAATAGCTCTAGCATTATCAATGGCGGCAGTGTAGTTTGCCTTTGAAGAGGAGCCAATATATTCTGACAGAACTGTGGCATTTTGTTTGATTTCTTGAGCATCATTTCTGATCTGTGCCACCTAGAAGAGATAGAATGACATAATCAAACCGAACTGTGAAAGAGATCATATATAAATAGCATGGACTTACCCTCAAACCTGATTTCTTGTATAATATATTATTGGAATATTTTTGAAAATTTGGAAACTATAGCATGCATCTTACACTCCATCAAAAATGATCTGAAATGTAAAGTGACTTTACCTACACTCACAGACACTAACATTAAGAAGTACACGCAGATAAATCAATCTGAAACATAAAGCATCTTTACGCATACTCACAGACATGTAAAGTGACTTTACTGTGACTCACAGACATTAACATTATGAAGCACATATAGATGCATGCTAAGATCCTACTTTTCTTTTTAAAGCATACAGTAGATATGTGACATACTATTTTTTCAGTCTCTTTCCTGACCACTTGAGCTTCCTGATAAAATTTCTCCCTTGCTGATTCTTCCTGAAGGATAAGGACACGTAGGAATCGGTTTTCCACATCATCTGGGATGACCAACTTCCCTAGCTGTGTACCCTTCACATCAAGAAACAATCCCTTCTGGTTGTCAGCACAGCTATTGTATGGAATGCAACTGCTGTCACATGCTGCCAATCAAAAAAATGGTGGATATAGAGGAAGTAAGAGACAATAACTATAATAATAATAATAATAATAATAATAATAATAATAATAATAATAACAAAATATTTGCAAGGTTTCTCTTTAAGCTAAAATCTCTTAATTCTAACCATATAACTCATGTATGGAATCAAATCTATAACAAGTATGCTTCCATTGACTTTATAAATACAAACTGGGGACTGAAGATACATCCTCAAAACTTGGACCAGAAGTTGATACAGGAAGAGAAATTACTGACTTTGATACAGGAAGGGCCATGAGTGACAAAATTTACTATAACTAGTTTTGTAACACCAAATTTAGAAGAGTGAAAACATGTGCAAGGTAAAGAATATTTTAAAAAAACAGCAATATGTAGTAGATGTTACATATATAATGTTACAGCTTCACTTCACTTCATTGAAAATGGTAGCAAATTAATGATATTTTATTTTTATCACTCTTACTATCTTTCATCAAGGACATTTCGATTAATGGCTGAGAGGTCTGCAGTGCTCACCATTACATATCACTGACCTCTGACCTCTGTCAATGCAAGTCTGAGTCTTGGGCCAGGCCAAAAGCTTAGTGACTTCCCATTGGTTGGAAGTTCTTAGGGTTCTTGTTCTACGAAATACACTGACCACCATATGCTCAAACATGGCATGAAGCTCATACCAACAGCAACATTTGGATCACTTAAAGCTTTTCTGTGATTGCTCATTCAAACAATTTGTCAAAGTGTTTTAAAAAAATTGAGTGTTGGTTTGTGTTTAACAGCAAAGTAAGACATGAGAGTTATCAAGTGCAAAGGTAACAGGAGTAAAATACCTTTCTCAGGGATATGTTACAGACATGAAAATCAGTTAAGATAAATGACCATACAAAACATTACTTACAGCCAAATTCAAGACCAACAATGTGGTGCACAATAGATATTCAGATAGGTCCAGTAGCTATTGGTTCATTTCTCATTGGAGAGACTATGATTTCTTCAACTACATATGACTGATTGTTGCCATTAACTGAGGCATATAGGTGTTAGCCATAGATACAGAAATATTCCAAATACTCGTGATGCAGGATGGTGATACTGATGGATTTCAAGTTAGTATTATTTTACCAGTTTGCAATCAAACATGTAAAATTTTACAAAGACAGAATTTCATGGTACTTTTAAAATTTGTTTCACCATTCAATGTAAGTCATTAGATCAATAATTGATGACTAAAATTTTCATGAAAGAGGATAAACTGCAACTGGTGCATTTCTTTTGAGCAACTTACATCCGTTGTATGGACATCCAGGTCTACAACATATACCACCTAGTCTTTCCCTAATGGCCTTGCTGATAATTTCTTGCACTCGCAGTCGATTAAGTATCAGTTGTCTTGTTGAATATATGGGAATAGATCCCTATAATAAAAACATAAAAAGTAAGAACACATGATTCGTACCTAAAACCACAATCTTGTTTCTCAATAGATGCATATACTTGGTTAATTCCAAAATTATCCATTGTCATATCTTAAAATACTTGGATATAATTTGTGTAAAAATATATTATTTTGGAAAATCTTTATAACAAATTGCAAAATACTTATCAAAGTACATATTTTTTCAGGAAAGTGAACTGGAACTGTTGAGAGATTTTATTTGTCATCAGGGTCATGACCCCCCCACACACAGTATTTTATGTATTTATTGTTCACAATACTTTTTAATGGTAATATGAAAAAAGTTAACTTTTTAAAAATGTTTTATCTTATAAAATATAATTAGCATCACTAATGATATTCCAATTTTGGCCTATTAGAAATTTTGCAAAAGAATCAAGCTTGTAAACCACATTGGATACCTAGGAAGTTTTGAATTACAAATTAAAATCATGATCATTTACTGTAACTAGACCTTAGCATTTGTGTCTGTCTGAGAAAGATTAGATCACAGATGTCCAGGATCTTTAAGACATATAGACAAACATACCAAGTCTCTTTGTTGCTGCTAATCTTCCCATGTTTTGTTGAAATAATGTTTAATGTGTTTAAATACAAGCTGAAATGTCTAAATAGGTATTTATAAATTTTATCCATTTTAAGCTATAAAAGGTATTTACTCATGTTTCTTGCTGGCCTAAGTGATGGGTACAAGATTGGTTTTTTTGGTCATCAATGTATTATTATGCATAGCAGAATTAAAACATCATAGACTGGCAATCATCATTACCTATAGAATATTGGATATATTTTTTAAAATGACAAAGAAAAAAAAAAACAAGAACAATTTGTTGCCAGATGGAGCTGTTTTGTTCAACTATCTCACAACCACAGATATTCATCTACTCCCATACTTGGGACAATAACTTCATTGGTGTTAGGTTAACATTACTTCATGTACAAAACAGTATTTCAAGAGACTATTGGTCAGCCAGTATACATGTGTATCTTAATACTGTATGTAATACATGTGTATCTTAATACTGTATGTAATACATGTGTATCTTAATACTGTATGTAATACATGTGTATCTTAATACTGTATGTAATACATGTGTATCTTAATACTGTATGTAATACATGTGTATCTTAATACTGTATGTAATACATGTGTATCTTAATACTGTATGTAATACATGTGTATCTTAATACTGTATGTAATACATGTGTATCTT
This sequence comes from Unio pictorum, assembly GCA_030141615.1. NCBI lineage: Eukaryota > Metazoa > Mollusca > Bivalvia > Unionida > Unionidae > Unio > Unio pictorum. Next base: position 1,938,223 of record JARLTB010000131.1, on the reverse strand, counting down.
AATACTGTATGTAATACATGTGTATCTTAATACTGTATGTAATACATGTGTATCTTAATACTGTATGTAATACGTGTGTATCTTAATACTGTATGTAATACATGTGTATCTTAATACTGTATGTAATACATGTGTATCTTAATACTGTATGTAATACATGTGTATCTTAATACTGTATGTAATACATGTGTATCTTAATACTGTATGTAATTGCAGAGTGAAATCTATTCGTATAAATTAATTTCTCAGCACTGAATTTGTGTAATATAATTATAAACTAGAGGTGGGTGGGAGTGGGTGGGTATATAATGACTTATCTACAGTTAGGTAGGTAGGTAGGTAGGTTTGATTGTTAAAGACACTTGTTTTTTAAATAGTTTAAAGGTGGTAAAATTGTTCTAACAAACTAATGTTTTGTATTATGTAAATGCAATGCAACTGAAAATAAATTTGTCTGTGTTGATGTGTCATTTTCACACAGTTTACTAGTTTAATAGAGAGCCAAACCAATCAGAGCCTGGGGAAAAAATGAATTAAAATTAAAACAAGGTTCCCCTGATTCTGGGGTGCTGAGTATTGCTGCAAGTATTAAAGTATAAGATCAAAACATATCACTTGACATAAATCAATCACATCGGTTTGTATTTTTTGCCAGTTATTTCCCAGACTAATGTCTGTCAATTTTCAATGGAGATAATGTCTGGGCAGGCTGAGACTATCCCCCCATATCAATGGAGACACAGTCTTGGCAGGCTGAGATTAACCTTGCCAAATCTCAATGGAGACACAGTCTTGGCAGCCTGAGACTACTCATGCCAAAGCTCAATAGAAATACAGTATGGAAAGTCTGAGACTATCCCTGCCAAAGCTCAATGGAGACACAGTATGGCCAGGCTGAGACTAATCCTGCCAAAGCTCAATGGAAATACAGTATGGATAGGATAGGCTGAGACTAACCCTGCCAAAGCTCAATGGAAATACAGTATGGATAGGTTAGGCTGAGACTAACCCTGCCAAAGCTCAATGGAAATACAGTATGGATAGGATTGGCTGAGACTAACTCTGCCAAAGCTCAATGGAAATACAGTATGGATAGGTTAGGCTGAGACTAACCCTGCCAAAGCTCAATGGAAATACAGTATGGACAGGCTGAGACTAACCCTGCCAGAGCTCAATGAAAATACAGTATGGACAGGCTGAGACTAACCCAGCCAAAGCTCAATGAAAATACAGTATGGACAGGCTGAGACTAACCCAGACATGTAGCATGATGTCTCACCCAGTCACATTATCCTGACACCAGGCTGACCAGTCCTAACACTAACATCTTAATGCAAAGCACCAAATGAGGCAGCTGTTAGTACCATTTTTATAAGTCTTTCATATGACTCGGCCAGGGATCGAACCCACGACCTCCTGCTTCCATGGCAGACACTCAAACCGGAGCGGTTGTTTATGTGTAACATATGCAATACAAAAATGCTATATGCTATCTTTCATAACCTTAAACATAATCATTCAACATGAAATGGATGACCCATAGAGTAAGCATTTGAAAGTTAGCCCTAAATTCTTATTGTGGTGAGAGATATACCTGCTTATTTTTGTGGCACAATATTACTTTTATATTAAGCTTGAATCAATAGTAGTGAACTGAATTTGTCTGAATTGAACTGATTACTATGGTTGTACTTTATATATATAGTTCCAGTCTGGTCATGTGATCTAATGTCGGCCATCTTGTCTGCTGACATTTTTGTGATGTCAGCTGTTGGAATCATCAGCTTAGTGCTACTCAAACGATGATTTGTATTGGAATGAAAGTGTGATAAACATATTTCTGGGTGTGACAAATTCATATAAAATCAGATTCCAGAAGATTTTGCGAGTATTTAAAGATGTGCAAGGTTGAATTCAATGACATTTATTACCACATAACCGGCAATCACACTTGACATACAACATGAACATTTAATACAGATATCAAGGTAAGATGCGATCTATATATTTCTAATAGATTACAATGTTTATATTCATTCTTTCAGCAGTTTATATATTCAGTGACATGAACAACATGTTAAATTTATGACATAGAAAAACCACCCTCCCCATACATCATATTATAGCTTTAGAGACTCCAGGTCTAATACAAAATATTTAAATTATTCACTGGAATTACAAAGTGCTCATTGACTTTTGGACTAAAACACTATTTTGGCACTATTGTGAATTCATTTAAAGACATTTTGGATTATAGGTATATCACTGCGATACAATACAACTGTTGGTGCATCAGCACATTCAAGAATGGAATTCATTGAGAAAGCTATATTGTTAGACTTATGATAGAACTTATGGGATTATTTGGGATTTAATTCACAATAATGTTTCTTTGAAATTTTCACTTCGTATTCTTGGGAAATAAATTGCTTGTTGAATTTTACAAAACTGGTTGGCTTTCATTCTGTTATTTAATCTAAGTCCAAAGAGTCATAACAAAGATATGTAGTGTGCACGAACATGCAACAACAACAAAAAATCACATTTTACAGGGGGAGGGGGGGCAGGCAGATTCACTGGAACAGACCAGAATGACTAGTAAGTCTTCAAATATGCAAGATAATTGTACTCAGTATTTTTATTTCAACTAACTGAAAAATCATATGTTAGAAGAAATAAATTTGGAGTATAGTTTGATAGTATTTAGTATTTCTTCAGGGAACAAATGTATTACTTCTAATTCTGGGCATCTAATCATCATCACTATAGAAAGTTGGTGTCTTACCATTTTTGATAAGAGAAAAGAAAGATTTCAATTAAGTTCCATGTCTTTGAAAACATTTTCTTTGTATGATTCTTTATTAAGTTATATTTAAAAAGATGAGTTTTTTTAAAACTGAATAAAAGAAAGAAGTGTTTTCTGCTTTGAATGTTTGGTTCTTGAATTTACTGCATACCTTTTATGGCTTTGATCGTTTATTACAGAGTCTAATCCAAAAATTAATATCAAGTACAAACATCTTACACATGTTTCCAGTGATTATGCCCAGTCTGTTCTAATGATTCTATCCACCACTTATATCTATTAAAAACTGAACTCATTGTGAACAATTTTCATAATAACAGCCAACAATTATTCAAAAGGATTCACATCTCAAAATTATTTATTTCCTGCCCACATTCCAAAAATACCTACATTTTGCCCATATTTTGTGAATTTGGGTGAAGTTAGAAAACTGATAAAATCTGGCCATAAAACATACCTTGATTGCATCTATGATGCTGTTTTTCACGACATCTTGATAAAACAAACCAAACTGTTTATGTAGCAGCGGCAATTCATCCTTGCGTAGGTAATACTGTATGAAAATCGTTATGGACACCTGGAATATATTTGGTATCAAATCACGATGAAGTTGTGGTGATTCAAGTATTCTACTCGTACATGTATCTGTTCAGATTTCAAGAATTATGGATTTATGGTGAATAATGCAATTTTAATTGGTGCAAATAATGTTATGGTCAACTATGATAGTTATAAAGATCATAATATACATGTATACCAACAGGCATAAATAAGCCAATTACAAATATACATGTACTATTATTAACCATATTTCTTCAGTATAAATGTTATATTTAAGACTGTATGTTATTCATAAAGAAACATTTTTTAATTTTTAATTTTTAAGTTTGTAGGAAGTTCGGTTTGAATCATATTAATATAATTTGTCATGGATGATAGTTAAATTTATTCCAGCTGAGCATTGCTATTATTGTGGGCTAAGTTCATGTACACAAAACAAATAAAATACCCAATAAATTCACATTCTATCAATTTCTGTATTTGTATACTCCATGAATTACTCGAACAGTTAAACTTCCGTATTTTGCAAATTAAGCTTTTACTAGTCCACTTAATTTATGAAGCCAATACACATAATGAACACAAATTTGAAAATTTTACATAAAATAAATAATGGCACAAACTACATGGTATAGAATTAAAAAGTTTGCAGATATATAGAAAGCAACAATGTTGATAGCAAGTGAAGATGTCAATTTGTTTACCAGACTAGTCATGTTCTATCATGTTATGTTGAATACAAATTGCACACAAGAGATACTGTCACTCTTATGATAAGTCACTCTTATGATACGAATATGTGAACACCATGAAGATACATGTACCGGTACTCACATGTACATTTATAGGGGTTATTTCAAAACAGCTTCCAAATGTTCTTGACTTTGTCATTTTCATCTCAAGTTTTAGAAATCAAAAAATGTTAATTGCTTGTTTATGTGATATCAATTAATTTTACATACTTGTATTTACAATACTTTCATATGGTTGTCCTATTAACATCTTACTAATGAGAAAACATACCCCCACCCCACCCCATGTCTATATATTTAATTTTTTGTTCTACTCCATCAGCAATCAATGCGTCAGGCACTGGTCATGGTCAATGACTTTCATTTTCTATTAACAAGTCTGCCAAAGTCTTGGGTATTCCACGGTGACCCCTATGGGGAGGCAACCTCAAAGGAACGTACCAATACTGTGACAACTGAGAATTAGGCAATCATCAGTAGTATGGTATCAATGTAAAAAAAAAAATCAGTAAATGTTAAAGAAAAGCAATATTTAATAAATGCTTCAAAATTCAATTTTTTAAATTAAGATCCTTAGATTCTAAAGCTGTAGTAGATCCTTTAAATAATTCTGATTTATGATATTCTTATTTGCAGTTAACCCCACCCCCACCACCAAAAACAAAAAAACTTCAATTTTATTCACCAGGTCTAGAAAACACCTTATATGAATCTGAAGGGATGACATTATTCATTAGCTGGCCCTTATACTATATATCCAAGAACTCATGGGATCCCTAACATGACCTCAGAGGTCGAATAAAAAATTTGTATCATTTCATCATGTGACTAATACTGGCTGAATTATTTGTTTAAGTTGTTATGTTGATGATTTCCTGTTATTTTGCATGACATTATTTTAAAGAAATGAATGTACAAAGATGGGATTAGAAACATTTGGTATGAATGAGTCTGGATATGGATAATGTATGAATTGGATAAGATTGAGTGATACAGTATGAATGGGACTGGATATGGATAATGTATGAATTAGATAAGATTGAGTGATACAGTATGAATGGGACTGGATATGGATAATGTATGAATTGGATAAGATTGAGTGATACAGTATGAATGGGACTGGATATGGATAATGTATGAATTGGATAAGATTGAGTAATACAGTATGAATGGGACTGATATGGATATTGTATGAATTGGATAAGATTGAGTGATACAGTAGGAATGGGACTGGATATGGATCATGTATGAATTGGATAAGATTGAGTGATACAGTATGAATGGGACTGATATGGATATTGTATGAATTGGATAAGATTGAGTGACACAGTATGAATGGGACTTGATATGGATAATGTATGAATTGGATAAGATTGAGTAACACAGTATGAATGGGACTTGATATGGATAATGTATGAATTGGATAAGATTGAGTGATACAGTATGAATGGGACTGGATATGGATAATGTATGAATTGGATAAGATTGAGTGATACAGTATGAATGGGATTGGATATGGATAATGTATGAATTGGATAAGATTGAGTGATACAGTATGAATGGGACTGGATATGGATAATGCATGAATTGGATAAGATTGAGTGATACAGTATGAATGGGACTGATATGGATATTGTATGAATTGGATAAGATTGAGTGATACAGTATGAATGGGACTGGATATGGATAATGTATGAATTGGATAAGATTGAGTGATACAGTATGAATGGGACTGGATATGGATAATGCATGAATTGGATAAGATTGAGTGATACAGTATGAATGGGACTGGATATGGATAATGCATGAATTGGATAAGATTGAGTGATACAGTATGAATGGGACTGATATGGATATTGTATGAATTGGAAAAGATTGAGTGATACAGTATGAATGGGACTGATATGGATATTGTATGAATTGGATAAGATTGAGTGACACAGTATGAATGGGACTTGATATGGATAATGTATGAATTGGATAAGATTGAGTAACACAGTATGAATGGGACTTGATATGGATAATGTATGAATTGGATAAGATTGAGTGATACAGTATGAATGGGACTGGATATGGATAATGTATGAATTGGATAAGATTGAGTGATACAGTATGAATGGGACTGGATATGGATAATGTATGAATTGGATAAGATTGAGTGATACAGTATGAATGGGACTGGATATGGATAATGCATGAATTGGATAAGATTGAGTGATACAGTATGAATGGGACTGATATGGATATTGTATGAATTGGATAAGATTGAGTGACACAATATGAATGGGACTAGATATGGATAATGTATGAATTGGGATAATATTGAGTGATACAGTATGAATGGGACTGGAAAAAATTATATGGTGTGAATGGGATTTGATCACTTACTTAAATGTGTACATGGAAGGAAAATCAATTATTTGTTTTTTGATACCATGAATTTAAAATAATGCACAGTTGTTACTATTGATAGCTATGTGAACTTCTTGAGTATATCTTTATATACAGGCCATTCATATGTGGCACATGATGATGGTTTTCAGAATTGCTCATATGATTTGATAATAGGTTTCATTTGTCACCGGACATCATAGCATACTCTAAACAATGTATACTTTCTGATATACTCATTGGAAGTCACATGGCAAAAGTATATTGTGTAATAATCAGGAAGGGCATCAAACCGTAATGACTCAGAGTAGTGTGTTCATTCAGTGTTTCCCCCAGGTCAGTTTTTACAATGGAAACATACCACACTGCTCTTACCTAACATCAGGCCTTTCTTCTCATGCCAGGTTTTTATCCCCAAAATTGACCATTTTTCTTCCAGACATAAACAGTCACTCATTCCCTTGATTTAATTTCAATATGTTATGACCATAAGTGGCAATACACCTGTGCAGATCACGGCTCAATGACACTAATGAAATATAATTAACATCTACATTGATTAGCTCATGGCAGTGTGTACACCCATAGGATAATATTTTCCCATGCAGTTAAGCAGACATGATGAAAGGGATTATCCTTTCCAACATATACTGTCTTGGCAACTAAATAATGGGTATGGTAAATTTTTAAATAATTTTAAAATAATTTTAAATATTTTTAAAACATTCATACAGTTTACTGCTTCAAATTAAAGCTAAATATTTAATTGGAAATATCTACTGCTATTTTAGCAGAAGATTATTTCATTCGCAAAAGAATAAAATCATAGGACGCACGCACTGAATGCTAATGACTTGGTATACCTTCTTTTTTTAAAGGTAAATTTAATTAACAAGCTAACATACAAATCCTGCCCTTTAATTTAATTATTTCTTGCAAGACATTTAAAGGATATATGAATTTAAGAAGAAATACAAAGGTCAATAAAATTAAGAAAATTCTTGTGTCATCTACATACATAAACACTGTAATTAATGATTAAAATTATGACTGTTGGTAACACTTTAAATTTGTGACTTTAGCTAACCATGCTTTCAAAGCATTACTGCCATATGTATCATCTGTGAAGGAAAGAAGTAAAAGAAGAACAGTAATACTCAGTAAAACCCTATCTGATTTTATCCTGATTCATACTAACTATAGGAAATAAAATTTTCTTTTTAAGTTGACAAATAAAATATTCACACATTTTCCCAATTTATAAAATCAAAATAATAAATAATAATAATAATAATCAATGAAGAACAATCTTTCATGTTGGACAAATATGTGCTTCCAAACATAACAAAAAACATTTTCTTTTTAGTTTAACATAAATGACTGTCATAACTGAATAAGTTATAAATGATTGTCATAGCTAAATAAGTTATGAATGATTGTGATAAATGAATAAGTTATGAATGACTGTCACAACTGAATAAGTTATGAATGACTGTCATAACTGAATAAGTTATGAATGACTGTCATAACTGAATAAGTTATAAATGATTGTCATAACTGAACAAGTTTTAAATGATTGTCATAACTGTTTATTTTTTGAATGACTGTCATAACTGAATAAGTTATAAATGATTGTCATAACTGAATAAGTTTTAAATGATTATCATAACTGAATAAGTTATAAATGATTGTCATAACTGTATATTTTTTTAATGATTGTCATAACTGAATAAGTTTTGAATGATTGTAATAACTAAATAAATTATTAATGAACAATAGGATGTATTTTGGATATTTATAATGTGCTGGATCAAAAGGAAAAGAACAGAAAGAGGTAAGGATGAGTGAAGAAAGAATGTGGTAAAGTCCCTCAAAGAGATTGATGCTCTACTGTGAGGAAATTCCAGGAATTCGAGATTTTTTCTTAAAAAGCAAATTTTGCAAACAATTGAAGAAAACTAACTGAAAGGTGGAGGAACTTCATTGACAACTGCATATGATTTATTTACATATTTACACATGTAAAAAGTTTTGTCTTGACAGGATGTAACAAAATTACCCACAATTCATAAATAGAAACATCCACTGACCTCTGATTTCTTGGGTTCAGTAATAACAATAATAATTTCCATGGCAATACATGCATCTGTATAAAATACAAAAACAATAGCTTAGCAACAATTTAACTTGTAAGACAGTAAAATGAGTGATGATTATACAAGACAAAAGGAAGAAAAAAGTTATATTTAGAAATATTTATGTCGGGTAGATAGCTAGACAGATTGGTAGATAAATAAATAAGCTGACCTCTAACTTATCTGATGTGAAGACTGTGACATTTTCCAAGGTGATAAACTGGGTGTCTGCATTAAAGACCTTAAACTCGTAGTCTGGTCCAATGAAATGCTTTCCTCCACTGTACACTTTTGTTGTATCTACTGTTCCAGTAGATTTTTGTCGCACAAAACCATACTGAAAATTCAGTATGAAGACTGATTTTAAATTTGATCATGATATCAAACAAGAACATAAAGGTATTTCCATTTGCTATGTTGTCAAGTTTTTGAATTATCAAGTCTATTGCCTAAACATTTTACACTGGAATTCAAACATGTTTATATTTAATGCCATAAATGATGGACTCCAATACATATAACCTGTCAGAAAAGATGGACTCCAATACATATAACCTGTCAGAAAAGATGGACTCCAATACATATAACCTGTCAGAAAAGATGGACTCCAATACATATAACCTGTCAGAAAGGATGGACTCCAATACATATAACCTGTCAAAAAATATGGACTCCAATAAATATAACCTGTCAAAAAAGATGGACTCCAATACATATAATCTGTCAAAAAAGATGGACTCCAATGCATATAACCTGTCAGAAAGGATGGACTCCAACACATATAACCTGTCAGAAAAAATGGACTCCAATACATATAACCTGTCAGAAAGGATGGACTCCAATACATATAACCTGTCAGAAAAAATGGACTCCAATACATATAACCTGTCAGAAAAGATGGACTCCAATACATGTACATATAACCTGTCAGAAAAGATGGACTCCAATACATATAACCTGTCAGAAAAAATGGACTCCAATGCATATTGTGTGGAAATTTGCTATCAGAAACATTGTGCATATAAATTTGCTTAACAAGCTTTTGCATCAGATGTTAAAGAATTAGAGTGAAGGAACACTAGAGTATTGAAAGGACTTGTTTTACCGATGTTTCTAAAATGCTTTTACAGGAAAAGTAATGGCTATGCATGATCATGTAAATTCTCTCTCTCTCTCTCTCTCTCTCTCATTATTTGTTGGATGGTTGTTGTTGTAGGGTTTAGTGCCATTTTCAGCACAAAATAGGCTATACATGGCAATCAATTTTAATAGTAGAGGAGGAACCCGTGAAAAACCGTGCAGAGAACCACCGATCCACAAGAAGCTACTGTCAAGCTTTTCTCACATAACCACATTAGCTGAATCTGAGACTCAAACCCACGCAGACAGAGGTGAGATGGCAGTGATCCGGAACGGAGAGTGCTTTCGACCAATCAGGGCCCCCCAATTTGTTGGATGGAAAAGATCTTTTAATAGTCATATGTTTTCCATTTATCTAACCTTTTTTTATATGATTTTTATGACGTGCAAATGCCCATACAACTTTGTGTCTAAATAAATATTTGTTTTCTTCTCACCAGCAGATTTTCAATCATTATCATAAACAAGATTTAAAAAAGAACACAAGTGAGATTTACTTCAAGCTAATAGACCGATATATCTGTTCCCATTATGCTCCAGTGGCCTAGTGGTTAAAGTGTCCATCTAAGAGTGGGAGGTTGTGGGTTCGAACCCTGGCAGAATCATACCAAAGACTTATTAAAAATGGTACTTTGCAGCAGAGCCTCGATTGGTGCTCAGCATTAAGAGGTTAGCATTAGGACTGGTTGGCCTGGTGTCAGGATAATGCGACTGGGTGGGACATCATCATACATGTATGCGGCATGATAACGAAGTGCTAGACATCACTATAAATTGTCACACTGAAAACTTTGTAGTGATATGACTGAAAAATAATTAAATCTGTGTTAAAAATCCAAAACATACACACACTGTCTCTATAATGATTTTTTTTATACATGTACATTTTTTACATTCAGATGGTTGTTATTGGGGTCTGTCTCCAACTACCATCAGAATATTAATAGGGATAGAATTATCAGTCTACTTCAACCAGTTCATCAACAACTAAACAATATTTATAATACTAAAAATATTACAAAACCATAGATATATCTTTCATGCTTTAATGGCATTGAACCTTCAACTCGTGATTCTCAAATACCAATTAAGCTTGAGGTGTTATTATTACACCTTTGTTGGTTATTGATTATGAAAGAGGTGTGATTATGTTTATAAAATATTTTCAATTTTAAAAAAACACACATTTCAACCCTGCCAAAAGTCTCAACAAATTGATACGACATGCTATAGATTTCTCCACAAGCTATTTATAACAGAATGTATTTATGTTCCCATCACCAATCTGTCACACCTGTATTATGATAAATCCACTCACTTCCAGTTTATCAGTTTGGTGAAAACATTATCTTTTATGTTTTGGGTACAAATTGTCATTTTCTTTTCCAATCAACATCCTGACAGTCAGCATCAGATCAAAAGCCTTAATATCAACAACAATATGATTTATTTTCCTAAGTTCATAAATAGTGTCAGCACTCAACCAGCACTGCAACTCCATATTCATCAAATTCTGGCAAGAAAATCCTCGCACACACTCTGCTCTTGATGCTGGAAGCACCTTTGAGTTGGGAACCTCTTGTAGCAGGTATGAAGAGAGTAAATTTTGTATACCGAGTATGTAATACCCCTTCTGTCATGTACAAAAGGTATAAATTTCCCTTCTGTCATATACAAAAAGTATATATTTCTCTTCTGTCACATACAACATGTATATACTTCCCTTCTGTCACATAAAAAGGTATATATTTCCCTTCTATCATGTATGACATGTATATATTTCCCTTCTGTCACATACAATATGTATTGTTGTTGTTGTTGTTGTAGGGTTTAATGCCATTTTTCAGCACATGATAGGCTATACATGGTGTCCAATATTATTGGTGGAGGAAGAACCTGGGAAACCCCCCGGAAAGAACCACAAGTTATATATTTCTCTTCTGTCATATACAAAAGGGCTTACTCACAGCTCAGAATAACAAATAAATATCTTAATCATAATATATTTCACTATGGTTACAAAAATAAAACAAAAAAAATTACATTAAATATATATAATGTTTAAAAAGAAAAATTATCCACCTACCTTAATTTTAAAACCAGTGCAATAGAAAACATTTTTTTTTGGCTAATATTTGAAAATTCTCTTTAAAAAAATGTTTAGATTTTTAAACACTCACCTGATAGTACTCAACTGTAGAGAAACTTATTGGAATAAGAATGATGATGAGAAGTGCTCCAATACATCCACCAACAATTAATGCCTTCACTGCAAATCCACACTTTTCAGTACTCATGTTTACCGGTAGCTCTTAATAATAATAATAATAATAATAATAATAATAATAATAATAATAATAATAATAATAAATAATAATAATAATAATAAATAATTCAAATAATAATAATAATAATAAAATAATAATAACAACAACAACAATAATAATAATAATACATATAATAATAATACATATAATAATAATAATAATAATGATAATAATAATAATGATACATATAATAATAATACATATAATAATAATAATAATAACAATAATAATAATGATAATAATAATGATGATAATAATAATGATAATAATAATGATAATAATAATAATAATAATGATAATAATAATAATAATGATAATAATAATAATGATACATATAATAATAATACATATAATAATAATAATAATAATAATAATAATAATAATAATGATAATAATAATGATAATAATAATAATGATAATAATAATAATAATAATAATAATGATAATAATAATAATAATAATGATAATAATAATAATAATGATGAATATAATAATAATAATAATAATAAATAATAATAATAATAATAAATAATTTAAATAATAATAATAATAATAAAATAATAATAACAACAACAACAATAATAATAATAATAATACATATAATAATAATACATATAATAATAATGATAATAATAATAATAATGATACATATAATAATAATACATATAATAATAATAATAATAATAATAATAATAACAATAATAATAATGATAATAATAATGATGATAATAATAATGATAATAATAATCATAATAATGATAATAATAATAATAATGATAATGATAATAATGATACATATAATAATAATACATATAATAATAATAATAATAATAATAATAATAATAATAATGATAATAATAATGATAACAATAATAATAATGATAATAATAATGATAATAATAATAATGATAATAATAATAATAATAATAATAATAATGATAATAATAATAATGATAATAATAATAATAATGATGAATATAATAATAATAATAATAATAATAATAATAATAATAATAATAATAATAATAATAATAATAATAATAATAGCCCATCAGCAGCATGGTGACAATAATGATCATGCAACTGATAATTATCTTTTGAAGAACAGGAAGAAAGAGATGATGCTAATGAGGTAATGGTAATAAAATAATGGTCTAAGGAATCCCTTGATCAACCCAAGTTCTGCCAAAGAAATAGAAATTACATTTTAACCAATGAATGCATATGAAAAAGAAGAAGAAGAATATGATGTCTGGAATAAAATGAAGACTATCTTTGGCATCCATTCACTGAGTGACTTCTTTAATTTAATGATCATGGATAGACTATTATGTACAATTTTTTTTAATGCTTACCGCAACTGAAAATCTGCCAATGTCACCAAATTATCAAAAGGGACTTGAGATAGATACAGTCACAATTCAGACCCAGACATCTTTTTATTATTTAGAATGGAAACTTTTTGCAACATATGGAACTCTTTTCTTACAATCAGATTTTCCTTGGTTGGGCGTTTTACAACATAGTTACAAATGGAGGTTTTTAGTGTAAAGGCAATTGCAAAGATGGGCCTTTCTCAAGAATACACCAAGGTAGCCAATATAGATTGATCAGATTGGAGAATAAAAGCATTTGATTGGTCGATTGGAGAATAAAAGCATTTGATTGGTCGATTGAAATAAGTTTTATCATGAAGATTGGGAGTGTCTTATTAAAAGAACTAGTGTCCTGAATGCAGTGTAATGGTGTGTGCATGCTAGTAGCGGATCCAGAAATATCGCTAGGGGCAGGGAGTGGCTCAAGTGTGGATGTAAACAAGCAAACTATGAGATGGAACCCTGAAATGGGGCGTTGGGGATGAAGCCTACTGAAGTTCTGGCATTTGAAACTTTTCCATAGCATAATTTTAGCCATTTTACTGTAAACAAATAACTCAAGGAAATGTTCTAGTTGTTTTGCACTAATTGGCGGAGGGAGGGTGCCAGCTTTGCCCCCTCCCTTGATCTGCCCCTGCATATTCTTGACTTCATTAAATAATTTACCTTATACCTTACAGTAAGTATCTGCATGATTTATGAGCCTTTATTAAACTTGCCAGCACCTCAATACTGATATACTCCTACATTTTCAAGCTGTGTTATTCCATACACAATAAACAGACTTTTAAAGAAAGTACATTTTATTGACTTGATGGTAAATTTATTAACCTATAATATGACAGGATTCTTTTGTAAGCATTGCATCAATAACACTTACCATTACAATGATAAAATATGCTGATTATGCAATAAAAGATACAGTTAGACAAAAACTATGCAATAAAAGATACAGTTAGACAAAAACTATGCAATAAAAGATACAGTTAGACAAAAACTATGCAATAAAAGATACAGTTAGACAAAAACTATGCAATAAAAGATACAGTTAGACAAAAACTATGCAATAAAAGATACAGTTAGACAAAAACTATGCAATAAAAGATACAGTTAGACAAAAACTATGCAATAAAAGATACAGTTAGACAAAAACTAGGGCCTCATCAAAGTCTGAATGATACATGAATACAACTGCAACAAAAATATTTTTAAAAATGTTAGAAATAGCATGATGTTGTTGTTGTTGTAGGGTTTAATCATCATTTTTCAGCAAAAGATAGACAATACATGGTGACAAGGATAAGTGTGGAGAAAAAACCCCAGTAAAACCCTGGAAAGAACCACCAACAGACAAGAAGCCAATGGCAATATTTTTCACGTACCCACAATGGTCAAGCAAAAGACATAAACCCACAAAGAGGTGAGATGGCAGTGATCCGTTACAGTGAGTGAGTGCTTTAGACCACTTGACCACTCCAGGCCCCAGAAATGCCATGGAATGTTATATATTGTATCATTCAACAAACATTATACACAATTTAGCTTTTCAACAGCAATTGGATATGATTCCATGACTAGCACTGCAATAGTATGGGGAGTTTATACCCACTCTGTACACCACAGTCATTGATCAATGTGGTATGAATTAAGATGGAACAGTACATGCACTGGAATGATGAATTAAGAGTAAAATGTCGTTTTAAATTTGGTTGTCAACTGCATATGCTGGGCTTGAGCTCCCTTATCATCAATGTAATAACATGACAAAGTTTCATATTCCAATTCTCGTAAGCATTGCAATTTTGAATAAACAGGTTACTTATTATATCCATTGGTCAAATATGGCAAACCATAAAGAATCATTAGAATATTACCGTATGTATTTCCGTCCATAATCATGGCTGCCCTATTTACAATCACTGATTCACAATTATCTTCTTAGACTTTTCTTGGATGTCTTTAGTATTAAGTGTCCACAATTCTTTAAGGTCAGCTTAAATTTTTTGTATGTCTCGTCAACCTTTGATTATGAAAATAATTGGCGTTACATTTCACTAATGATCCTATTTCTTTATGGTGATATAACAACTAATGTTGATGATTCTGTGTACAGTTCACTTGACCATAAAGCAATTTTCTTTTCTAATTAACTATAATATTCCAGGTAGCTCTTCAGCAAAAAAAGTAACTCATTTGTGTGGTATAGATCTGCTTACTGCATACCAAATTAAGTTTGTAAATTTCTCAATGCTTTCATACAATATTTCATTCCAAATAATATTCAGAGTTGAATCTATCAAATTATAAGCATCTTTATCATATGGCAATTAGAGGCCGACCGAAACTAAATTTCTAGTTTCGGCCGAAAACGAAACCAGATCGAAAGTTAAAAATTGACTTTCGGCCGAAACCGAAAGTTTACCTACACCTTCGGCCGAAACCGAAACCGAAAGATAAACCAAAGTTGCCGAACACAAGATTTATTAAACAGGCCTGGGTCATGATGCAATGCCACACTAATTAAAAACGAATACAGAAGTAATCATTCAGAGCCTGCATTAAGGGAACTTCGCTAAATGTCAAATTGCCTAGCGCCGACTGACCGGCCGACAAACAGAGTAATAGACGCAGCACTAGCGTTACATTCTGAAAGTTAAAATAGATCTTCGGATGATGACCGAAAGTCAATATCAGTTTCGGCCGAAACCGAAAGCAAACCGAAAGCTAACTTTTTGGCTTCGGCCGAAACCGAAACTTTGCCGAAAATGGTCATTTGCCAACATTCGGCGCCGAAACCGAAACCGAAACCGAATTTCGGTCGGCCTCTAATGACAATATTGCTCAAAATTAATTTTTATAGCACTTGATTTAAATTTTAACAAAGGTTTGGAAAATTTATTACAAACTGTCAAAGAATGGCTAATTTTGTAATTTATGCACGATGTTGTTGCAAAGATAATTAAATACACAAGTAATATTCAAATTTGGTGACATCATCAAACGTCACCCATTAAGGCAACATATGTATATTGGACAATGATATCTGACTCCACAATGACTGAATGGATCCTTAAAACCAGCCTTACCAGGACTAGTAAAAACTTGAACTCAGATATTGCCGTAACTAAAGTAAAAAAGAGTAGTTTCATATATAATTTCATAAAGATTATCTGTTTTGTGTATAATTAGGAATAAATTATGTTTTGTGTATAACTTGGTACAGATGAGCTATTTTGCATATAATTTGGTTTAGATTATAATACTGGCACAGCATGGGTACATTAGGCCAAACAATATTTATGTATGTTTCCAGTGAGATGACCATCCTGTTTTTCTGTACAGACCATTGCACTTCCACTACCAACATGAGTAAAAAAGAAAAATTATACAAATAAAAAATTCTGAAATTGAATTGTGCATCCAAACGGTCAGTTTTGCCTAGTATTTGAAGCACGCCATGCATACACACATATATATGTTAAAAAAATCATAAAAATGTTTCATTAGAATACAAAAAGAAATAATACCAGAAACAAATTGATTTGTGCATTTAACTGAGCTGGTTTTGCCCAGGAATTGAAGCACTTAGTAGATTATATACACCAATCATTTCATATGTATCATGTTTTAAAAAAAATAATAAAAAAAACAATTTTTAAAAATACCAGTCAACCCTTATTTTAAAACCAGTGCAAATATGAAACACATACTAGGTGTGTGTGTGGCTTAATGCCTACCTACCTTAATTTTAAAGCCAGTACAAAAGGAAACTTTTTGAGAGCTTTGAGAGAAAATCAAAATCATCATTCTGTGTGTTTCTTGATGAGTACAGAATGTGACAAAAGTTTTGGTTAGCATTTACATGTGGGGTAATAACTACCATGCTGTATAAACACAATCAGATAAATAAGCAGATGGCTGCCTGATACAGTGGGACCCCGCTATAACACGGTAGTTGGGAGCCATAGAATCCGACCGTGTTATGAACAGAACTGTGTTATAAGCAACCATGTACAATACCAACACATTTTTGGATTTAATTGGGGGGGGGGGGATAATAAAGACAGGTGCGAAAATGCATGGCACAATTACCATTTTTGATCAGTATATATTAAATGAGAAAAACATTTGCTGTGGTAATAGAAATTGCAGATATAATATATTACTTTATTCAGAGAACCATTTGTCTAATTCATATATATATATATATATATATATATATATATATATATATATATATATATATATATATATATATATATATATATATATATATATATATATATATATACACACATGTATAATCTATTGCATGAAAAGAGTATCAACATCGTGTACTCACCAGCGAATCTTGTAACATACATTGAATCCATAATACAAATATTTCTATCGAAAATATCCACAAACGGATGTAAAATATTCAATAATTTTGTCACAGATCATTATGTAACTAAATACAATGAAAAAGAAAATAAAAAAATTACGTAACGGGTGTATGTAATGAATGATGAAAAAGTATGTCCGACGATTAATAAACGGTGTCTGTTTTTTTTTTTTGGTCTTTGAGAAAAATACCTGTAATAAATTACCTGAAATTTCGGAAGCCATGCCACGACTGTGTTGTATCCAAATTCGTGTTATAACGGGGCGGGTTATATCGGGGTCCCACTGTACTTTTGCTGCATATAATAGTATTGGATCTAGTTTCTGATCAGAAGTGGCCTAATTGGCAAAAATTTGAAAGACCACAGGACACTGTAAAATAAAAAATGAAAATATTTGATGACATGGAAAATAATCTGAAAAAGTGTATTCATTGCATTCTGAGTACAAAGACATATCAATTCTCAAATGTAGAACACTTTGAAATGAAAAATGGTTGGCATAAATTTTTAAGTGCACAGAATTCCCAAACATCATGGCAAAAAGTCTCCCCCATTCATTTCTGGTTGACGGATGAAGGACTCGCCTGTCAAACATGTCTTTGAACAAGTAAACAAATATTACTATTTATTGCCTTATTCCAACTTCTGGATTTTGTGGTAATTTCCACACATGATGAAATATATCCAGTATTAATGTAGGAAATGAAAATATCCTATATGAATAAAACAAGAAATATTCATATTAACTATTTTTAATTAAGAGATAGAAGAATGTTTAAAACCTTAATTGATTAATGTCTACTAGTACATGTACTGTCATTAGAAGGAATATTTTAGTTGTTGGAACAAAAAATTCATTTGGTTTTGAAAATCTACATAGATTAAAAAAAATATTGAAAATTTGCCAAAATCAAACAGGAAGTCATACTACCCAAATTACTTCATTTTTATCATTTTACCATGTTAAAGTTTGCATGGTGCAATCTATCTTTCTATCTTTATTACTTTAAAATTTTTTTTTTTTTTTTTGGGGGGGGGTCTTTTAACTAATTGGTTATTCCAACATTAAGAAACTGATATTACAATACTATATATAGATTTTAGTGTTCAATGTTCTTTACGTTTAAATTCCTAGATAGAACAATTTTCTACAAATACAGGCATCTGCCAGTCTGTCAACATAAAAATATTTGGGATAGGTCATATAAATTTCCCAACATAAATAATATTTGGGATAAGTCACATAAATTCCCCAACATAAATATTAATTAAATAAGAAAAGAAAAGACGAAGAACTATTTTTCGTGATCTGTGAGAAAGACGTGAGGGAGTATAAGTATCAATGAGAGAAAATTCAACATACCTCAAGGAATGGCAGGCTATTAAATAGGTTAAAATACGATTTTCTTGATTCTTGGTTAGATAACGGGAGAGAGGAAATATGGGTGAAATCCTGCTAGTTATTAAATATTCATATATTCAGATATGCAAATTAGCCAGCTAAAAACGATGGTTTTGATTAGTTGTACATTTCAAGGAAACAATCCCATAAACCACCAAGTCTACTTCCTGCTTCTGTTTGAACCAAAATTCGTGTGAACGCCTTTCAAATTTGAGCAATAACGATTATTAATTGCTGCATCTTACAGAGGTCTCGCTAGGATTTTAAAACTAAGAGTTCCGGACTCTTCCTTTGGGAAAAACAATAGTCCTCCAGCAAAGTTGCAGTCCTTTACCAGAAGCAAATTGTGCATACCTGAAATGGCTATATTTCCAAATAAGTAAAAACGGGTAGCCATCGAGTTTAAAATTTTAACTTGGTTACAGCACTCACATGTAGCCTTTGGGCTCGGGAAACCTCTTCATAGAAAACACTAGGTACCAAATATCCTCCTATTTTCATATAATCCCGATGGGACAAATTTAAGGTTAAGTTAAATTAAATGGAATTTCTTTTAAAAAAAACACACAAAAACTACAAATCAGGGGACATACACTCATAGATAAAAACACTTTTTTTAGATTTTTAAAATAGGTAGAGGGGCATCTGTCTGGTGCCCTCCCCACCCCAAATAAAAAGACATGTAGCCCTTGTTTGTCCATTAGAGTGAGAGTGAATTATGTCAGGCCAAGGAAAGGTCTTATTCCAAGCACAAAGTTAGGCATCACACATAGTGTTCCACGTGAAATGCCAGTTCTATCAACTTCTGTTGAATTTCCTTACAATCTTTGTCGAGTAGCCGTTTAACCCAGAATTCTTATCCAAATTTGCATACAGCAATTTGTCACATGAGATCACATGCACTACTTTTTTGGTTACACTTGCAAATTAACACAATAAATTGAATAATGAAAGCTAAAGTTATTTATTTGATGTAGTATGTACTCTTTTAGTTATACACATGTACATCAATGGGTAATTCTGCCTCTGAAATCAATCATTATAAATATCAGCACATTTTGTCACTACTCTGCAGCTATAGTCTGTGTCTACATCCCCGTTTGTTTGTACCCCCCTGCCAATTTCAGTAACGAAAAGCATAAACAAGATAAAAAGTCAATAAATCTTACTCCATTCATTGACGTATAATTTCTAACCTGATTGCGACCAGGGTGTCTATAACACCTTTATCGTCTGTGTGTCTGATGCTTAACGGAAATTTTCATACTAACACGACACCATATTGCACACAATTTGGGTAAGTATTTTTTCCGCAAATATAGGAACGTCATTGCTTCTATTTGGTTACTCCCGGATACTTCCGTCAACTACGGTAAGGTTAAGAGTTATATCCGTTTGCCACTTATAAAATCTACCTTCTATGTACATACATGCGTATTTATGCATCCGCCCTTTGCTGAAAATGGACTTGTCCAGGAACTGGAAATTGATCTCGAGGATGGCCATGGTTGTAATGAAAACTTCCGTTGACATTGAATCAACCTATCGCCTTGTATCGTACGAAATTGCATTGTTTGTTGCCTGAAATCACATATTTATGGTATTAATTAAATTTTCTTTAGAAAGTTTGTTTGATACTTCAATGCAGTAACTTAAATGATTAGAACCATTGTGATATTCAATTCTTTTTCGAAACAGTTTGTATTATGTTTTATTATGTAATATTAATTATGAAATATATTGTGTAACGTATTGTTCAAAATTTAATCAAGGATTTTGTATGTATTTGCAATCGTAGTTTTGACTATTGTCTATTTGGGCAGGACAGCTAATTATATCAGACGTTTGTGTGATACCTTGTATTTCTCTCTAGCACCAATATAGTGTGCAGTTTAAAACTAAGACTTTGTAAGGTAGCATTGTTCAGGATGGACAATCCTGCGTGGAGTACAATGGTAGTGTAGGATAGCAGTGTTGTTTATAAGTAGAAAAAGGAGATCGTGGACGCTTGAGTGGTAACCAGTTTTATTGACCCTATACATGTTTTAGGTTATATTCTATTATTGTACCTCGGGGAGACATTTCTTTCATAGCCAGATAGAAGATGCACCAAAGTTGTAATTTCATCTTTCTGCATTAAAAAAAATTCTTTGGCATGCTTCTAAGACAAAAATGAAACTATCTTTCTTACTTTTGTCTAATTATTCTTCTTTAGAAATGCTTGTGTTTTCGTTGAGGCACTGTGCTACTGAACATCTGACCTGTTCGCTCCACTTGTCTTGATCATGTGCCAATGCCTGTGTCTGGTCCATTCTGTGATGTTGTCAGTCCACTTTTTCTATGTCTACCTTTCCTTCTGCCACATTGCACGCTGCCCTGCAGCACTGTTGGCTCTAGTGGCATGGCCATACCATTTCAGCTTTCTCTTTTTGACAGTGGTGAGGAGGTCTTCATAATAGCCTACTTTGCGCCCTATGGTGTTACGCACTTCTTCATTGGTGATGTGGTCCATTTAAGAGATGCAAAGGATAGCATCTCGTTTCAAGTGCCTGGATTCTTCGTTGTAATTCTGCTGTCAGGATCCATGACTCACATGAATACAAAATATTGAGATGACTAGTGCTCTCTGATGTTACTTTTCAGATAGATATTCTTGTCTCTCCAGATGGGTCTTTGCTTTGTCATAGCTGCCGTTTTTTGTGCTGCAAGTGACAAAATTTCTGCTCTTAATCTGTCTTCCATGATTTTGGAACCAAGATATTTGAACTGGCCCACTGTTTCCAGTTCCTTCCTCTTTTAATCTTGGTTGAGATTTGTTTGCCACTATTTGAGTAGTAGAGGGGGTGAACAGACCACGTTTAAAACAAAACTAAAACCTCTACAGAGACTGAAACTAATTCAGACAAACTAGAAATGACCATTTTGATTTCGTACGAGGTGTCTATTTGTTAAACCAGGAATGTTGTGAAATCGAAAAACAGAAATTGTCTCTGACATTTGTTGTCGCGGTTTTGTTACCTGCTAAGGTTTGAACCGAATATTTGATAAAGTCCGATATGATATCTTGATCTAGGGTCATGCAAATTTATCGTTTTAAATCCATGCGGGTTTGACTGAGCGTGACTAAAGAAATTTCTAAAATGAATTATGTCCATTTCTCCGCTGCACCAGGTCTGGTGAATATTTCCAAGTGTATGTGTATCAACTCCATTAAACACAGCAAGAATATAAGTTATCCCTGATCACTTTTGGTATTTGTGTATATCTCTGAATAACATAAATCACATCAGTATTTTTATGCCTACCGCGTGAGAATATCCTGGCAGGGTTTGCTTGTTTATCCAACATCACATCAGCATATACGACTAAATTATTAACACTTCCATCAATAGAATCAACACTCGGTGCTTCTTCAATATCAATGATAAATTCAATAACATCTTGATCGTTTAACGATTTCGCATTTAAATCTTTTAACACATCATAACATCGCTGATCATCTACAGATGGTGCTACCAAATACAATTTGTCCCATTTTAATCATCTCATTATGAGATTAAGTAACAACTGCGTCTTGCCACTTCAAGATGGTCCAATTATAATCATTCGAATAGAATTTGGTACCGCTGCATCATGCTTAACGGGTTCTCGTATTTTTGTTGCCGAAAAATGAATTGCATTCATGTTATTATAAATAAATTATGGATTTATATTGTGTTAAATCTAAGACGCGTACTAGCACAAACGACTTGACAACAATTACAACAAGCAATAACAGATCAGCACTTGCCGTTAAGTGTGTACAAAATGGTACAAAAAATTTTGATTTGTTTCTATGAAATCGGGTAATGATTTTTTAAAAACGGGGGAGGTGATATTGCAGCAAAATTGACAAAACTTCCAGGGACTCCATGGGGCAAATAGCCAGGAGAAAAACATTTTCCAGGATATAATTACTGCGGCCCTGGAACCAGACTCGATATCCGTCTTGATAGCCAAGACCAAACAAGACCAGGTGAATATCCGATAAACGCTATTGATAAGGCGTGTCATGCTATCGATGTTGCTTATAAAAGTAGCTATCTGCAACATAGACATATCGCAAATGTGAAATTTATTTCTATCACTGATAAATCTTTCAAGGAATCATTAGCTAGTTGGTTAGTAAGATCTGTGATGAAGGGTAAACTGGTATTAGGTGCTGATAATTAATAGTAATATGGAATATATTATTCCCCAAGAGGCTACTGGAAAGGTAAATCAGCAATTAATAAACTTGCCAGTGCGGCAAAAATAAAAAAGTTACTGCAGCAGATTGGTTATCAAGACAAGCGATATGGCAGATTTATCTACCACCGCCTAAACAAATTCATTTTGCACATTTTAATGTCAGCGCTCCTAATGCAGTTCATCAGGCTTATATATTATTTATACCGCATGATACTGTTAAAAGACGGACTTACAAGTATCCATTAACTGTAGTTGATGTTGCGAGTAGATACAAAAAAGCTGAAACAATATTGACTAAGGCTGCATCAGAAGTATCTGTTGCGTTTGAACGAATTTATCAACGAGGACCTTTGCAATGACCACAATTATTACAAGCTGATCCTGGCAAAGAATTTCAGGGTGCAGTGTTATCAACGATGAAGTATCATAATGTCACCATCAGATGAGGACATACTGCAATACACTGCAATCAGGCAGTTGTTGAGGGATTTAATAGAACACTTGGATTTGGATATCAATATGCGAGAGAATTTATCGAGGATAAACGATCACGTGAATGGGTTGCAAGATTACCAAGTGTGATAACTGCACTAAACAATGAAATTACTCGAACAATCAATATGAAACCTATTAAAGCGATCAAAAAAAGTATATACCCGTGCAAAATACACAAAATGATTTTTCAAAACAGTGAATACTCTGTAATGTCACTGTGAGATATTTATATGAACCAGGTGAACTTGAAGGTGGTAAAATAAGAGCTACTGATCCTATTTGGAGTGTCACGTGGCATAAAACATCTAACATAACAAGATCCACATGTAGACCTGCAATCTATAGATTAGATTCAACTGCTCCTCAGCGTGGATTTACACGTGAACAGTTACAAGTGATACCCGATGATACAAAATTACTGCCATGATCACTTAACTAGCACCTCTGCGTCTGTTACACTCCAGACACGTCAACATAACATTTTCTCGTGTATGACCAGAACGGCTTTCTGAGGGGCCTCCAGTGGCCAAGTGGTCTAAAGCGCTCTCTGTTACGGATTACTGCCGTCTCACCTCTGTCTGCGTGGGTTCGAGTCTAAGATTCGGCTAATGTAGTTATGTGAGAAAGTTTGCCAGTAGCTTCTCGTGGATCGGTAGTTCTTTCCGGGGGTTTTCCCGGGTTCGTCCTCCACCAATAATACTGGCCGCCATGTATAGCCTATCGTGTGCTGAAAAATGGCGTTAAACCCTAAAAAAACTCGTGAAACTGCGAGATAAACTAAATTCGACCATTCGATGCCATCAACTACGATCCAAACAATTGTATCAGAGATGGTTAACCCATGAGATGAGTGTATCGTCATTGCGTATCCTAAAGTCCAGGGAGATTTGTCAGCGCGCAATGCATCTTCGACAACACTGATATCAACCAGAACAATATCATTTAACACGAGAATTTGTTTTTTGTTTTCTCAGGAATATCAACTTCAATATTCTGTTTTCGTGAATCAGCTGGTCTAAAACACAATGGCACTGGAAGTGTTACGAATTTCTCTTTAAGTAATTGAAACAACCGCTGTTGAAGTGTGTCTCTGACCATCTTTCTACTTGCCACTATCAAATCGTTTGGACCCCACGTTTCCCAAAAATCATTTAACTGGGTTTCTGAAATTATTTCACACGCTATTTCGCACTGAATTTTATCCGGTTGTAACCTGATTAATTTCTTGAACTCACTTAATTCTGGATCAATTGCTCTATGATCAGTATTAATTTCTTCATAATAAGCTACAAAATTCTTCAGCCAATTGTGTGGAGACAAACCGACAAATGGTGGTGGTTGACCATGATCGCCACACATTATCACAGTTGTATTCGCTAGCAATATCCAATCAAGAAACATTTTTAATATATCCAACGACACTGTGCATATCTCATCACAAATAATGATTTTTGGAATATATATCTTACCCATTCGATCAGGAGTCCATGCGTACCTTTATACCAAAAAAAAAACTGTGATAAGTGCAAGAATTAACTCTTTGGTGTTTCATCTTTCTGGTAAGTCTGTGTGTGGGTGTTAGCACAATCATGTCTGACTTCTCCCGAAATAATTCGATAACACGAGTCGTCTTCCCAGACCCGCCACAGCCGTTTAAGTAAACGGTTTTATATCTACATACTGGATCGGATAACAATGGTGCATTCGATAGTTCTGATATTTGATTATTTTTCATATAATTATTTTCAATCGTAACATCTGCTGATTTAGAATAATCGTGCAACATTTCTTGTTTTATTCCCCATGACCCCCAACACTCATCAGAATTTGTAAAAGGAATCATTGCTTCTTTATGCTTGATATCTATATAAAATGATTCCGTGGCGACTCTGACCGCAAATTCAGGAAATCTATTTATCATCGATAGCAAATTGATTGAAACATAAGCCAGCATAAACTACCTTAGATGTGTGTATTGTGGAGAGTCGCCATCAATGTAGCTAACAATTGTACCAAATTTTGTTCCATCGGACAAGTAAGCAATTTCATGATTGACATATATATTCTTGGCTGTTGCATCCACGTTTATAAAATCGTATTCAGCATCATATGGAATCAGACAAGAATAATGCCGCTTGTGATCATATGCTCCACCCTTGGTGAATTTACCGATTATTCTTCTACCGAGATCTTTAGCGTTTTTATTATTGATTTGATAAATCTCCGCAGATTTTTTAAGAATATAGTCTTCGTCGAGATCAAGAAATTTTCCCTTGTAATCGTTAATAATCTTATGAAGACTATCGGGCTGTGGTAACCAAACTTCAGTCTGTGCTCGATATGATATAATTGCCTCACCGACAATCAGCGATATAAGTATTTTACAATCGATCATATACCGTAATAACACTATTGGTACCCAGTATTTTTCAGATATATGTCTACCAAAACAAACATAACAGCACGGATGAAGTCCTTTAGCGAATTCGAATGATACCACACAAGCTAATCCGGTTAGATCAAAATCGGGTATTGGTTTATTAATTGAAAGTCATGTCATTATCGTGGGTGGGATGTCCAAATCGTTTAAAATATCTAACACTTTCTCTATATCCGAGGAAACTTCCTGGATAACACGCAACCATATCAACCGAAAAAACGTTTTAGGAATCATATTTGATATTCCATAATCCATATTCTACACAACTAGCTTGAACATCTGAGAGAAAGTCAAATCGTGTTGGTTTCCACAGATTTCTCTCTCTGGCGAAATGAGCTGCAACTGACGGGACTGTAAAACACTTTTTTAGTAATTGCTCGGTATTATCCTTTGAAAATTTCTCAGCTAGTTTTTTCATCGTGCTGTGAAGATATTCCGTACGGTATATTTCACCGTTACGTCTTACAAATTGGTCGAATTTACCATCTTGTTCTTCAAAACTCTGAAATAACCACACTGACATGATCGTTTTTACTTAGAGTGTGAATAAAATCAAACAAATTTCCCCCAGAGAACTGTACCGGAAAGTATTTTACGGTTCTATTTCGTGCAAATATTGTTACTGCGTTAGTCCACGCGAGCGCATTATCATCAATGATCTTGATTGGAGCCCCTTTCGATTTATATTTTGATTCGTATACTATTTCTCCTGTTATAGTTGCTACGGTTATTGGGAATTTTAATATCTCAGCCACATTTTGTATTACAGCTCCAAAATCCTTGACTGTTAGTGCCCATTTGTTTATTTTGTTACGTCTTATATCTGTCAACCTGTTTCCACGCAACGCATTTTTAAAATGCTCTATCACTCGTTCGGCTACACAGTTTATTCTTGACTCTGTTAACGGTGACAGTTTCATAGGTTTCAATTTCTCTACACTTGGTTTTTCATTTATCGGATAAATCCCATAAACAACCGCGGTCACAGGATAAGCTCGCTCATAATACAGTTTGTCAATAAGGGTCAATATTCCTAGTTTGGAATCCTAGATCACGATGACATTTTTTTAATTAGTTTTCAAGATGGGGTCGTATTTATCAAAGTAATCCAATTTGTTGTTTCTGATAGTATAATAAATTTCACTCTGAAAAAATAATGTTGATGATCAAGATGCGATATCATCCTCGATGCTCGTTTGTCATTCATGGTAGCATCAACACCACCAGCGATTCGAAATGTTGTCCAGGAGTGAGATGCTCCATCGCTTTTAAATTCGTTAAACGCTTCATGGATTTTACCGATTAAACTTTTATCGTTCATTAGGCCCTTACTCGGTGCATCTAGAGATTCTATCGAGATTGAATTTAACATTTTTCCAGGGTTTGGTTTTGGATAATCTCTGGAACTCCTCCATATTATAATTAAAAGAAGTATTTAAATAAAGATATTTTATATAATGAATCACTGTAAATGACTGATGATAGGATCCGTAACCGTTTGTAACAAATCGTGCAGAAAGGAATTATGTGGATATCATTCACAGAGTTTGCGACCAGGAAGCTTAGGTTCGAAATCCTGTATACGATGTGTTGTTGGAGTACAAGGAAAACACAGCCGTGTGTCAGTTGTAGTGGTAAGCGATACAGAGAACTTAAGCGTTATTATGATAAAAGAAATAATAATGCCGACATTGTCAACAATAAAGTCATAACAATTCCCGAGGACTATATTACTAAATTCTCAACAAATAATAATTAAAACAAATAATCAATTAGACAAATATATTGTATATAAATGAGCCAATAATTTCAACCACATCATACGATCAGCAACTATGAAGGATCTCGTGATGGTGTAGTCAGAAACCGCAGGCTGAAAAAAAACTGGGAACTGTTCATCGTTAGGGGTATCTTAGGTTTACTGCTGGGAAAAAAAAGATATTTAAATAACAGGTTCGTGTTCGAAGTGTATATAGGAGAAATTCCAGATGATTTTGTGATTGATCATATTGATGGCAGTCCAAAAAATAATCATTTAGAGAACCTTCAAGCTATTACACAGCGTGAAAATACCAAATGCGGTCGCACAGGAATGTATAAAAAAAATTTGCGAAATCTTTACAATCTATAAATGTTGAGACGGGTGAAGAAAGAATATTTCAATCGAAAAAGGAGGCTGGCAAGTATTTTGATATTTGTATACCCTCGGTGCGAAAAAGTAGCAAAAAATATATATAATCCGCGCTTTCTAAACGATTTTAGGAAAAATTCAGTTTACATATTATATACACTAATCCTATTACCAAAGGGAGATAATTCCAACGGGGATATGTGTCTGATTGTTGATAGAGTTACTGCCCTTTTATATGGATTTCCCCGTTATTTATTAATAGACATAATTCACAGTCTGAGTAATTTTTTCTTAACTACGAATATATATTCTTGTTAAGTTATTTCAACTACGAATATAAGTTTTATTCCAGCTATGAATATATATATATATACATATATATATATATATATATATATATATATATATATATATATATATATATATATATATATATATATATATATATATATATATATATATATATATATATATAATTGTTAAGTTTATTCCAGCTATGAATATATATTCTGTTAAGTTTATTCCAGCTACAAGTATGTCTAGGTTAACTATATAATTATTTCAAAATATAAATTTGATAGATTTGAATAATAGCGTATACGGTAATGCGGTTGAGTCTTGTCCCGGGGCCCAGCGATCGAATCTCGTGGCAGGCATTTTTGTCGACGGTACCGATTTGTATGGTTTTCTATATGATTGGCGTTCTTCCCCAAGCTCAAATTTCAACAGAAAAAATACACACCCTCCCAATGAATTTAATTGGGGTGGGTACTGTTTTGTACCCCCCAGGAATTAATTTCATGGGAGAGGGTGTGCAAAAAAATCTGTTAAATTGACAGAATGACCCCCATTTGTGTTTGTGCCGTCCTTTTATTTATGTACTGTGCCGTCCTGTATATAACTGTAAATATTATATATAACATACAACTGGAAATATAACTTGTAAATACTGTGCCGTCCTGTATATAACTGTAAATATTATATATAACGTACAACTGTAAATACTATATGTACTCGTTGAACCTGCTGGAATGTCAATGACATTCCAAGGGCTCATACCAAAAATGTGCCGTCCTAACTGTACTGTGTCGTAAGTCACCAGACATGCCCTCTTGAGCCCCTAGACTGTTGTTTGACAGTTTAGAGGCTCACAAAGGGGGTTGTGTTTCGCGTGCTGCCCCTGAGCCTACTGAGATGTCATAGGACACATTGGGGGCTCAAATGGGGTTGTGTTGTCTTATATTGTTACGGCTATTTGATTTAATTTATTTATTTTTAATTGTTAAATCCAAATTTATCATTTAGGGTTTAATATCCATTAATTGGGAAATTATTCTAGAAAAGTTTAGGCTGACTTAGATTGTAAACAAGTTTTGACCTTGGCTTGTTTGACCTAAATCCTGACCTTGCTTTAGACATTGTCAACAAGCCTCTAAAACTATTGGTCAATTTCAAGGACAACACTTTTATTTTTAGGGTGGGAAGTGAATGATTTCCTTCTAGAACATTCCATTATTACGTGACTTGGGGAAGGTAGCTTCTTTCTGTGACCTTAGAGGAATCACATGATTCCTCTTGTTTACGAGGGAATTACATATATATATAGCTGTGTTTTGGAGGTTAACTTTAGTAGAATTTGGGCTTATTTTAAAGTTAAGTTGTGTATTTCATGTTTGAGTGTTATAATTATTCTGGACTTTGTGTCAATTCATTGAAGAAAGAGGATTATTATTTATTTGGAGGAGAAAACATGTGCTCATAATTCATGCGGATGATAAATTAAACAAGAACTAAATCACGTGACATTGTCAGCCATTTTGGATTACATCGTCAAGATTCGAACCTGGAACTATTAGAACATTTATTTATCAGGACTATTACAATTCCATTAGTGGATTATTTTTGTGAATTCTATATTGGATTAATGTTGGATTTGATTCTCTAAAACTAAGTTTATTTATTTTATGAAAATAATTGTACTAAATAAAATCATTGTTAAAGTTATACAAGCTTGTTAGTTTTCACTCTTTCTGTGTTGCTGCTTATTCGAGCCTAAGCACGTAACATAGAAATTGGTGGCTATCGTCTGGGATTGAGATTTGAGATAAATTTGAATTTAAATTTGAATTTCCCCTAGTTTTTGAGAATTTTAAATCTTTAGTGAGACTGACACGCTTGTATTAAAATGACATCTAAGGTAGAAATATTTCTTTCTAATCCTATCCAGGAGCAATTAGATCTTTTCAAAAAAGATGAGTTGGTTCAACTTTCCAGGAAATACGATCTTTCTGAAGTCAAGGCTTCTTTAACGAAACAAGATATCAAAAAGATTTTGGTCCAGTATTTGGTAGAACAGGATCTTTTGGAATAAAGTGCTTTGATTCCAGTCAGTAAGTCTACAACAGACTCTGACATTAAACTGAAGGAATTAGAATTAAAATTCAAGATGGAATTAGAGTTGAAGAAGCTGGAATTTCAGAGAGAGAGTGAATTAGAGTTAAAGAAGCTGGAGTTTCAGGAAAGGGAGAAGAGAAGCAAATTGAATTACAAAAAGAGCAGATGTTGATTGATAGAGAAAAAGAGGAGAGAGAGAGAAAGGAAAGGGAGAAAGAAAGACAATTAGAATCTGAAAAAGAGGAGAGAGAGACAAGAAAGGGAGAAAGAAAGACAATTACAATCTGAATTAGAGTTTAAGAAACTGGAATTTCAGGAAAGGGAAAAAGAAAGACAATTACAATTTGAAAAAGAGAAGAGAGAGAGACAGGAAAGGGATAAAGAAAGACAATTACAATTTGAAAAAGAGGAGAGAGAGAGACAGGAAAGGGAGAAGGAAAAACAATTACAATATGAAATTAGAATGAAAGAAATGGAGCTGGCAAGTGAGAATCACCATCATACTTCAAATCAAAATTTTGATTTAGCAAGGAATATTAGATTAGTGCCCCCTTTTAAAGAAAAAGAAGTAGACAAATATTTTATTCTTTTTGAAAAAGTTGCAGAAAATTTAAAGTGGCCAAGAGAGAATTGGACTCAGTTACTACAATGTGTAATTACTGGTAAGGCTAGTGAGATTTACACTTCACTGTCTGTTCAGCAAAGTGGTGATTATGACGTTGATAAAGAATGCATTTTAAGAGGTTACGAGTTAGTTCCTGAAGCTTATAGGCAAAAATTTAGAAATTACAGAAAAGAAGCTGGACAAACTCATGTCGAATTTGCTAGACAAAAAGAACAGTTTTATGATAGATGGTGTTTAGCCAAGAAAGTCGAGCAAGATTATCAAAATCTCAAGCAAATTATAATTGAAGAAATCAAAAACTGTGTCCATAATGATGTTAAAACTTATCTTGATGAGCATCAGATTGAAACCTTGAAAAATGCTGCTCGAGCTGCTGACGAATATTCTTTGACACATAAAGTTCCTTTTGTTAACAAGACTTCTACTCAACAATGTAATGGCAGAAAAGTATTTCCGCCTAATTCAAGCCCTTCTAAAACTCAAACTAACACAACTTTCAAAGATCAGACTTCAGAGAAGTTTGATTCTAGATCCTTGTCTCTTCCGACGTGTAACTTTTGCAAGAAAAAATGACACGTTATTTCTGATTGCTACAAATTGAAAAATAGGCATCAGAATCAAGACAGACCTGTTCCAAATGCTCTTATTTCCAAAAGGTCAAGGTCACAGTCGTGTATTGAAAGCAATACAGTTGTTGGGTCTAATAAATCCCAGTCTGATTTTGATATGGAGAATTATGAACCATTCATATCGAAGGGTTCTATATCACTCTTAGGTGATTCAGCCAATCCCACCCCTATTAAAATTTTAAGGGACACAGGAACTTCTCAGAGTCTTTTATTATCAGGTACTTTGCCTTTATCTGAGAAGTCTTCTTCTAATGAAAGTGTTCTTATTCAGGGAGTAGAGTGCGGCGTTGTTAATGTTCCTCTCCATTGTGTAAATTTGTCATCAGACTTAGTATCAGGACCTGTGACAATCGGAACGGTCTCGGTTTTACCTGTTGAGGGAATAGATTTATTGCTTGGCAACGACTTAGCTGGAGACAAGGTTGTGGTTAATCCACTTGTAACTGACAAGCCTAATTTGGATCAGAAAGTTGATCCAATTGAAAAAGAAATCCCTGATATACTTCAAGCTTGTACAGTTACTAGAGCTATGGTAAAGAAAGCTCTTGAGAATGAAGTTGAAAAGGGCAGTATTCCCTTATCTGACACCTGCGTGGGTCAGGTTTATGATGTTATAGAAGACAGCATTCCTTCAACTGACGCTTGTAAAGGTCAGGTTTTTGATGAGGTCACTTTTATTCTTGGTTTAGATCAATCGGAAGGTATTGATCATAAAGATCCTCTTTTAACAACTCATTTTCTTAATCTCTGTGATAAACGACAGTCACTTGTCGTTGAACAGGGAAAAGATCCTGAGATCTCCTGTTTGTTTCAAAGGGTCATAAATGAGACTGAAGTCACTGAAGTTCCTGTCTGTTATTTCATTAAAAATGGAATTCTTATGAGAAAATGGAGACCTTCCGAGGTACCTGTTGGTGATGAGTGGTCAGTGAACTATCAAATAGTAGTTCCAGAACCTTACAGACAGGAAATACTTAATCTGGCCCATGAAACTCCTTTGGTTGGTCATTTAGGGATTAATAAAATGTATCACAAGATCTTGACTCACTTCTATTGGCCAAAAATCAAAAGTGATGTTGCCAAATACTGTAGATCTTGTCATCCTTGTCAAATGGTAGGAAAAACCAATCAGAAGATACCTAAGGCTCATCTGCAACCTATTCCTGCCTTTGACGAATCATTTGGTAGAATTATGGCAGATTGTGTTGATCCCTTACCTAAGACCAAGTCAAGTAATCAAAGTTAAAAATGAAACTATGGTTTGAAAGAACTAAAAGGGAGAGAACTTTTGAGTCTGATAATGGAGTTGTGTTACTCTTGTTCATTCTTCTTACTTTTCTTCAGATTAGATATTATGGCCCTTACAAAGTTAAGAAGAAAATGAATTAGTTAAGTTATAGTATTAGTGCTCCTGGGATCTAAATTAATTATAGAAGTACCAGTATATTGAAAGAAATAGCCATGTTAAATATGTGATTAATTTAGTTGTCCCTGTCCCACTTAGTGAAGAAATATCGTCGGATTCTACTGACATTGGAGCGACAAATTGTTGGAATTCAGAAATTATGAAAAATTTAGACCAGAAACTTTCACAGTTGCAAGTGCAGGAAAGAAATTAACTGAAACTTATTATTATATGAGCACTTATGTCCAGATATTCTTACAAGGTCAAACAAAATTTTCATGACGTTGAGATTGAGAATTCCATGCAGAATGAGTCCACTCAAACAGGAATACTTGAAAAAGGAATTTCAATATTTGCTGGAGAATGATTTTATCAAGCCCAGTAAAAGTGATTGGAGTTCACTATGCATACTTGTTCCTAAACCAGATAAAACTTTCCGTATGTGCACTGATTAAAGGAAGGTGAACAGAGTGACAAAAACATATTCATTCCCATTAACAAGAATTGACTATTCTATTGATAAAATTGGGAATGCCAAGTATGTCACCAAAATTCTGACCTTCTGAAAGGATTTTGGCAGATTCCACTACGGGAAGAGCAAAGGAAAACTCAACATTGCGACTCTAAAAGGACTCTACCAATATAAAGAAAGTCCATTTCAACGTCTCATAAAAATGTTCATCTCTGTTCTAGAGATTTGTGACGTCATCATCTACAACGACACCTGGAAAGAACATCTAGCAACAATTAGAAAATTCTTTGACAGACTCACTAATGCGTGTCTGACTGTTAATTTATTTAAAAGTGAGTTCTGCCTTGCTAGAGTAGCTTTCTTAGGATATTTAGTGGGACATGGACAAGTTAAAAATTTGAGGCTATTTCTTGGTAATATAATTGTAAACACTCTTTCCCGTGTATAATTTATTATATTGTGTAATTTGTACTAGTTCTTTTAATCTCAAATGTAAATTGGTTTGTGATAAAAAGAAAGTTTTATCATATAAACCTTTCTTTTTATTTTATAGGGGAAGGTGTTACGGCTATTGGATTTAATATATTTATTTTTAATTGTTAAATCCAAATTTATCATTTAGGGTTTAATATCCATTAATTGGGAAATTATTCTAGAAAAGTTTAGGCTGACTTAGATTGTAAACAAGTTTTGACCTTGGCTTGTTTGACCTAAATCCTGACCTTGCTTTAGACATTGTCAACAAGCCTCTAAAACTATTGGTCAATTTCAAGGACAACACTTTTATTTTTAGGGTGGGAAGTGAATGATTTCCTTCTAGAACATTCCATTATTACGTGACTTGGAGAAGGTGGCTTCTTTCTGTGACCTTCCAGAATCACATGATTCCTCTTGTTTACGAGGGAATTACATATATATATATAGCTGTGTTTTGGAGGTTAACTTTAGTAGAATTTGGGCTTATTTTAAAGTTAAGTTGTGTATTTCATGTTTGAGTGTTATAATTATTCTGGACTTTGTGTCAATTCATTGAGGAAAGAGGATTATTATTTATTTGGAGGAGAAAACATGTGCTCATAATTCATGTGGATGATAAATTAAACAAGAACTGCATCACGTTACATTGTCAGCCATTTTAGAGTACATCGTCAAGATTCGAACCTGGAACTATTAGAACATTTATTTATCAGGACTATTACAATTCCATTAGTGGAATATTTTTGTGAATTCTATATTGGATTAATGTTGGATTTGATTCTCTAAAACTGTAAGTTTATTTATTTTATGAAAATAATTGTACTAAATAAAATCATTGTTAAAGTTATACAAGCTTGTTAGTTTTCACTCTTTCTGTGTTGCTGCTTATTCGAACCTAAGCACGTAACAATATATGTGACCTCTGGACTTTCTAAGATGTTATAGGACACCTTAGGAGTTCACATGAGTTCGTTTATGTATGTATGTATATCTCTAAGCGTGATAAAATGTCATATGGCACCTTAAAACGAGTGGAGATTGTGTTGTCTTGTATGTGTGATCTCTGGACTTTCTAATATGTTATAGGACACCTTAGGAGTGCACATGAATTCGTTGATGTATATCTCTAAGTGTGATTTACAAAAATCAACAAATACAATTATCAGATAAATTAGATTGTTATAAAATCCTTTCTGACTTTCAATATCTATAAGACATTAACCTCGGAAACAGATATGTGTTACCGTCTCAATATACATTTATTTAGAAAATACAACAGGCCGTTAACGCATCATTAGCGAATAACAGCGAAATAGATAAGTTCGTATCTCTGTTTACCGCAGTAGAAAAAGAAAGAGCTGATCTATCAAAACAATATGAAGTTAAAAAGGTCATAAACTCGCGAGTTAGAAAATTAAAACAGCTGATTCAAAGTGAAAGTAGCTTGTAGGTACGCGAACCGAAGTAGGTCAGTACTATTATTTTTTTGGTACCCGCGCAACGCGGAAGTCTTTTAACTCTGTGATCTTAACACGGAAATTTTACGATGGAAATCTTACGATTTCACATAGAGATTTATTTGTAATAATCCCCCCTCCCACCAGGTCAACTAAATTATTAGATTGGTCGATGAGTTTAAAATTTATTCTCGTTAATAAATTATTATGACTCGAGTTATTGTACAATTAAAAATCCGGGTGGAACCAGTAGTGTAAACGAATGTAAAATGTATCCTTGCTGGGCCTGTTTTTATTTTTCGAGATTTATTTGGTAACTTCCATCAATAACATCACAGACTAGATTTACTGTGACCACTGAGGATATATTAACATTTCCATTCCAAGGGCTATATGTCTATCCATTCCGTCTGGGTCATTATTATGTTTGAATATGCCCATAAGGTGTGTTTTTTTCCATGTAGCGAGTATCAGAGGGAAGTTTACATTGATAAGATCGCTGAGTGTTTTCTTTAGTTGTTTGGTTGCAAGTTCAATGATTACAAATGTCTGTAATTTTTGTTTGGTTATTTTATAGTGATCAAGAAATACCAAATCTGAATGAAACCATACCTTATTATCATACAACTGAGTAACTTTAAAATTTAATACTCGATCACAAATTCGTAGATTAATGTACTCGATATAGTCTATTACTTGATTTATATGCTGAATTATTTCGATAATTTGTTGTTTTAAATCATCAGAAAAATTTTGTGTAGCACTAACAAATAAATTCCTTAATTTATCAAATGCTAGAATGACTTCTGGGTTTATTCTTTCTCTGAAACTATTAATATATCACTCATTTACAATCATTTTAAGATTCTGCCCTATAAAAACACTCGTAAACAGATCATTAATATTGGTGGGTATTTTTTTTTCACCATTTGCAAGAATAATGAATAATTTCTTTTCCCAAATCGGTTCTCTTTACTCTGGTTCTGCTATAAAGTTTTTCACATCTGTGGTAAAATCATTCAAGGTTGGATCTCGCGGCATTTGATATTTAGGTGGTGGGATTTCTGGCCATCCTAGCCCTGTTCTGATCGAACTATAATAGATATATACGACATAGCCGGGTGAGTTTATGTCAATCGCGGCTGATAATGTTGGTTTGTGAACTGCTATAGCGATTTTTTATTCTTTTCCTGGAATGCATTTTATTCCACGTTGGAATTCATTATTGATCTGTTCCATTTGATAATTTCCCCGATGGTATAGAAACAAAATTCCAATCTGGAGTTCCATCTGGTTTATTTTTACTCGCAATCCCTAAAGAATTATTCGGTTGCTGCCCACCAAATGTTTTTGATCTAATATTTGGCCAACTTTAGTATACTCGTAATTTTGTCAATGCGATTTCCCTTACCGGAATTGCAGTGGGGAAATTCAAACTGAATTCAGTGTTGATTGAGGTTATTGAGATTATGGTTGTCTTTGGCGGGTTTGTATTTGTGGCTATCTGTTAAAGTAATTCCATTGTTGATGTCATTGTTATTGTTATTGTGTTGTTTTTCTAATTTTGATGCTGCTGTGTGGTAGATGTTCATCATCGCCGTGAACTCGTTAACGGATATTGTTTTGTCATCGAGACTAGATGATATCAGCGAAGATAAATGGGAATATATGGTAGACGAAGTATGTAACTGATTTATATACTCGTGTAGCTTATTCTGACTGCATGTGGATATTTTGTTTGCAATTATGCTAGGAACCACTATAATTGTTGTAACCGTTGAAACACAAATTGTAACAACTACAGGTGCCAGCATTGTTACCGCTGAAAACATTATACCCGTTCCAGCAATAACACTTGAAACCGAATACACAATTATGTCAACGCGGGTAATACGCCTGCGATATTTTTTTATATTTGTTGTATATTCTTCAATGAGATTTTTTAGTACTCTATGACACATTAAATTGTACTGCTGAAAGCAGGGTCAATCTATAAATATCCCTGGACATCTGCAGTAATTTGAATGATGTTATTTTGAGGTGTCCAGGTGAAAGATCCATGATGTGTCGATGAAACGGTATTGATATTTTGCTTATGCGGTATCTTGATTTTATCAAGCCGTGCAGCGATAGCAGGAAAATCACTAACAATATTTTACTGTGTTTGTTTAATCCTATCAATAGTTGTTATAATATCAGAAAGTTTCATTGGGACAGTCAGCGGAGTACCAAAGAAATTATCTGCTGTCTCATCAATTTTTCTCAAATTCCTACGAATATTTCCAAACGCCTACATGAACATCATACTCAGCCCGCAACGTTGTTAGTTTACCATCTGTGATATTATATTCATCTCGCAGCGCTGTTAGTTTACCATCTGTGGTTTTATACTCAGCTCAACATAGTTTTTGGTCACAGCGTCAATATCCAATGTTGGATTGCCATGTGCGGTTATTTTATTCGAGTTCATGTTGAGGACACTCATCATTGTGTCACCGGATTTTTTTTACATCTCTTGTTGCCGATATTTCCCCCATAGATTTTTTCAAGCTCGAGAGAGCTCTCCCGTAAATATCAATCATTATATGTTAAGATCTCTCTAAAAAGCGATTACTAGTGTATTCATGTACTGTTTTATAGGGTGGTTTAGTCGATGATGATATAGCTTTAAGAACATTTATTGGTGGGTCGGTCATTATCTGTGTTGGTAGCGTTGAGTACCATATCGGAATTTTGTGAGGGGATTTAAATTGATTTGTATAACGCATAAATTCTTTAGGTGGCGCTAACCCATAGGAATCGAAATAAACGATTCCACGTGGGTCAATCGCGTATACAACCCAGAGAGTTCCAGGCCCAGTGTTGTTATCCAGATTAATGATACCGGTTTTTTCAGCGTTGTTTGGTTGTTGCGGTAATTGATCTCGCATAGAAACACCTCTGAAGTTTTTATCGCTAATGTTTTAGCAGCATCGAGTAAATCAAAATTTGACAGTGGTTTTAGTAATCCGTCCCTGGCAACTTCAGGCCGTTTCCTTTTACGAATCATCTCTTTTTTATATCCTTTTCCAGCTGCTTTCTTTAGTGCCATCCCAGCAGCGGTTCCAACTGCTCCTAACGCGGCAGCATTCGCGACTGTGGGGGCGACGGCGGCAATTAATGCTGGTAACGCAGTAACAGAGGAAATATACCACCTGATTTAATCATATCTTTGATCGCGGCCACAGAGAGAGTAACTTGAACACCATTTTTATCTTTTTTAGCATTATAAAAATGTTTAATCTGATGAGCTGTCAGTGATTCTGACCACCAGACATCTGATTGTGTTTTAGCGTTATTGTATTTTCTCGTCTTTTTAGCTGAATCCAATTGCAACTTTTTAATCTGACCAGGAGTCAGAGTAACACTAACGTGACTATATGACATTTTATTTAGTACGAGATTGATCTAATTGTCTACATGTTCACATGTTTTCTACTGGCGCATCAACTACCCTCATTCGTCCACCAACACTTTCGAGCAGTATTGATTTGGCACTGAGAATGACGGCAATTGCTTTGTAATCACCGAAAACAATTGGTGGACCTGCCGCGACAACGGGAAGTTGTGATACACGAGCTTCGAAGTATACTTCAACGACTGACTGTCTAGTTAAAAGTACTAAATCGGATATAAATTATCTAAAATCTAATTGTGATATTTTTTACCAGTATCTACATTTTGATCACGTCCCATAAATATCAGCAATCGATGATATGCGTGCTATTTGATTTTTCCTTAATTAAGTAAAATATTCACAGATGGTTCCTGTTGACCGTTTATTCTTAACGAGACCTCATTAACACCCACTTGATCAAATATAAAATTGCTGAGCTCCTGATAGTTTAATATCGTAAAATCTCGTAACATCCTGTATGCAATAAATATGTGTCGAGGCGCAGAAATGCCCCTGTTTGATGTAACAGTCCATGAAAATTCTCCATTAATTTTACTCTGCAGACTAGCTGTCGTTGTTCTTAGCCATGACAGTAATGATTTACCATCTACACTCATAAATGATAGTAACTTTTGGTTTGCGACGATCGATGGAATCATTACTGGCATCCATAATGAGAAATTTTTGTTATATTTACTTTACCATCAGCAACACCAGCAGCACCCCAGATTGCATCATTGTCATCGCCTTTTCGCACGAGGACAACTATGTGTGTAGCTACAA
This sequence comes from Unio pictorum, assembly GCA_030141615.1. NCBI lineage: Eukaryota > Metazoa > Mollusca > Bivalvia > Unionida > Unionidae > Unio > Unio pictorum. The sequence continues at coordinate 1,897,974 of JARLTB010000131.1, read as the reverse complement.
AGATAACTTTTCTAACATTTCTACAAAATCCAAATGTATGAGACAGTGAAATCGCGCATGAAAATAATCTACGCGGTCCTTGCAATATACTTCTGCGAGTAGCAAACCCTAGGTTGTAATTAAGATTATCACCTTTTATAATATCAAAGGAAGCACCTGTTCTCGGTTCATGTTAAACGTTGACTGGTTGTGGATCAGATGCAGTAGCTACTGGTGTCCGTAATTTGACATACTTATTATGATCAGTGTGATCAATACTATCCTTAGCAAACATCATAGATGGCTCAGATGATCTTGTATAATCATCAGAATATCTCGCTAACCCCACTTTTGTTGTGGCGATATCAACATCCTTCTAAATAGATTCAATCTCTCTTTCATCAGTCATATATGTAGCGCTACTAAATAATGCCATAATACCGTTATTCACAAAACCAGCTCGGGCATGATCTGCATATGGCGTATTAGCTGCATCATTTGTTACAAGTTCTCCTTCTACTTCAATAAATGCTTCAGCGGGTATAAAGTATTTACTTGTATCATTAACTTGAAGTTCAATTCTCCCTCGTTCATTTGGTTGGATTGCTTTATAGTAATAAAAGTGATAATTGTTTACAGAGTCATCTTTGTGCACTGGGGCATCCATATCCAATGCTGGGTTGGATGAATATTTAAACATTTCATTATATATTTCTCGATCTAAATCGGGATTACTAACCACTTCCCGCTATCATATTTGCAGAGATATTTCTTTGCGCATCAAATCCTTCATTTATCAGCGCTGCTAGTTTTTGATCCCCCGCTTGGTTTATTATTTTACTAACACTCGCTGACATAATCTCCGTAGATGGTAGTTTTACCGGTGGTGGTTTTTTTTTTCATCGAATCAGCGTGATTACTTTTTTATTAGCCGCATTAAATGCTTTACATGAAACATCACCAACAGCGCTAATACCTTTATCACGAATAACATCAATAGCTTTCATCGATAATTGTTTTCCGATTGGTACTACTTTTGGAGCCATCCTTGCGAATAACCCCTGAACAACATCACCAAGACCATCTCCATAATACACTTTATAAACAGGCAATCGTGAATTTACTATATAAGTCATAGTTGGCTTGTTGTGGTTGTAGTGTATGATCATCTTATCTTATTATTATTTATCTAATCGGGTGACAATTAGTCACTATGGTAATCATCCACAAGTTCATCGATAAATTCTTTATATACACTGATATCCATGATACCACTTTCAAATAATCGCCTACAGATATCAGCAGCTTCATTAATTATTTCCAGTGAGTTATTTCCAGCTCGTTTAGGGTGGACGGACCAACATTATAGGCGTCAACGAGGCTTCATTCTCGTAAATATTTAATAGAAGGGTCAATTCCGAAAACTATGGCTTCCTCCTCGTAAATTCTTAATAGAAGGATCGATTCGGCAAACTAAGGCTTCCTCGTAAGGGTCCATTTGGCAAAAAAAGAGGACGCCAATGTTGTTGGCACTCACCCTCTCTGCTGCTATGGGTTAACAATTCTTTATGATGAAAATCGCTACGATGAAAGTCCTTAGGACTTTACAAACAGACTAATTTGTAGGACCTCACCTCGTAGATCAATTAGATTATTGGACTGGTCAGTAAGTTTGAACTTAATTCTCGTTAGCGAATTATTATGACATTGCATTTAAACTAGATTAGTTGGGCCTTCAATAATTAGAAATCCTGGAGGAGCTGTTGGTGCAAATGAATATAAAATATATCCTTGTTGAGCTTGATTTGATCGCTCGAGATTTATTTGATAGCTTCCTTCGATAACATCACATACTAAATTCAATGCAATCACCGAGGATATATTTACGTTGAACGGAGCGATATGTCTACCGCCGTCTAAGTCATTATCATGTTTGAGAATTGTTGTTTGTGGTTGTGGCATTTTCTTCCATGTGTCATGGATTTTTTTGAAACCTTCATCGATGGCATCATTGAGAGATTTTTGTAGTTCTGAGATATTATATTCGTGTAGTTTGAGCGTGGGAATATCTTCTACGCGTATATTATACACTATAGCAAACTCTGTTCTCGTTTTAGAATTAATGTCACCTAATGGGTCACCTCTTCAATAATTTGCGAATGAAATGTTTCCATGTCATTGATGATTTTGTTACATGTTTCTACGACGCTGATAAATTCATCTCGGGTGAGAGTATCGGATTTAAGACATATTACAACAGCGAAAAATCATTTTTCATCGCTGTGAAATTTTCAGTGATTTTATCCTGTCGAGTTGCGTAATATCTTCGGTTGCGGTCGTCTATCATTCCAGTGAAAAAATTCAACTTGTTGTATTCGTTATAGCTTTTTACTGGATTATCGGGTTTTATCCTGTCGGTAATATAATCTAATTTTTGTGGTTCAGGATTAACTAGTTCCTGTCGAGGTGGGATTTCAGGCCATCCCAGTATAGTTCTTATAGAACTATGATAAATATCTACGACATAACTGGGCGAGTTTATCTCAATCGCGGATGATAGATTTGGTTCATGAACCATTATAGCGATTTTCGATTCTGTTCCAGTAATTGATTTTATTCTGAGTTGTAATTCAGTATCGATTTGTTCGATTTGATATGACCCAGACGGCAGCGAAACAACGTTCCAGTCTGGAGTTTCATCGGGTTTATTCTTATTCGCAAACACCAAGGAATTATTCGGTTGTTGACCGCCAAATGCTACCGACCTAATATTAGGCCAACTATGATATACTCGTAGTTTTGCAAGCGCGATTTCCTTCACTGGAATCGGAGTAGGGAAATTCACACTGAATTCAGGATTGGCTGATGTTATTGAGATCATGCTTGTTTTCACCGGGTTTGTGTTCTCCACTATTTGTTGAAGTAGTTCTGGCGGTGTTGTCATTGTTATTATTATTATCCTGCTCTAATTTCGATATCGCGGAATCATAAATACGTACCATCGCTGAAAACTCGCTATCTAATATAAATGTGTTATCGAGTGACGAGGATATCAACGAGGACAATTGGGAGTATGCGGTTGACACAACATGAAATTTAACTACGTAATCTTGCAGTTTAAGCTGGCTGCATGATGATATTTTTTTGTTATAATCGAAATAATTCCCGCGATTGTTGTCGCCGCTGATATACAAATTGGAACAGCTATCGGAGCAATCATTGTCACCGAGGAGAGTATAATACCAGCTCCAGTTATTACACCGCCCACCGAGTACACGGTAACATCAACTGCGGTGATTCTTCGTCGGTATTTTTTTAATTTTTGTTTGATACTCCTCAGTGAGTGTTTTGAGTTTAGTTTGAAATTCTCTAACCTGATCATGTCGATATTGAGATACTGAAGGTATCGTCGGTGATGAAATAATCGGTGATGACATTTTATTTCCAAATCAGTCTAATATTTTAATTTAGTTGTTTGCTTAAATCCTCTACGAATTCCGCATACCATGTTACTGAAGCCCTAGCCAGATTATTATCAGTAGATGTTATCGTGAACTGTTCAGTTGTATCCTTGTCCATAATCGTTGATATCATATTGTTGACCCCAGATGAACTCGACGATGATATACTAAATTGAGTCGGTGTCACTAGTGCTAATCGATAAATACCTTTAATGGCTGCAGTTATATCTAATATGTTGTTTGTAGGTGCCCACGCAAATGATCCGTATTGAATCGTGTATACTACGTTGTTGGTTCTCTCATGAGGAGTTTTTGTTTTTTCAAGTATTTTTACCATCCTCGGTAGATCATCCTTGATAATATCATTGGTTGCTTTAATATCAGCATTGATAGCTTCTATTTGCCGATTAATCGCGGCTATTTCATCGAGAGATTTTTTAATATCCGCGAGTGATGTTGCGACGGTCGGCGGAGTTCCAAAGAAAAGCACTATGACGTTTCTTCGAAGCGCAGTAAATTGTTTCACGTGATTTTCATGTTCGTTATCAAACTGTATTTAATCGTCCATGGCGGTTTTTATCGATGAAAGTTTTGGTGATGTTACCAGTGGATCGCCAAATAAAATTATAATAGATTGTTCTAAATTTAATTGTTTTCTATCGAGAGATCCTAATTTATCTGTAATCGTCGAAACAAGTACACCTTGCTTGAGTTTACCCTGATTGGAAAACAACGCGATAGTATCCTCTACTGCGTTGCGTTGTTTAACTAAAATATCAACCAGGGAAACATTACTAGTTTTCAATTTACCCTGACGATCTTGAAATACAACTATTTCATTCGGATCAACACTTGCTAAGTTCAACATCTCAGCTATTTCATCTTCGATTATTTTTTTTATATCACCGGTTGCAGTGCCATCAGGTTCGGGTTTCTTCAGCGCTGATAAAGATCTCCCCCAAATATCAATCAAGTTATTCTATTTAATCTCTCTCTAAAATCTCTTCGATTTCCAGCGATTACTAGTGTATTCATTTACGACCTGATGATGTGTTTTTCTAGATGATGAAATAGCGTCAAGGACATTTAAGACTTCGTTGCCGCATATTGGTGGGTCATTCATTTGTTGTGTTGGTAGCGTGGAATACCAACGAGGGGTGTTTAAGCGATTTATGTAACGCATAAATTCTTTAGGTGGCGCTAATCCATATGAATCGAAATAAACAATCACACGCGGATCCATCGGGTATGCAACCCAATGGGTTCTGGGTCCTGTGATGTTATCGAGATTAATGATACCGGTTTCGGCGCTGTTTGGTTGTGCCGGCAATTCATCTTTCATAAAGACACCTCTGAAGTTTTGTATCGCCAATTTTTTTAGCAGCATCAAGTAAATCAAAATTGGACATGGGAATCGAAGATTCCTCAACTAGTATACTGTTCCTGGGATTCTCAGGCCGCTTCCTTTGTACCATGAATACGGGGTTCCTGGTAGTCTTAGACCCTTTCCCATTTTTTTGTATATCCCCGTCCGGTAGTGCCATTCCTGCCGCGGTACCAACGGCCCCTAACGCTGCCGCTTTAGCCACCGCTGGGGCTGCTGCCGCAATCAACGCTGGTAAGGCAGCTAACAACGGCAATATACCACCTGATTTTAACATGTTTTGATCGCAGCCGCAGAGAGAGAGAGAGAGAGAGTAACCAGAACGTATTTTTTATCTTTGAGTGCGTCATTGAAGTGACCACCAGTCATCTGATTGGGTTTTAGTGTTATTGTGGTTCCGCATTTTTTAGCTGATTCTGATTGAAATTTTTTAATTTGACCGGGAGTTAATGAAACACTGATATGATTATACAACATTATACAATAACAGATTGATCTAATTGTTACATATTTTCCACTGTCGCATCTACCACTCTCATTCGTCCACCAACACCTTCAAGTAGCATTGATTTGTCGCTGAGAATGACAGCAATCGCTCTATAATTAATTCACGAGTTCTAAAGTGTATATCAACGACGGACTGTCTTGTTAAATCAAGATCTTTTAACGAAAAGTAATAGATCGGATATAAATTTCTAAAATCCAACTGTGATATTTGCAAACCAGTATCAACATTTTGATCGCGCGCCATATATGTCAACAGACGATGAAACACGCGTGAAATATAATTGTTATCATAATCAAGTTGTATATCCTCGGATGGTTCCTGTTGGCCATTTATTCTCAGAGAGATTTCTTTAACGTCTAACTGATCAAATATCATATGACTACGTTCTTGATTGTCTAATCGCGCTCTATTCTGTAGCGCAATAAATATATGACGCGGACTTGAAACACCTTGTCGCGCTGCCAGGTGCCATGTAAATGTACCAGTAATACCAGAATCTATAGTATCTGTGCTCATTGATAACCAACTTAGCAACGGCTTTCCTCCTTGGTCCATAAATGATAGTAATCGCTCCTCTGTGGTGATTGATGGAGAAAACACTGGCATCCATAGTGATAGTTTAAATAATCTTACTTTACCTTCAGGAACACCAACACCTCGCCAAATTGCACCATTATCAGTACCCTTTCGCTCGAGTACTACTGTATGCTTTGCTCCATAGATAACTTTTAGGACATTTCTACAAAATCCAAATATGTAATGTAGTGGAATCGCGCATAAGAATCGTCGACGTTCTCCTTTTAGCATTGCTACGCGCGTTGCATATCCTAAGTTGTAATCAGGATTAACGCCTCTAACAATATCAATATTATCTGGTGGTGCTCCTGGTTTAGGTCTGTATTCAGTGGTATCGGGTTGTGCATCAGTTGCAGTAGCTCGCGGTGTTAGTAGTTTAATATGCGAGATATGATCAGCGTGATAATTAATATCCTTAGCAAACATCATAGATGGACCCGCCGATTTTGTATAATCGTCAGAATATCTTGCTAACCCTATTATTGTTGTAGCAACATCAACATCATTCTCAATGGTTTCAATTTCTTTTCCATCAATGAGATATCTAGCGCTACTAAATCACGCCATGATCCCATTATTAACAAAACCCACTCGATCAATTGCATTATCTGCGTATGGTGTATGAGCTGCGACATTTGTTACAAGTTCTCCTTCTACTACAATAAACGCTTCAGCTTGTAGAAAGTATTTACTGGTATCATGAACTTGAAGTTCAATTCTTGATCGAAGATCTGGTTGTATTGCGTGATAAGCATACAATTGATAATTGCGTACAGAATCATTCTTGAGCACTGGGGCGTCCATGTCAAAAGCTGTATCTGGATTCCGTTTGAACATTTTATTATATTATCAAAGTCTGAATCATCGTCGTCGACGACCACGTCGTAAGCCACTTCCTGCTATCATATTTGCGGTTATATTATCTTGGTCACTTGCTGTCAACGAAGTCGCAAAAGATGCTAATTTCTGATCTACTGCGTTATTTATTATTTTACTAACACTTGCAGGCATCGCCGCTGTAGATGGTAGTGGTCCCGGTTTCCTTCGCCGCCGAACTAGCGCTGTTAGTTTATCCTTCGCAGCTGAAAATGCTTTTCCGGCAGCATCTCCAACATCGCTAATACCCTTATCACGAATAACATCAATGGCTTTCATTGATAATTGTTTTGCTAGCGGTGCTATTTTTGGAGCCATTCTTGCAAATAACCCTGCAATGGTATCACCGAGACCATCACCATAGTACGTTTTATAAATAGGATGTCGTGAATTTACCACATAGACGCTGGTTGGTTTATCATGATTGTAGTGTATGATCATGTTATTAATTGCTATTTATCTAATGTAATGACTAAACATTCAAAGAATTTTCAGTCACTGTGATAACCATGATGCTCAGCTAACTCATCAATGAAATCTCGATATGTTTTGATATCCATGATACCGCCTTGAAATAACCGCCTACAGATATCAGCTGCTTCATTAATTATTTCCGGTGAGTTATTTCCAGCTCGTTTCCCTGATATGAGAACTTCTAATCGTGCTATATCGCTGAGAATATTACCAGGACAATGAATAAGACCACTACCTGATACCCCCACTTGGACCGCTCTGAGAAAATCCCTTTCCGCTTGAGTTTTTAGTAATACCAGTTGCACCTTTTTCAGAATCAGCTTCTGTCATTATTTGTATTTCACCTGGAATTGGGTCTGCTGTATATATTTGCTGTGGTTGTGTGACACCTTTTATCATAGCCATAAATTTAGCAAAATCGGAACTTATTTCTTTTGTTATTTTAGTTTCACTGCGGTTTGCTAAAAATACTTTAGTCGCCCAGGTATCTAGACCTTTTATAAAATCTCTAGACTCGTCGTCTTTTAAATAATTATCTCTTTTTTTTTTTAAACTTTCTTTAGTAAAAGTAACTAATTCAACGTCTGTTTTGATTCCTCTAATTCTATTTATCGCATCAGCTGTAAATATATCTTCAGGTGAATAGTCTTCTTTTGCAACAGCGCCTTGTTGTTCTTCTGGTTCAGGTGGTGGGGAGCTAATATCAATATCACCTAGTCGTTGAACTTCTTCTTGAAGTTGTCGTTCTCGTTCGTGTTGTTCTTGTTGTCTTGCAGCAGTTATTATATCACCAGGAAGTGTTTTTAAAGATTTTTTTGTTTGTTTGGATCTTCTTGCTATTTTTTCAAGTTCACCAATAAGAGGTTTTTCTTTTCTTCTCGCTCAGTGGCTGATATTACCCCTTTCGTTGCAGTGGTTATTGGTCTAAACAACTCTTCAGACCCCGCTAAAGATCGGTCTGAAGACTCTGTCGAGTTTGTAATTTACTTCTGACAGAGTCTCGTATTGGTAAAAATGTTCTAATCGCAGGCAATCTCTCTCTCTCTCTCTCTCTCTCTCTCTCTCTCTCTCTCTCTCTCTCTCTCTCTCTCTCTCTCTCTCTCTCTCTCTCTCTCTCTCTCTCTCTCTCTCTCTCTCTCTCTCGCTAGTCTAGTAGTTAATGCTTCGTTTACCATTATTATAACCGTAGAGCAATTTCCAATTAATGCACTATGTAGTGATTTTGTCATCATAAAATAATTTCTACCATTTGACCCGACTCGGGTAGGCAAAAAATAGACATAACAGTCACAAAACACAAGACAAAGAAGCGCAAAAGTTTACCCAGGCTTAAGCATCAATGAAAAATTACCCAAAACTGACAACAAAAAAATACTCGCTAAAATATTTTTCAGTTAATTTACTTCCTCTTAGCAACGTGTTCATTGGTCAAAGCCGGTATTGATTACAGTTGAGCGCACATACCTTTCCATTGTATTTGCAACATCTGTCCATGCAGTGAAGTATTTATAGCGAGAATTTTACTAACGCTGTATACATGTCAAATCGTTAGTTATACAACCAGAGGTATCCAGCGGGTATTTTTCATTTTTTTCAATTAACGCTCGTATATTTCTAATCTTCGAATTAAACTGCCTTTTGACCTCATATTGTTGCCCCAGTTCTCTTCGTACCCTTTCTACGATGGTAAATAACGGGACAAACACACTAATATCGTTACAGAATATAAGAGAGTCACGGATAGAATTCTGGATTCTTTTTATAAATGCATACTTCTTTGGCAATACATACTTGTTACTTATAAAAGCGAATTCAATATCTTGATAATCAGAGAGGATTCTATCACTGTTCAAACCATCTGACAATTGTATTTTTTGAAATTTCACATTTGAAATTTCAGTTATGATTTAATTGATATTTTCAGACTTCATTTTATATAATTATATATATTTCTAATACAAAAAATACATTGATATATTTTCAAAAATAAACAGTAAATCGTGATGAGCTGTTATTCATTAATTGGGTCTTTTATTAGGGTTTTGTGTCTTTCATACGGTTCCTTCTTTGAGAGTATTTTTTCTGTTATTTATGGTATATACAATGAATGGTGAATGGTATATATACAAGATGGGTGATTATATACAAGATGGATGATTATATACAATGAGTATTTTTCTGTCTTTGAATCTCTCTTTGAGATTTGACCATATGACCGTTTCTTTTAGCCGATAATTAATTCTGAATTACCCTGTGGGGTTATCCAATGTGATGGAAAGCTAATTACATCCAAGTTACTGTTTATTTTGACGTTCATAATCATACCACAAAGCATATTCCCCATAAGGGACCTAACTCGTCAAATAACGGGTAGAAAACCAAAGAAGATATGCTTAGGGGAATGGGCGTCGCACATATATACAATACAATACATTTATACAATGATTGGATGATACATACAATGAATGGATATATACACAATGAATGACGTCAATGGCGTGGTATTTACAATGAATGAATGAGTGAATGAATGAATGAATGAATGAATGAATGAATGAATGAATGAATGAATGAATGAATGAATGAATGAATGAATGAATGAATGAATGGATGATATAATGAATGAATGAATGGATGTATGAAGGGCGGGTCTATATTCATACGTGACCAATCATACAACCCAGATAAAATCCCAGGTTGTATGGATACAAAAAGTATCCACACATCGTGGATAGTGTGTGTGTTGTATGATTAGTTCACATATGATCTACGACGCTAAAGCCCAATCATATAGAGAGAATTTTCGCTTATATATGTAACTAATACAAATTGGGGAAATTAGTAAAGAAAGAGGTGTGTGATCTATATATCTTTCGTGTACTAATACTGATTATTGACAACATTGAAGCAACACCGAATACTTGAAAAAAATACTAAACAAAAAGAATACAATTGTTTGTAAAGACTGCGTATTTGATTCGTTTTCTTACAAAAAAACAAATAATTGATTATCCTGTTGAGAATTATGACAATTATGACCAGCCAATCAGAAATCAGATGACACAGTGTTTCAAAAAAAACTTTTGAGATCTGTAACTCTTTCATAAGCCGTACACATACCCGTACGACCTATCTCCCTTGGTGTTATATAGATTAATACAAAATGGAATTCAAGCATATGTAAACGTAATGCTGTTTTTAAAACGATTTGAAAAAGCCGAATTTTGTACTCGTTCTGCAACAAATTATATTGAGGGTACACAAATATCGAAATACCTACCGGCTTCAGCCTATTGAATAGAATACTATTTCTCGTCAGTTGTTGTATTAAATGATTGTATAGGTCTCGCTTTTTCGAGTATTTCTCAGTCTTTCCTCGTTTTAAATTCTCACTTTGTGAAATAGCCTGTAGATTTGATAAAGAATTGTTCTTAGGATCAGAATCAATGTGATCGATAACAAAACCATCCCTGATTATTCCATTAAACACCTCGATGACGAATCTGTGACAATAATAATTCTTCTTCCCAGCAGTAAACATCAAATACCCTCGATTAGTTACAAAACCAACTGGTTTCTTCAGTCTGCGGTGTCTGATAATACCATCACAAGATGCCTCATAGTTTCTGATCACGGGATGAGGTCGAAATTCTTGGTTCATTTATATACAATACTATTATTTGTCTAATTAATATTTTGCTTGAATGATTACGTTACTTGAAAATCTTTCAATGTAGTCTTGAGGTGTTCTTATGATTTTGTCAGAGGTAGAGTCATTGATGGAGTTCTTAATTCGTTTATCATAGTAGCGCTTCAACTCTCTGTATCGTTTGCCACCACAACCAAGACACAACTGCAATTTTCCTCTCACCCCTACCCCACATCTTATACAAGGAATCGGGCCAAGACTTCCGAGTCGAAAACAAAGCATATGATATCCACATAACTTTTTTCTGCATGATTTGTTACACGGGGTTACTGATCCAATCATGAGCCATTTGCAATGATTCATTATATATAAATTTCTTATTTAAATACTTGTTTTCATTATAGCATGAAGGAGTTCGAAAGATTATCGAAAATTACGCCTTGGAAAAATACTAAATTCAATCACCAAAGAATCTAATAGGTGATAGAACCATGCTGGGTAAAATCCGTGATTGTTTTAATGAATTCAAGCGTGATGGAGCATCTCACTGTTGGTCAACATTTCGAATTGATGGTAGTGTTGATGCTACCATGAACGATAAAAATCAGCAGTGATAATCTCACATCTTGGGCGAAAAAGATATTTTTTTAGAATGAAATTCATTATCCGTTCAGACACGGGAGATTGGATTATCAGAGATAAATACGACCCAATCTTGAAGGATGAAAGAACTGTCACTGTGAACCAAGATTCCAAACCAGGAATTTTGACTGGAATTGACAAACCGTATTACGAAAGATCTTATCCTGTAACAGCAGTTGTTTATGGGATATATCCGTTAAATGATAAACCGAGTATTGAAAAACTAAAACCAATGAAACTGTCATTGTTGAATTGTGTAGCAGAACGAATAATAGAACACTTCACAAATGCATTGCGTGGAAACAAACTGACTGATCTAAGACGTAAAAAAATAAATGAATGGGAACTAACAGTAAAGGAGCACGGGGAAACAATTCAAAATGTGGCAGCGTTAGAACGAATACTAAAATTCCCAATATCAGTAATGACGATAACAGGTGAGATATTATATGAACCGAAATATTAATCGAGAGGAGCTCCAATCAAAATTATTGATCATAACGAACACGCATGGACACCCGCAGTAACAATATTTCCGCGAACACGAACAATAAAACATATAGCCGCGGAGTTCTCCCCGGAATTCTCTGAAGAGAAATTATTTGATTTTATTTACCAGCTGAGTAAAAACGATCCTGTGTCAGTGTGGTTACTTCACAGTTTTGAGCACGAAGAGGGCAAATTCGATCAATTTGTAAGACCCAATGGAGAATTATACCGCAATGAAGCACTCCATGAGGCGATGAAAAAAACTAGCTAGTAGTTATTCAAAAGAACACGACGAACAATTATTAACAAACTGTTTTACAATTCCGTCGGTTGCAGCTCATTTTGCGAGAAAGAGAAACATGTGGAAACCAACACACGCGGATATCAAATCAAGCTGCATTGAATATAACCATGGTGGATTATGGAATACAAAATACGACCCCGAAAATATTATTTCGGTTGATATGGTCGCGTGTTATCCCTGGAGTTTTCTCGGGTACGGAGAAAGTGCTGAGTACTTCAAGCGATTTGGACATCCCACCCATGAAATGACTCATGTTGCTATTAATGGGCCGCTGCCCGATTTTGATTTAACCGGATTCGCTCGTGTGGTATCATTTGAACTAGCTACAGGACTTCATCCGTGCTGTTATGCTTGGATTGGTAGACATATATCTGAAAAACACTGGATGCCAATAGTGCTGCTACGCTATATGATTGATTGTAGTATGCTGATATCGCTGATTGTCAGTGAAGCAATTATATCATATCGAGCTCAGACTGAAGTCTGGTTACCACAACCTAATCTAGATAGTATAATCAGCGAAAATAGAAAACAATTTCCCGATCTTGATGAAGAAAAAATATCATGAAATGGTCCAAACAGCTATTTGAAGTTAGAAATAATGACGCAAAAGAACTCGGTAGAAGAATAATTGGTAAATTTACTCAGGGTGGAAAATACAACAATACAAGATATTCTTCACGATTGATTATAGATAGTGTTGAATACGACTTTATAATCGTCGATGTAACATTTAAGGGTATGTACGTGGATCGTCAAGACGCTTTCTTGTCCGATGGAACCAAATTGGGTACAATTGTTACTTACAACGATGGATACAGTCTTCAGTATACACATTTGAGGGCATCTATGCTGGCTTATGCTTCTATCAATTTATTCTCGATGATAAATAGATTTCCTGACACCGCAGTTAGAGTAACCACTGATTCATTTTATATAGACGCGAAACACAGCGAAGCAGTGGCTAAATTCACTAATTCTGATGAGAGTTGGGGATCATGGAGAATTAAGCGGGAAATACTACGTGATTATTCCAAATCAGCAGATGTTACGATTGAAGATAAATATTTGAAAAATAATCAGATATCAGAACTTTCTAATGCACCGTCGATATTTGATCCATTAACGGCTGTGGTGGGTGAGGAAAGACGACTCGTGTGGTTGAATTATTTCGAGGAAAATCAAACATGATTGTGCTAACACCGACCCATAGACTTGCCAGAGATATGAAACAACGAGGAATTAATGCCTGTACTTATCACAGTTTTTTTTCGATGGAAAGGTGACGAATGGACTCCTGAACGAATGGATGAGAAATTTATTTCTGAAATTATTATTTGGGATGACATATGCACGGTGTCGTTAGATGTATTACAAAGATTTCTCGATTGGTTATTGCTAGCGAATACAAAAGTAATAATGTGCGGCGATCATGGTCAACCACCGCCATTTGTCGGTTTATCCCCGCATGATTGGCTGAAGAATTTTGTAGACTATTATGAAGAAATTAATACCGATCATAGAGCACTTGATGAAAAATTACGCGAATTCAAGAAACTAATTAGATTACAACCGGATAGAATCCAATGTGAAATAGCGCGTGAAATAATTTCAGAAATCCATTAAATGACTTCTGGGAAGCGTGGAAACCAAATGATTTGATAGTGGCGAGTAGAAAGATAGTCAGAGACACACTTCAGATGAAGTTGTTTGAACTGCATAAAGAAAAATTTGCAACACTTCCAACGCCGCTGTGTTATATACCCAAGGATACACGAAAACAAAATATCGAAGTTGATATTCCTGGGTAAAGTGAAAAGCAGAATTTAGCATTAAATGATATTGTGCTGGTTGATATCAGCGTCGTCGAAGATGCATTGCGCGTTGATAAATCCCCGTGGACGCTAGGTTACGCAGCGACAATACATTCTTCACAGGGATTGACTATATCAGATACAATTGTTTGGATCATAGATCATCACATCGAGTGGTCAAATTTAGTTTATCTTGCAGTGTCCAGAGTACGAAGAATAAATCAGTTTCGAAGAGTTGTTCTAGACTATAACGACACTACAATAAGTGATATTGTCAGCGATGACATAATCACAGAAAATCTCTGGTTATAAACAACAGGATAAAAAAATTGAACGAGAATTTGACATTGATGCTGAATTAATAATTACGTTGAAGCAACAACAGAATAATCACTGCGCGAGTTGCAATTGTATAATGAGTTGGTGTTGGTCGGATAAAGATCCTCGCCAATTTACCGTAGACAGAACAAACAGCAGTATTGGTCATACCAGAAATAATGTGATGCTGATTTGTCTTGAGTGCAACAGACGAAGAGGTGCTAGTTAAGACCACGCGTCGGTAATTGAGTATCCTCGGGTATCACTTGTAGTTGTTCACGAGTAAATCCTCGCTGAGGAGCAGTTGAATCCAATCTATAGATTGCTGGTCTACCCGTGGATAGTGTTATACTCGATATTTTATGCGAGGTAACGCTCCAAATAGGATCAGTAGCCCTTTTTGTGCCACCTTCGAGCTCTACTGGTTCATATAAATATCTTACAGTGACATTACCGAGAATTGGTTGTTTTGAAAAATCTTTTGTGGTTTTACAGGTATATACTTTTTTAATAGCGTTGTTAGTTTTCATGTTGATTGTTCGAGTAATCTCATTATTCAGCGCGGTAATCACAGCTGGTAATCTCTTGACCCATTCACGAGATCGTTTATCCTGGACAAATTCGTTCGCGTATTGATATCCAAATAACCGCTCAGCAAGTGTCTGATTAAATCGTTCAACAATTGCCTGATCGCGATGTAGTGCAGTATGTCCTCGTCGTAACGCAGTATTATTATTCTTCATTGCTGATAGAACAGTACCCTGAAATTCTTTGCCAGGATCAACTTGTAATAGATTTGGCCAGCGCAGAGGACCCCGTCGATAAATCCTTTCAAACGCAGAAGCGACTTCAGTTGATGATTTTGTTTTTAACGGTTCTGCTTGTTTGTATCGACTCGCAACATCAACTACGGTTATCGCGTACTTGTAAACACCATCATGCGGCAGAAATAATATATCAGCCTGATGAACATTGTCACAGAATTAGGCGAAAATTGAACTGATTTTTGTTCTTCTTGAATTGCAAACGAAACTCACCATTTTCTTGATTTCGTCGTACACGCATTACCTGGGGTGATTAAGTGGTTTTCTCCAAGGTAAGTGGCGTGTAACGATTTGCATGTGCCAGTTTGTTATTTACATGAAATCCGAAATACTCGTTTCACGTGGTGCACGGCAAGCTCAATGTGATTTATGTTCACCTATAGAGAGTATATAAGGCGAGATATTTCTCATAATAATTACGGGAACCAAAATATCTAATCGAAGGATAGATAAGCTCGTCTTGCAATCTCCAGCCAAAGGGGTGAGTGTTAAATTTACATTTTCGTTTTATTGTGAATTTTATTCAGATTATCATTTCGTATAATGATGCTTTAAATGCAATATCGTAATCTACGGCTTAGATTATTTTTGAGACAACTATTATTAGTCTGGTTTTGTTTATTGTAGCTGTTACCGTGTTTCTGATACTGTAGCTGACAATCGCTGTTACCATAGATCTGATAATCGCTGATACCGTAGATGTCAATGTTTCTGATACCGTAGATCTGATACCGTAGATCTGATACCGTAGATGTCAATGTTTCTGATACCGTAGATCTGATACCGTAGATCTGATACCGTAGATGTCAATGTTTCTGATACCGTAGCTGCTAACGTAGTTGATACCATTTCTGATACCGTAGCTGTTAACACATCTGATACCATCTTTTGATAAACGTCTTTGATATCGTCTGATTTGTTGTGGGACATCTATTATTTGTTCCGGAACATCTCTGTATAAATATCTGAATGTGATTGTGCCGTTAATTTGTGCAAACGGAATTGAAGTATCTGTCTGTGTGTCGAACTGTCTGTTCGTCAACATCTGTGTAACGTGTAAATATCCGGAAAGCTAGAAGTCCGAGTGTCGGAGCTGTCTGAGTTGTAAAACATCCGGGTCGACATCTAGGGTAGTGAGGAACCGTTGGTTCTGGTAGATGTTGTATGTTGTCTGAACGTATAACTGTGGTGGATCCGTGAAGGGAAACGTCCGATAATAGTATTGGTCAACCCTAGGTTTTCGGGGAAACTGGAAGACGATTCAACTGTTGCTGAATCGTGCGGTTATACGGGGTCGAGACACATATGTGTATTGAAATTGTAATACAATTTAATACATTGTTGTATTTGCATGCTTATGTCAGATCACAATAATATTTCAAGTGATCGCATAGATATCAATAAAAGCTAGCAACTTGATTGAATACAAGTATATGGTCGTGCTAGTTATCGCAATCCATCGTGCGATAGTATAGTTTGTCGTTTGTGTTCATTTTTCGTAATTTATACTTGCATTAATTTAACTTTCGTAAAGGATCCTTGGATCTGTGTATAGTCCAAGAGATCCCTTTACATCTGAGATTCCTTTTGTATTAACTGCTGAGGTAAAAAGGTCACCATTGTAACAGAATTGTTACCGAGAGGAGGGTGGATTAAATGAGCAATACAAACACAATTTGTGAAAGAAAATATAAATTTATGTAATAAATTATAAATGAAAAAAATACAGATGTAACAACACAATAATTCATGCACTCAACCCACAATTACACTCACAACCATTCACAATACATGAACAAATTAAATATTAATACAAAAGGAATCGCAGATGTAAAGGGATCTCTTGGACTATACACAGATCCAAGGATCCTTTACGAAAGTTAAATTAATGCAAGTATAAATTACGAAAAATGAACACAAACGACAAACTATACTATCGCACGATGGATTGCAATAACTAGCACGACCATATACTTGTATTCAATCAAGTTGCTAGCTTTTATTGATATCTATGCGATCACTTGAAATATTATTGTGATCTGACATAAGCATGCAAATACAATAATGTATTAAATTGTATTACAATTTCAATACACATATGTGTCTCGACCCCGTATAACCGCACGATTCAGCAACAGTTGAATCGTCTCCCAGTTTCCCCGAAAACCTAGGGTTGACCAATACTATTATCGGACGTTTCCCTTCACGGATCCACCACAGTTATACGTTCAGACAACATACAACATCTACCAGAACCAACGGTTCCTCACTACCCTAGATGTCGACCCGGATGTTTTACAACTCAGACAGCTCCGACACTCGGACTTCTAGCTTTCCGGATATTTACACGTTACACAGATGTTGACGAACAGACAGTTCGACACACAGACAGATACTTCAATTCCGTTTGCACAAATTAACGGCACAATCACATTCAGATATTTATACAGAGATGTTCCGGAACAAATAATAGATGTCCCACAACAAATCAGACGATATCAAAGACGTTTATCAAAAGATGGTATCAGATGTGTTAACAGCATGGTATCAACTACGTTAGCAGCTACGGTATCAGAAACATTGACATCTACGGTATCAGATCTACGGTATCAGATCTACGGTATCAGAAACATTGACATCTACGGTATCAGATCTACGGTATCAGATCTACGGTATCAGATCTACGGTATCAGAAACATTGACATCTACGGTATCAGCGATTATCAGATCTATGGTAACAGCGATTGTCAGCTACAGTATCAGAAACACGGTAACAGCTACAATAAACAAAACCAGACTAATAATAGTTGTCTCAAAAATAATCTAAGCCGTAGATTACGATATTGCATTTAAAGCATCATTATACGAAATGATAATCTGAATAAAATTCACAATAAAACGAAAATGTAAATTTAACACTCACCCCTTTTTGGCTGGAGATTGCAAGACGAGCTTATCTATCCTTCGATTAGATATTTTGGTTCCCGTAATTATTATGAGAAATATCTCGCCTTATATACTCTCTATAGGTGAACATAAATCACATCGAGCTTGCCGTGCACCACGTGAAACGAGTATTTCGGATTTCATGTAAATAACAAACTGGCACATGCAAATCGTTACACGCCACTTACCTTGGAGAAAACCACTTAATCACCCCAGGTAATGCGTGTACGACGAAATCAAGAAAATGGTGAGTTTCGTTTGCAATTCAAGAAGAACAAAAATCAGTTCAATTTTCGCCTAATTCTGTGACAAACATCATTAGGAACGGTCACATCAAAATGCGAGTAGTTAATTTGTTTAGGCGGCGGTAGATAAATTTGCCATATCCCCAGTTTGGATAACCAATCCGCTGCAGTTGTATATTTCACCGCTGCTGCGCTAGCGAGTTTACCAATTGCTGCTTTACCCCTCCAATATCCTCTTGGCGAATAATAAATAGATTTCATGTTGTTATTAATTACCGGCACATAACATCAATTTACCTTTCATTGCCGATTTTACTAACCATGAAGCCAATTTTTCTTTGAAGGATTTATCAGTGATAGAATTCAACGCATGAATTAATTTCACATCTGCGATATGTCTATGTTGCATATTGCTGCTTTTATAAGCAACATCATGAGCATGACACGCTTTATCAATGGCGTTTATTGGTTCTTCACCACGTCGAGGTTGGTTTTGATCATCAAGTCTGATATCGAGTCTGGTCCCGGGTCCACAATAACTATACCCTGGAAGGTGTTTTTCTCCTGGATACTTCGCCCATGGTGTTCCTGAGAGTTTTACTAACTTGGCTGCAATATCACCTCCTCGTTTTTTTTTAAATTCGTAGAAACAAATCTAAATTTCTTTGTACTGCATTGTACACACTTACCAGAAAGTGCTGATCTGTTATTGCTAGTTGTACTCATAGTTAAGTCATCTGTGCCAGTACGCTTCTTACATTTCACACAATATAGATCCATAATATATTTATAATAACATGAATGTAATTGATTATTCAGCTTCCCGACGACGGGAACCTATTAAACCCCATGCGATGTTGCCGAATTCAATTAGAATGATTATAATCGGACCATCTGGAAGTGGCAAAACACAATTACTTAATTTGATAACGAGATGAATGAAATGGAAGAAGTTGTATTTAGTAGCCCCGAGTGTAGACGATCAGAGATGTTACGACGTGTAAAAGATTTTAACGAGAAAGCAAAATCAGAAATCGATGATGATATTATTGAGTTTATAACCGATATCGAGGAAGCACCGAGCATTGATGTTATTGATGGAAGTATTAACAATATAGTCGTATATGATGATGTCATGTTAGACAATCAAAAGAACCCTGCTAGGATATTTTCCAGAGGTAGGCATAAAAACACCGACGTGATATATGTCACTCAACGGTACACTCAAATACCAAAAGTGATCAAAGATAACTGCAATATTCTTGCTGTATTCAACGGAGTTGACACACATACTCTTAGAAATATTTGGCAAACTTGGTGTGGCGGTGATATGGATCATAATCAATTTAGAAATTTCTTTAGTCGCGCTCAGTCATTCCCACATGGATTTGTGACGATAAATTTATCAGATCATCGGACGCGATATCGTGTCGGATTTAATAAAATATTTGGTTAGCGCTATTCATTATTGAATTAAATGAATTATGTATAATGGCGGTAAGGTGGGGATTTATCAGTTATAACCAATATTATGATAAAAGACGTTTTTATGTGCAAATAAGTAGCACAATTTCCCAACTAGCATGGAATTATATTTTTTATTATTAGATAAAAATCATCAAAAAAATCCTCGGAATTATAAGTATTATATGTCCACCCCCAATGATAAAAAAATTCATAAATAGATTATTAACTTTAGTAATCAATGATTTTTATTTTGAATATGATTGGTACATAATAAAAAAAAAATATAACTGGATTGATGATATAGATTTTTATAAACTATATCGGAAAATACCATACAAGGATAAACATTCTTTAGAATCTTATGCAGCGAACCTGGTTGATCATATCATATCGTTGATTGTTATTGATAAATAATGGGCAGCATTGTAGGAACCATTATTGTTAACCCATAGCAGCAGAGAGGGTCAGTGCCAACAACATTGGCGTCCTTTTTTTTTTTGCCAAATGGACCCTTACGAGGAAGCCTTAGTTTGCCGAATCGACCCTTCTATTAAGCATTTACGAGGAGGAAGCCTTAGTTTTCGGAATCGACCATTCTATTAAATATTTACGAGAAGGAAGCCTCGTTGACGCCTATAATGTTGGTCTGTCCACCCTCTCTGCTGCTACCCGATATGAGAATGTCTAATCTTGCTATGTCGGAGAGAATATTATTAGGACAGGCAACAAGAACACTACCGTGAGTTCCACTTGAAGAAAAAACAGTTGCACCTTGCGTATCATGGGATTTTTCTTTTGGTTCAAATCCCAAATTTTCTAAAACATCTTTTTCGAGTTGCTCAGGTGGCGAATAGGGTGGTGGTTGTTGTTGAGGTTGTGATCTATATTCCCTATCAAGTTTTGTAATTCTCTCTACAAATTTAACGACTTTTAGATCATTATTTCTAGCTTGTTTCTAATTATAGTATGCACGATAAATCCACCTAATAAAATTATCATTGTTTATGGTAGCATGTTCTGGTTTTAAAATTTTATCTTTTTGTGCCAAACTCGCAAGTGTTGAAACAGGTAAATGATCTTCCTTAATTTCTCTGACCTGCTTAATAACACCCTCGTTAAATCTCGCTATTAGTTCAATATTTTCCTTTATTGGTTTGGGTTTAGGCGCAAATTCTTTTTTCACATCAGCGATTTCAGTACGAATTTCTTTAAGTATTCCCTCGTCAACAGGCGCTGGTTGTGCAGCATTATATCAGCTGGAAGATCTCGTAAAAAAAAATTTGTTTGCTTGGCTCGTTTGGCTATTTTTTCAAGCTCAGGGAAAATAGCTTTTTTCCTCTATCCTCCTCTTTAATATCTCCCAATATAGCTCTTTCAGTAGCTATTGCAGCTTTTTCAGTAGCCGTAGTAATGGGTTTGAACAATTGTTCAACACCTACTGCAAAATCAACTTGAGATTCCTGTCGCTGTTGAAATTTTTGTCTGACAGAATCTCTCACTGGAATAAATTTCTTTATTGCCTCTAGTCGCTCTCGAGCTAATCTTGTTGTTAACGATTTTCCTACCATTATTGTTATATCATATGATTTAATTAATAACAGGTAACAAAACCGCGAGAACAAATGTCAGAGACAATTTCTGTTTTTCGATTTCACAACAGTCCTGGTTTATCAAATAGACACATCGTACGAAACCGAAACGGTCTTTTCTAGTTTGTCTGAATTAGTTTCAATCTCTGTAGAGGCTTTAGTTTTGTTTAAAAACTTGGTCTGTTCACCCCCTCTACTACTATTTGTCATCAACTTTGTCTTCTCGGCGCTTATCTCCATGTCAAATCTGGAAGATGTTTCATCCAGGTTCTTCACGAAGGTGGCTAGCTCGTCTTCACTGCCTGCCAGTCCATCAATGTCGTCTGCAAAGGGTAGGTTGGTGATGTTACGCCCTTCAATGCTGACTGTCCCACAGCGGTTTTTCAGGGATTCGCTCATGATGCGCTCTAAGTAGATGTTAAAAAGTTTGGGTGACAAGATACAACCTTAACGTACTCAAACTGTTGTCTTGAACCAGTCCCCCACAGAACCTATAGCAATTACTGTACTGGTAGCCTTGGCGTACAGCTGCTTGATGGTATTGGTCAACTTTTGATCCATGTTGTACTTCTTCATTGTGGTCCACAATGCCTCATGCCACACTCTGTCAAAAGCCGTTTTGAAATCTATGAACACGTGATAAATGTCTTATTGATGTTGCTAGTACTTTTCACACAGAACCCTAAGATTGAATATGTTCTGTTGTGCTTCTTCATTCCGGAACCCTGCCTGTTCCTCAGCGGTTATTTCTTCTGCTTCTGGTTTCAGTCTGTTTACGATGATCTTTAGCATCACCTTGCTAGCATGGCTGATCAAACTGATAGTTCTGTAATTTTGGCACAGCTGGAGATTGCCTTTTGGGGGGAGTGTTATAAAAAGTGAATGTGTCCACTGTTCTGGCTATTCACCTGTCTGCCAGATCTTGTTGCAAATTTTTGTTAGTAGCTCTATTACTGATTCCACCTCCCTCCTACCCACTCTTGATACGTTCAGTTCGAATGTTGTCTACTCCAGCCGCCTTCCCATTCTTTAGTGCTCTTATTGCGGACTCCACCTCGTCTTTGAGAATGGGGAAATCATCATCATGTGTGGAGTTTGGAACTTCAAGCACCTCTGGGTCTCCTATGGACGGATGGTTGTAGAGTTCTTTCCAATACTCAATCCATCTTTCTGCAATGTCACTCGCGTATGTGAGGCATTTTTCATTTTCGTCTTGAATGGTACTGACTCTTGTTTGCTTCTGTCTGGTGAGATCTTTCACAATTTGGAATGCCTTTTTGCTATTATTCTTTATCAGACTGCTCTCTATTTATGTGCACTTAATGTCCAATCCAATCTTCCTTTGCTTTCTTCGAGTTTTTTTTTTTCTTCTGATATTCTTGTTTATTTCTCGGTACTCCATTGTCCCTGTTGTGTGTCTGGTTTTTCTTGAGGTCTATTCGGGCATCACACAGATTCAGAATCTCTTCTGTAACCTAGGACTTTTTCTTTGGGCGATGGAGGCAAATGATGTCCTTGGCAGCTGTTTTCATGACTGTGTTGAAAGTGTCTGTCATTACTTTAATATCAACATCCATCAACCGCTCCGGTGGCCTAGTGGTTAGAGCGTCCGTCGCGAAAGCGGGGTGGGGGGGAGGTCGTGGGTTCAATCCCCGGCCGAGTCATAAAAAAGACTTACAAAAATATGGTACTAACAGCTACCTCGCTTGGCACTCAGCATTAAGAGGTTAGTGTTAAGACTGGTCGTCCTGGTCTCAAGATTAGATGACTGGGAGGGACATCATGCCACATGTCTGCGGCATGATGCCCCAGTGCTAGACATCACGATAAACTGCCCCACTGCAGACATCG
This sequence comes from Unio pictorum, assembly GCA_030141615.1. NCBI lineage: Eukaryota > Metazoa > Mollusca > Bivalvia > Unionida > Unionidae > Unio > Unio pictorum. The sequence continues at coordinate 1,874,578 of JARLTB010000131.1, read as the reverse complement.
TAGCGATATGACTGCAATTGTTTGAAAGCTACGTTAAAAATCATAATCTAACAAACAGAATAAATCAACATCCATCACAAGGAGTCGAACAAATTTTCCTCCAATTGTGGCTTGGAATGACTTGCAGATGTTAGGGTCTTTCCATTGTTCAAGGTTGAATTTGAACCTGATTTTCTTCGGCTTGTTAATATTCTTCAGCCTCATTTGGAATTTCGTAATCACAAGGACGTGATCACTTCCAACATCAGCGCCTGTGAACGTTCTTGTTTTTGCTCTATTGATGCCAGATCGGTAACGGTTTTTAACCAGTATGTAGTCGATCTGGTTGTAATGGGTTCCATTTGATACGTGCCATGTCCAGCATCGTGAAGTTTTATGTTGGCCCAGGGTGTTGGCTAGTACAAAATTGTTGTAGCTTGCGAACTCGACCAGTCATCTCCCTCTTTCGTTGAAGCTCATTGCAAGAAGGTACACAATCACCATCCCAGTCTTTTAAAGCATCTTTGCCAGCTTTGGCATTCCAGTCTCCTTGGATGATGAGGATGTCATTTGTATTTACCATGTTTATAATACCATTGGGGTTTGTTGTAAAACTTCTCTATTTCTTCATCATCGTGATCAGCAGTTGGAGCATATACTTGGATAATTGTGGTGTTAAAGTGAGATGTTTTCAGACAAATGGAGATGATAATGTTTGATATGGGGCGACATTCAAGCACAAGACACACTGATAATGCCGGACAAATCTGAAGCTTTGTATACACATCATTAAAAGTTGACTGTATTACGACTCTATGGTCTTAACAATAAGCATTTGAAAAGAGCGAACATATTTGAAATTTCACTATAAGTCAAAGTCTTTTTCCCCGGGAATTTTGAAAAGCACTTTGTATTTCCAGTTATTAAATAGATCGAATAAATAGATTTCCAGCGCAAAGAGTGAACTACTGCGTGCAACAATAATACAATTGTTTTGTGCGAATCTTAAAGTGCGAGTGATTAATTTCCACACCAATAAGATTTCTAATTTCAGACTTAGACTAAGACTTAAAACGACCCCAGATACGCTTCAAAAGAAAACCATTCTAGAATAATCCTTAGAAAGTCCATCACCCAAACCACAACAAAAAAAAAAACAACGCGTGACAATCATAACGTAGTCTGGTTTAAAAACAAATTCAATGACATTGACTCAGTGTTAGATGATAACCCTCATTTACTCCCAAAATGTTGATTACACTATTTTCACAGATTTTGGACAAGGTCAACTACAAAATATAATGTTAAGTTAATCATAGCATATAGTGAAATTAAAAAAAAAATATATCAAACAATGCAGATTTAATATACATAACAACTGGGTAACCATTTTGTTATGTTACGGTATTCTATTTACCACCAGATAGTCAATTATGATCTGGCTAATAGAAAGTGGAATAATTAGCTTAGAGTTTAATGTTGCAGGATATATATATATATATATATATATATATATATATATATATATATATATATAACATAACATAACAGTTTGTTCTGACTAAAGCGATATGATAATATAAAATATATCTTACATTTTGAGTACTTTTGACTGATATTTCTAAATCAAAACATCAAGAGAATATACAAAAAGATATTTTGATCAACAATAACGACAGCCAGACGACCATTTAAAACGGGTACTTTCAGTTCGAGCAACTTGTATTTTTTCTTTGTTCCTTTTAAATGTGTCACATAAGATTATTATCACGAGTGTGGTTGCTTTTGCTACGGCTGTTTGATATACATAATTAATATAGGCTGTTTTAAAATTAATTTACGTAAATACTGTTTCTCATGTCACCAAAAGACTAGTGGTTGCCCTTGTTAAATTTACGACATTTTCAAGTTGTACTGCAAATTTTGCCGGACACAACTTGTATAATTAGACACATCAAAGAGGCAATGTATTTTGTCCTAATATATTTATTTAGCATCGTGTTATTTTTTAATGCTGCATATTTCAATGTTGTGATAATTAGAAAATTAAATAATTTTTCAAAACTGTTGAAGGATATTTCTTTAATGTTTGAAACCAACAAATCCACTTTTATTCTTTAGAATATATTCGTATATTGTCGCTTATAAGACGAGTCCAACTGCAAACTACACACACCCAGATCTGAAATAATGCTGTGGTAAATCAAGGTCTTTGCAGTTTGTTAGGATTAATCAATAAAACAATGTAGAAGGCGCATTCTTTCCTTTCTCTGAAGACTATTGATTTCATTCACTTTAGCTTTATTACATGTTTTAATGTTTACAAATTAAATTCAAATTAATTTTTCTTCTCACCTTTAAATCACCGAGAATTACTGGTCCAGAAACTGATTACTTGATAAACCCCACAAGAAGAAAAATCATACTATTTAAAGTTCACTTTAATCTACCTCTCTGCTACATGAATCAGATTGTATCATTTAGAAAATAAGTAGGTATATCTATCGATTAGATCTGTTATACAATTAGATTTACATCGTACATGAGATAAACAGAGTCTATCGGCATTTCACATATGTAGCCTGACGCCATTTTATTTTTGTGTGATATTTTTCTTTATTTTTTTCCCCCACAGGGGCTCGTATCGTTGCTTCCAATTTACCTATTATACGTGTAGTACATAAGTAGTTATTATATGGCACATGTATGACAGGTAAATTGTAATCAACGATACGAGCCCCTGTGTTTTTTTGTATTTTTGTGTTTGGTTAAGTTAAGAAATAAAACCTTTTTCATGCACAATATTACGTAGGTTACAGTATGCAAATTATCGAATTTAATAAATTGTGCTTATCTTTTCATGAATTTATCAACTATGATGAACTGTACAATACCCCACATCTGAATCTGGAAAAAAGATAAAGAAAGAAAACGTTTTATCTGTCAGAACCGACCTAAATGTTTCTCAATCTATTGAGTATGAATAAATTTTTTTTACAAAAATTATGAATTAGTACATGGCGTGCATTTTTACCCAAAAAGAAAGTATAACTTTGTTTTATGAATAAAAAAAAAAAACCCAGCAAATATAGAAACAAAGAGAAATAAGAGCTGGAAAGGTTGCCTTCATGTTTATGGTTCGTTTAGTTTTTATCATGTTTCATGTTGATTAGAATGTGTATCAAATAATATATTTTTTCTGTATTTACTTCTAATCAAATTTCTGTAATTATTCGCTTTACCTTTCTCGCCATCTGATTTTTAAAAACATGTTTCGAAAATAAAATTTCGTTTCGTCTGCAGATTTTCACAGATCCCTTACTTTCAAATCGAGGTTATGTGTTACGAGCTAAAATGAAGCTAAGTTTGTCAACAAAATAAGTCTATCGTTTGCTTAAAATGCTGTTACAGGAGCCAGTTCAGGTGAAAAAGAGTTGGACTGATTTATCATTTGCTCAATTTTAGTCCGTTTGAAAGCCTCTTTACTATGAAGAATTCTTGAAAGGCTCAAATTTCAGGAATGAATGGCAACTTTCACATGTCGTTTCATGATTTTGCCACCAACAATCTTTGAGTATTCACGGATATATGTTGTATCACGCATTTTATCTTTTTCTGTGATATAGCAAATAATTGTATTTTTGTTAATATGAAAAATCGAATGTTATTAATTATGAAACCTCAACAATACAGCGAGTGCTAGAGACGGTTGTTTCCTCCACCCCACCCGACTCTGGATACCATTCCATATGTGTCAAGAGACACTAAGTCGTTTAGCACGTTTTGGGAGCTTCTTTTGCGAGAGTTTGTAATCAAATCGATGCAAATGATAATAATTTAATATAGAAAGTAGAATAGAAAATGTTCAAAAGTTTTTTTTTTCTCCTTTTATAGTTATTCCATTCCAGGAAAATGTCAGTGGGGGCATTAACTGAAATACACTGATATATTCGGATATAGCATAATGTGACCAAGCTACACTTATAGTGTGTTTGATAGGGTAATATAAAGTTATGTTAGCACCAGGGTAGTATAGTCCTACAATGTAAACATATCAAATGTTATTTATGTTTTGGTGCTGCATATTACTGCCTAAATGCTGGCCTTGTGTAGTATGCGCCAAAGTTGACTAAAAGGAGAATGAGACGTAAAATTATCATGAATAGTTCATACACTGACAGCCCATATTAACCTTCCCAAAAATTTTTAGATCGAATTGGTTATACATACTTTGCAGTCTTGATCCTGATGGAATGAAAATCTGACAGTAACAAATGTATGCATTTTTATGTTTCATTCTGATGGTTCAAAAGTGATGGAAACTGGATATGCCTATATTAGATTAGGATGAAGATGATTTCTTTAATAAATATACTAAGATGAAAGAAAGTGTTTTATAGTTTTGTTACATTTGAGATATTTATCATCCTTTAGACCAATTTGGGCATTCCTAGCTTCCATCGTAATCCAGCCAACTGAAATGTACGTCAGCAGAACTTTGACTTTATTTAAAAAAAGATGTCAGAGCAGAGATCATAGAAACATCTAATTACACATATTTGGACATAAATTTGTTATCTGTGACACTTCAGGCGCCTGCTGAGGGGAAAAACGTGTTGGTTAATTGATCATTTTAGCTATACTGGTATTTACACAATGACATAATTAAAATGCTGGAAGAACCCCCTCCCCCGATTTACATGTCATTTCAAGAGTACATTAAAAAAACGATGCAATAGCTGGGTGGCAAGTTCGAAAACTTTTGACTGGCAGCTGAGTAGCGGGAAAATGTGCTGATATTTACAGTAACTGAAAACAGGCAGAAAGAGCCGGAGATATACAGTCTAATTAATTTACATAAAGACATTAATGCTTCACTGTGTTGTCTATAAAGAGTTAGGGTAATATTTAATCAGTAACAATGCAGTTAGGGTGAGCAGTATGGTGTGAAGTTATTTGTACCTTTGTACGTGTTACATGGGTTTTTTCTTCAAAGTAATCTAGAAATATTTTTAACTGTCATTTTATACAGGAAAGTATAAAAAAAATGAAGTGGTTGTTTATTAGGAATTTTACTGATGTGCAAGGCAGTAATCTCAGTACTCCTATTAGTAAAATTAATTACATTTTGCATTTTCAAAGACATATCTCCATCCAAACATGTACTTTCAGTAATGAATACAATAGGCATGGGGGCCTCAAGTGGCCTAGTAGTCTAAACTGCTCTCCATTACGCATCGTTGATTAATTTCTTTATATAAGCCCAATCGTGTTGTTGAGGAGGAATGTGATTAACCTTTTTAATCCTTGTTGTCAACCCTTGTAAAGGATTTTGTTGCATCATCTTTTTAATTACAACTCCTATATTTCAGGCTGCCATTTGGGATGCCCTAAACCATTACGCTTACCCAGATGCAACTTTTCTGGCTGAGAGGTTGTTTGCTGAAGGTGAGTTAAAATGAACTGTGCTAAATTTTGTCTTACATGTGTTACCTATGGCAAGATATACAGTACACTTCTTCTCCCTTGATAACTCACACACAGTGGGGTCCAAAAACAGGCTGCTCTATAAGTAAGGGCGCAAATTACCATAGGACCTCAAAAAAATAGTTGTGCAATCTCCATTAACAAAACTGGGGTGTGGATGGCAAGAAACTGCTGTTTGATGGTTGAATACTTGTATAATTTCTTTGAGAATAGCTGTAAATAAAGTGCTTTTTCTAACGAAATTATTTGTTATTAAGTTTAAATTACATTTATTTTCAAGATGTGATACTTCTAAAAGATAATTAACATTATTCCAGTTGGTTTCAAGAACCTTCATGTTTGCATGAAAGCATTTGTGTATTGCATCACTGAATTTTGTTGTTGTTGATTAGTCTGCTTTCCAGCACAGTTTGAAGACAGGAGTTGACAAAGCAGGAAAGCGGATTAATGGTTGATGCGCCATGAAACAACATTATTAATTTTTTAAAATCGTGACATTTATTTAGTGTAACAATCATCTGTGTCAAACTATATCTTTGTTCTTTTTGGTTAGTAAAATATTGATGCTGTGATTGATTGCCAGTAACAGTGAAACTTCTTTTCATCCTTGAGGATGTCCCTTAATACCGATTTAGGAATTTTCTGGAACTTGCTTCTTCACAATAATCCTATCTTTGAAACAAAGTCATTTTTTAATAGAAATTATTCATTTTGCTTAGGCACTGTATTTTATTTCAGCACATTTATGATTGATTAGCTCAATTTAGGGTCGTGTAATTATATTAAGTACACAATAATATTTATAACATTGTTAAATTGATCACTTGAAATAAGTTCGCCCAACTTTGGACTGGGGCAGCTAGATCTTACTCATGTAGGATTTGTATTTCTTTTAACATTTCTTTTTATTACACATCCTTTGTTTGATACAAAAAAGGCAGTTGATGTGATATAAGAGAGGAGGCCAGCTTTTAATTCTGCACAGAATCACAAAAATTGCTTCCGCAAGTCAGTATCTGAACATGGTCAGCACTTATTTAGGTTCTCAGAGAAACTCTTATGGACACTTCTTCAAATTGATAACTTTTACCTTTGAATGCAGGAGGGTACATTGCATTTATGATCATTACTTTTAAACCTACCTAAACATTAGAACTTAAACACAAATTTCACTTGATAAGATAATACAGCTAATTAAACTTGTTTTTATTTATTAAAGTATTGTATCCAGTCGGAGTAAATTACATTTTCATGGATCAAAATTTTGTCGAGTATTGTTATTTACAGTATTAACAGGGTTCCCACGCTACCGGGAAATCGGGAAAAAGTCGGGAGAAATGGCAAAAAAAATCCCGACCGTGAAAAGCCCTGGAATTTTGCAAATATTGACGAAAGGGGGGAAATAACCGGGAATTTTTATGTAACCACTTCATTACAGAAAAAATCACATAATCAAGTGGAAATTGTAATTGAACAGCTGGTGAAATTATATTTTTTCGAGTTATTACGGTACCGGAAATTTCGAAGGTTGCGGTATGGATCAATTAGTTGCTTGCCTGACACATTTGTTCAGTCAATCCAAGCACTCGGTCGATTAGATTGATCTATTAGACTGGTTTTTCGATGTACCACTACAGATTGGTATATTTTTATATTACGTAGAAGACTTGAAGACCAGTCTATCATCTCAACAAGCCAGCATCATGACTGCGGTATGTGATCTCTGTAAGTTTTTGAAATAAAAGAAACAGCTCTGCAGTGTTTGTTCTGATTTATAAAGTTACTGAAAATGTCCTGTTAAAGCTTTTAATTTGGTGCTTTTGCATGCGAAATTAGCCATTATTGTCAGTAGTAACCTTGGACACCTTTGCGGTGAATTTTACTTGGCCCTGTCAACTGTATCAACCGATAGCCTCATTTTGGTGGACCAATTAGAGAGCAGCATTCCATTCAGTGTATTAAAGTTGCATATTAAGTGGATGCATTTGTAGAGTAGTTTGGCGGGAATGTAGTTCATCAAATTCTTGACGTAAGTATCCAATGTTGAATGTCCGAGCTAAACATTGGCGCTAAATTGTTATTCCGTTTGAGGTGTAGCTTGAAATATCTGCATTAATTCTTTAATTATAGTTTGCAGTCAATGTTAGTAATCAGAAGAGGCTTGGTGACTGCTTTATCAGATTATAAGCAGACACGAGTGGATTTTCAGGCAATTCAATCTAGTGGGATCAGAGCAATGGACAAAGAGGAGGAACTGGAAGTTGCAAAGAAAGAATTCAGTGAAAAAGTGCATCTACTTAATAACATTTAAGACTGTTTGGCTATAATCCCCAGCAGAGTTCTAGCTTGAACATGAACTTGAGGGAATTACTTTCTCATATAAAAGATGCATGCATGTTATAAAACATCTTGTCTGTCAACATTTTACAGTCAATCTCAATCAGCCAGTATACAACTACTGATATTTAATTTTCCATTTGTTGTAATATCATGCACATAGACTTAAAGTGTTTACTAATTTCTTTAGAATTAAAAGTTTGAAAGCAAAACAAAACTAGTTGCTGTTGTTCATTCTGTTAGATTTCCCATACAACATAATGCAGTGCAGTTTCAGTCTGTACATTGTAAACAGTTACATTAGACTTGTGATTTTCAGAAGTAATATCTGTTTCTTGTGAAACATTTTGTGGTTTGGTACATGGTTATTTGCCTCATTTAAATGATATAGAAGAGACTTGGAATAGAAACAGCATTTAATTTGAATTTTTAAAAAATTCTAAGCTAAAATGTTCTTTAATTTCATTTTGTATTGGTCATAAATGAACCTTGAAAAACTGAATTTTATCCTGGAAAAAACCTGGAAAAGACCTGGAAATTTTTCTTTAAAAAAGTGTGGGAACCATGTATTAATTACAGAATACTATAAATGTAATTTGGAAAGAAAATGTTTTAAAAAATGCGACTTCATTTTTAATGTTGACAATTTCATAATGTTGATTCAAATTTGCAGCCTCTATCGGTCTAGACGGCAAAATGAGTGATATTTAAAGTTTCACTTACCAGTTGTGATCATGATTTTCCTCAAGTTCAACAAATAGGAGTTATAGTTTATAGTTATAATAATATAGGAGTTATAATTTATAGTTTAACAAAATGGGATCCACACCTGACCCAGCATTATAAGTTGGTTTGCAAGTTATCAGGGCACGAGTTATCGAGGGAGTGGTGTTTGTATCATTTATCCCATCTGTGGCAATATTGGTAAAAGGTTCTGTGTTAACACATTAACCCCTAGCGCTGAGTTTATGGGGCATAAGGTATACATTACTTTCAATGTCTGTAGCGTCGTCATGCATGATACACTAACATGGGTGATATGATAAAGGTAGACAGATTTAGCTCTACAATGATACCAAATAATCTGGACATTTTAGTTGCACTACAAAATACAGAGGGAAAAAACATTTTGGACCTCTCTTTATTTTTTCACCTAAAAATCGTCCATTGTCGGAATCCGATTTTGTGTCCAGATTTAAGACTTTATGACCTCAGATCTATGGCAAAAACCAGTAGGAAGTTAACACAAACAGGTGAACCTGTGCAAAAAGTAGGATATGGTGGACATTTTGAATAAAAAGTCTTCTCTATGCAAAAATTATGGGTCCATTAAGCAAAAAGAAAAAAGAAAGAAAAGAACTTAACTTTTCACCTTCTGCTCATGCGCCAGCAAACTAACCAATGGAAAACAATTTTTTTAGCACAGCTAGGCATTGGGTTAATGGAATATTGCTTGGAAGCTGATGTATTAGGATGTCTTTCCTACTCACATTTCATGCAAAAACAGCAAAAACTTCCAGGTGTTAACGTGTTAAGACTTAAAAAGTTAGGGACATCTGTCTTTCATCAAAGTAACGGATCTGTTGTTACCATATTTACTTTATATCTTGGGACATGATAAAATAATTTTTGTTTTGTCCCAGAACTTGTGTTAAAACATTTTTTCACCTAGGTTTTATGTCCCAAGACTTAAAAAACAAAGTTGTGTTTTATTTGCACCCTCCCACACACACTGCATGTTACAATAAAATAGTTAAACAAAACACTTTTTTTATAATAAAATTAAAGAAACTGACCTTGTATTGCTATTATTTATTCCTATTTTTTGTGTCTCATGATAAGCAAGTTATTAAAATCAAAAATATATCCATAAACTATATATATATATATATATATATATATATATATATATATATATATATATATATATATATATGCCAATAAGTTCAGTCCGACTTCAGCCAACATATATCTTGATCTGCTGTTGTATGCTGTTCTAGTAGATCAGGTTCTGTGCTGATTGTTTAGCTATGATTATTCTTAGCAAATGGCATCAACACTAATATGCCAACACAGCATGTAATGGCAGATCTGGGTCTATGCTGTTTACAGTTGGATTCAACGAATGTTTCTCCGGAAAACATAGTGGGATAGGGTGATTTGCCTAAGATGAGTTAGTGTAAAATTTATAGGTATCATAAGTACTTTGATTCCAAGTTACATAGCTTGTAGAAATTTTGTCCTGTAACACTTCTTATTTTCCCTATCACTTTGTCTTGTTTACACTGGAGGAAGGAGTATAAATAGTATCACTGCTGCATGTACAACAACTGCTGCACAATTTATACAATTCAAGATATATTTACTGTAATTGTTAAAGTTGTGCAAAATTATACTTCATTAGTAACAATTATACACAATTTTCTCGGTTTGTATTTTTATCTGCATGCTTTTATGAAGAACAATGACCGATTATGTTGTTATGTCTGTTAGTAATTTGGCATAACCCCTCCTGCATGGTTTGAGTACAGACTTTATATTTGAGTGTGGTAAAATGTTGTTGTTGCAGGGTTTAACACCATTTTTCAGCACACAATAGGCTATACATGGTGGCCAATATTAATGGTGGAGGAAGAACCCGGAGAGAATCACCATCCCACGAGAAGATACTGGCAAGCTTTCTCACATACCCACATTGGCAGAATGCGAGACTCGAACCCACGCAGACAGGTGAGATGGCAGTGTACCATAATGGTGAGCGCTTTAGACTTCTCTGGGCCTCGTTGTAAAATGATGTGTTCATTTTTTTATATCATCTATTTCAGTGGAGCTGTGGTAAGGGTGGTTTTTAATGCTAGGTCTAATTAAAATACAAGCAATTTAAAATTATATTATAGTTTTTATTTATTTTCCCAAATAGTTTAGCACTGACAAATGTGCTAAAAAAAACTATAAAGTGTTTTTAGGGTCAAGATAAATTGAATAAAGAAGAATCTAAAAGGAAATTAAAAATTGAAGATACATGTATTTATTTAATCAGTATATCTCTGATCAAGCAGACAGTAATGGACTTAAAATGCTAAAAAACAGCATTATGGAATAGATAGGAAATCTGGAATAATAACCTGCAAGCACTGATTCAAAGAAGTGAAACTTAGCAGAGTTCACGCAATTGAATAAGTATAATTTGGAGTAGAGGTATCCAAGAGACAGTACCTGTGAGCATTGGAAAATGTACATAACAGCTATTAAGAAAAAGTTGGCTAAGCTAACAATGCACTTCAAACAACTGACTGTAAATGGGGAATCTGGGTGCACCAGTATTCATATACAGGTGAAGAAATAGATAAAGCTCAAAAACAATCTTACAGATTAATGCTTATACAGCTAAAGGGGGCATTTTTTGAGGATTGCGATTTCATTAAGGCCTAACATAGTGGAGCAGGAAGACAGAGATAGATTTTTAAGTGCTAGGTAAATATTGAAGTATGGCTAATTCTCCCCTCCCCCCTCTTTTTTTGTTGTTGTTTGGTTTACTTCCCCTTACTTTGGTGATGAGTGGGAGGGAGAGATCCCACATTTAGATAAAATCCTGCTCACTTTTGAGACTTTTTGAGATTACACTCTTGGGTCTTAAATTTTTTTGAGATTACACCCATGGGTCTGAAATGTTGAGATTACACTCTTGGGTCTTAAATTTTGTTTAGATTACACTCTTGGGTCTGAAATTTTGTTGAGATTACACTCTTGGGTCTTAAATTTTGTTTAGATTACACTCTTGGGTCTGAAATTTTGTTGAGATTACACTCTTCGGTTTGAAATGTTGAGATTACACTCTTGGGTCTGAAATGTATAAATTACACTCTTGGGTCTGAGATGTTGAGATTATAGTCTTGGGTCTGAAATGTTGTTGAGATTACACTCTTGGGTCAGTCATGTTGCTTCTGAGCTGCTTATTGGATACTGCTGAGATGTGTATGCAGGTTGGAAGGATACGAGGATATTTAGACGTATGTTGGTACTTGCATTGATCAAAGAGTTTGAAATAAAGTTGAAAATAATCACACGAGGATATATTTAGACATGCATTGGTACTTGTATTGATCAAAGAGTTTGAAATAAAGTTGAAAATAATCACACGATATATTTAGACATGTGTTGGTACTTGTATTGATCAGAGTTTGAAATAAAGTTGAAAATAATCACACGATATATTTAGACATGTGTTGGTACTTGTATTGATCAGAGTTTGAAATAAAGTTGAAAATAATGACACGAGGATATATTTAGACATGTGTTGGTACTTGTATTGATCAAAGAGTTTGAAATAAAGTTGAAAATAATCACACGAGGATATATTTAGACATGCGTTGGTACTTGTATTGATCAAAGAGTTTGAAATAAAGTTGAAAATAATGACACGATATATTTAGACATGTGTTGGTACTTGTATTGATCAGAGTTTGAAATAAAGTTGAAAATAATGACACGAGGATATATTTAGACATGTGTTGGTACATGTATTGATCAAAGAGTTTGAAATAAAGTTGAAAACAATGACACAAGGATATATTTAGATATGCATTGATACTTATTGCAAGATTGGTTAACTGTACTAATCCATGCCTGTAGTGGCATCGCTAGGAAGTGGAGGGGGGATTTCCAGTGGCATGCTACTGACAAATTCTAATCAAATCATGTTGTTTTCATTCTTTATCACTAATTAATATCTCTTGTCTTTTTTCAGTTTCCAGCAATGAAGCATTGTATTTATTAGGCACATGTTACTATCGTTCTGGTAAACCTAAACTGACCTACATGCTGCTACAAAAAAGTGGTTGCCCAACTCCCCAGTGTAAATATCTAATGGCCAAGTGCTGTATGGATGTGTGCAAGTAAGTAAAAGAATAGTCCAGGATATGACTTCACCCAGTTTAAACTTTATTTTGTGTTCATTTTCTTTTAGTTAGATGCATTTTACTTGCATGTTCAAATTGCAAGTGTCCTCTGTCTCATTTGAGGTCATAATGGACTATTTATTGCAGGCTATTTAAAATACAAATAGAAGTATTTTTTCTCATGAGGGTTTTAATTAGTATAAAAAAAATCTTATAAGAATATGAAGATAAAAATAATGGTGCAAAAATTGTTCCAAATATTGTTGTATATTATTGAAGTAGATATTTGGATAATCTCAGTAAATTTTATTACACTTTATATCCTTTTACCCTGCTGTTGACTTAATACAGTAATTGTAATTGGAATATTTTGCATCAATTTATTGAGAGTAGATTGTATTTACAAATAATCTTTGTTCTTTCACTTCTGCAGGATTTTTTAAATAATGTATAAGATTAATCACAGCTTCTTTAGAAATTTGTCTCAGTGTACAAGTATTATTTATAACCGGCCCAAAAATTATGTTAAGCCAGTTGTGATCAGTGAATTGATATTTTTTCTATTTCTGTGGTCTTTTAATCAGATTGTGATAATGTTGATTGAGATGATTAAGAAAATAGAAGAATTATGATCTGGATTATTAAAATTATCCCAACACATTATCAATCTCCTGTTATTTTTGAGATACAGTCAAATTGAATACTTAGGTGGCACTTTTTTGTTAATTCAGAGTTTTAAAAAAAATTTCATTTAGTATGAGGTGTCTTATATTGCTTTATGACCTGCAGCGCTAATATTAGCACCAGTTTTTAACCCCTGTTATCCTGAATACAACTAAGTTCGTAAATACTTCATTCTGTCATGAATACACCTGCAGTTATAGTATGCCATTTTATCCTGAATACGATTATGGCCGTAATGCCTCAGTCTATCCTGAATACATCTGTGATCATAGTATCCCATTTTATCCTGAATACGACCATGGCTGAAATGCCTCATTTTATCATGGATATGACTACAGTTGTAATGCCTCATTCTATCATGGATATGACTATGGCTGTAATGCCTCATTCAATCATGGCTATGACTATGGCTGTAATGCCTCATTCTATCATAGATATGACTATGGCTGTAATGCCTCATTCTATCCTTAATATGACTAAGGCTGTAATGCCTCATTCTATCCTTAATATGACTAAGGTTGTAATGCCTCGTTCTATCCTACATATGACTACAGTTGTAATGCCTCATTCTTTCATGGATATGACTACAGTTGTAATGCCTCATTCTTTCATGGATATGACTGGCTGTAATGCCTCATTCTATCATGGATATGACTACGGCTGCAATGCCTCATTCTGTCATGGATATGACTACGATTGTAATGCCTCATTCTATCCTGCATATGACTACAGCTGTAATGTCTCATTCTATCATGGTTATGACTATGGCTGTAATGCCTCATTTTATCATGGATATGACTACAGTTGTAATGTCTCATTCTATCATGGATATGACTACGGCTGTAATGCCTCATTCTATCATGGATATGACTACAGCTGTAATGAATCATTCTATCATAGATATGACTATGGTCATAATGCCTCATTCTATCATAGATATAACTATGGCCATAATGCCTCATTCTATCATGGATATGACTGGCTGTAATGCCTCATTCAATCATGGATATGACTACGGCTGTAATGCCACATTCTATCATGGATATGACTATGGCTGTAATGCCTCATTCAATCATGTATATGGCTACAGCTGTAATGTCTCATTCTATCATGGATATGACTACGGCTGTAATGCCTCATTCAATCATAGATATGACTATGGCTGTAATGCCACATTCTATCATGGATATGATTACGGCTGTAATGCCTCATTCTATCATGGATATGACTACAGCTGTAATGCCTCTTTCTATCATGGGTATGACTACGACTGTAATGCCTCATTCTATCATGGATATGCCTACGCCTGTAATGCCTCATTCTATCATGGATATGACTACAGCTGTAATGCCTCATTCTATCATAGATATGACTGGCCATAATGCCTCATTCTATCAAAGATATAACTATGGCCATAATGCCTCATTCTATCATGGATATGACCGGCTGTAATGCCTCATTCAATCATGGATATGACTACGGCTGTAATATCACATTCTATTATGGATATGACTACGGCTGTAATGCCTCATTCAATTATGGATATGACTACAGCTGTAATGCCTCATTCTATCATGGATATGACTACGGTTGTAATGCCTCATTCAATCATGGATATGACTACGGCTGTAATGCCTCATTCTATCATAGATATGACTATGGCCATGATGCCTCATTCTATCATGGATATGACTGGCTGTAATGCCTCATTCTATCATGGATATGACTGGCTGTAATGCCTCATTCTATCATGGATATGACTACGGCTGTAATGCCTCATTCTATCATATATATGACTATGGCCATAATGCCTCATTCTATCATGAATACACCTGCAATCATAGTATCTTTTTTTATCCTGAATACGACTGCATTTGTACTCTACTATATATGTGTTTATTGTCTATAGACTAGGGATGTTAATATCATTTTTTATCCAAAACCGATTATCGTTTGTAGAAATCCGATTTTAAAGCGATTATCGGTTTTTGTCCTACATTGGAATTACAAGAAATATATTCTTATAATGCAAGTTAGTGAATGCCTCTTGCGAATAAAAGATATTCATTACATACCATAACGTATAGACGCGCATCGTCTGACGGCATGGAGGACGATATTGTGGCTCCACCAAAGCCATCAAATCACGGAAGGAATTGGATTCAACAATCGAAATTGGTAGCATGTTTTCAGCGACAAACTTAGCTACAGCAGCAGTAACTTTTTATTGATGACTATCAGGACAGTTTCTTTGTGTTCCAATAAATGTTGTTAATCACGGCTGAACATTTGAAGGAGCCGCAATTTCGGGATGTTTGCTACGCAAATGTGCATGCAATCAAGTAGTAGTACCACCGCTCCGACTTATTTGTTGTGAACATAGTTTACAGCGAGCCATGCTTGATGAAATTTTTTCAAAGTTTTCCCATACATCATATTTATTTATACGACCAGCCATATTTGTAAACTTGAAAAGACACAACCAGCAGAGACCAGTCCTCAACAACAGAGACTGTAGCTATTAACAGTCTATTGTTGTCAATTTCGGACATCAAAGAACTTAGCGACCGGTCGGTCGACTAACTATTTACATCCTTCAACAATAAATGTATTCATTTACAAACATGCTGCATGGGGCGCTCACAAATTTTAAACAAACACACCTTCTTATCTGCTGGCCATATTGTATTAAAATGTAAACACTAAACAAATGCATGAATTAATTTTTTTTCTGGCATTATTTAAAATTTTCACTACTAAAATGGTAAAAAAAATATTGAATTCGATTATCGTTTTGTAAAAACAAAAACCGATAATCGTTTTCAAAACCGATAATCGGATTTCCGATTTTCGTTTAACAACCCTACTATAGACACACATGTCCTACATCACAGATATTTGTGTACTTCTTCGCCAACACAGGAAATGGTTACAGCATGCATGCACATTGAAATATATATATATAAAAGTGGTTAGAAAAGATATTGTTGGCTTCAAAATCATTTGATAAAATTATGGACGACAACTCAGATGTAAACATGGATGTTGATAGCGAGGGTAGCAACATTGAAGTTAACGTTTTGGATGATTCTGATGATATTGACTTAAATGATGGGTTATAACTGAATCAAGTTGATGAAAGATATGATGCATGGCTTCATGCACATTTCGACAGTAATTCGGCGAATGAAGCTGACTTTTAAGGATTTTAAAAAGAATGGGTCCTGGATGATTGTTCACCTCGGTTGCAGCCATGATTTAAATTGATAGAATATTGTTATAACTGACATGGTGATAATAAGGCCTTCAAAAATTGGACAAAACTTGTACTGATTAATTAACTTTATCTTACTGACAGATTTTGAAGATTAATTTGTGATGAGAAACTGCACGCTGAACTACATGTTCTAGAGTGTGAAGTAAACAAAATTCTAGAAACAGAATTATCTTTATTTTATTCACATACTGTTAGAAGCTTTTCGTTCATCTTCATGAACAAAAGATTCACTCAACACCATGGTAAGCTTCTTAATTTTTTTTTCTTCTCTCTTTCAAGTCATATTTCAAAATACAGTTGTGAGCATGTACATTGATAAATGATTTTTTAAAAAAGCCAAGTGTCACTGTGTTTCAAATTTTATTACCATTTCAGAGATACATAGTTTCATATACTTTAAAATAGAAATAAAAATGTTGCATTTACTAAACATGGCGAAGGTCATCACAATTTATGCTGTTGCTGCTGTATGATGCTCCATTTTACCACAATGTATTTATAATTGCTTCTCAGAAATTAGACATTGCAATTGAAATTGGTAAACAGGATAAAATGGGTTAAATAACTTGTGTTGCCTTTTGATTATTTAATAAATTCACTTCTCTTGATTTTTCCGTTATTTTACTAAATTTATATAAGTCAATGTCATTTTGCACCAAACTGGGAGTTCAAAATTACCCCAGGGTCTGTAGATGTGCTCAATGTTTTTAATGTCTTTATTTGACCCATATAGACATGACTTATTATGGGGGAAAAGTTTTTAAAAAATAACTCAAACTTGTTTATTTAAGTTTTATAGGTAAAAAATCTTACAGTTTATGTATGTTATTATTAAAAGCAGAGAGATCTCAAATTTTACGATTGCACCATTCTGCATCATTATGTGGATTGTATGAAGATCTCACTATTGTGTTATAAATTATACATTGGAGATGCATGTTATTGCCTGTGGACTGGTTTACCACTCTATTTTTAATTATGTGGATTGTATGAAGATCTTGCTATTGTGTTATAAATTATACATTAAAGATACATGGTATTGCCTGTGGACTGGTTTACCACTATATTTTTCTGGTGGTACACGGTACTTTTCGCTATACCAGTATTTCTTAGTTTCTGTCAGGAAGGAATGGACAGAAAATTTCCTAGTAATCTTGTTTAAAATTTACCAGCATGTTTTTATTTTTCATGACACAATAGTTTTAAAAGTATGGGTTGTTTACAAAGCAGTCATATTTGTCTCACATTAATTTTTAAGATTACAGACTTGTTTTTTATCCTTTAAACACATGTATATGTATTACATATGCCAACATGGTGGATGAACAAGATGTTGTGAAAGATATTTGGGCGAAATCCAACTTCTGGAAAAATTTTGCATTTGACAAACCCAACAAAATGTCAGTTATTAGTTATTTACTCGTACGAGTGAAGTACATGGATGCCTTCATAAGATGGAAAATCATTGCAGTATGTTAAGATATATTGTGGTACAGCAGCAAAGAGGGTGGACAGATCAAAACTATTTCAGACAAACCGAAACTATTTCAAGCAAAGTCCTAAAAGATTTCAAGCAAAGAGGGTGGACAGACCAAAACTATTTCAAGCAAATCGAAACTATTTCAAACAAAATCCTAAGGATTTCAAACCGAAACCAATTCAGGCAGACAAAAAAAAGAAATCCTTTAGGATTTTACGCTACAGACCTGGCACTGATGTCGCTGCGGAGACGAATTGTTTCAATCAAATATTTGATCAAGTCTGATATGATATCTTGATCTCGGGTCGTGCAAATTTATCGTTACAAATTCATGTGGAATTGACTGAACGTTACTAAAAAAATTTCTAAAGAGATTATAATCCATATCACCGCCACACCAAGTTTGCCAAATATTTCGTAGCGTATGTGTGTCAACTCCATTAAATACAGCAAGAATATTGCAGTTATCTCTGATCACTTTTGGTATTTGAGTGTACCGTTGAGTGACATATATCACATCTGTATTTTTATGCCTACCTCTGGAAAATGTCCTAGCAGGATTCTTTTGATTGTCTAGCATGACGACATCATATACAACTAAATTGTTAATACTTCCATCAATAACATCAATGCTCGGTGCTTCCTCGATATCGGTTATAAACTCAATAATATCCTCATCGATTTCCAATTTTGCTTTCTCGTTAAAATCCTTTAACACCTCGTAACATCGCTGATCGTCTACACTCGGGGCTACTAAATACAACTTATCCCATTTCATCCATCTCGTTATCAAATTAAGTAGCAATTGTGTCCTGCCAGATGGTCCAATTATAATCATGCGAATAGAATTTGGTAGCGCTGCATGATGCTTAACTGGTTCTCATGTTTTTGTCGCTGGAAAATCAATTACATTCATGTTATTATAAATAAATTATGGATCTATATTGTGTGAAATGTAAGAAGTGTACTAGCGCAAACGACTTGACGACAATTACAATTAAAAACAGATCAGCACTTGCTGGTAAGTGTGTACAATGTGGTATAAAAAAATTTAAATTTGTTTCTTTGAAATCTGGAGATGTTTTAAAAAAAACGAGGAGGTGATGTTGCAGCCAAGTTAGTAAAACTCCCAGGAACACCATGGGCAAAATATCCAGGAGAAAAACACTTTCCAGGGTATAGTTATTGTGGACCCGGGACCAGACATGACATCAGACTCGATGATCAAAACCAATCCCGACCCGGTGAAAACCCAATAAACGCTATTGATAAGGCGTGTCATGCTCATGATGTTGCTTATAAAAGCAGCAATCAGTAAAACAGACATATCACAGATGTAAAATTGATTCATGCATTGAATTCTATCACTGATAAATCCTTCAAAGAAAAATTGGCTTCATGGTTGATAAAATCGGTGATGAAAAGTAAATTGATGTTGGGTGCTGGTAATAAATAACATCATGGAATCTATTTATTATTCCCCAAGAGGATACTGGAAGGGTAAAGCAGCAATCAATAAACTCGCTGGCACAGCAGAGGTGAAAAATACTACAGCAGTGGATTGGTTATCCAAACAGGCAATATGGCAAATTTATCTACCACCGCCTAAACAAATTAACTTCTCACCTTTTGATGTCAGGGTCGTTAATGAGGTTCATCAGGCTGATAATACTATTTCTGCCGCATGATGGTGTTTACAAGTATGCGCTAACCATACTTGATGTTGCAAGTCGATACAAACAAGCAGAGCCACGAGGTCCTCAGCATTGGCCAAATCTATTACAAGTTGATCCTGGCAAGGATTTTTAGGGTGCAGTGTTATCAACAATGAAGCATCATAATGTCACCATCAGACGAGGACATACTGCACTACATCGCAATCAGGCAATTGTTGAACAATTTAATCGGACACTTGCTGAGCGGTTATTTGGATATCAATATGTGAAGGAATTTATTCAGGATAAACGATCTCGTGAATGGGTCAAGAGATTACCAGGTGTAATTACCACGCTGAATAATGAGATTACTTGAACAATTAATATGAAACCTATCAATGCGATTAATAAAAAGTATATACCTGTAAAACCGCAAAATGATTTTTCAAAACAACCAATACACGCCAATGTCACTGTTAGGTATTTATATGAACCAGGAGAGCTCAAAGGTGGCAAAAAAAGAGCTACTGATCCTGTTTGGAGTGTTACTGCACATAAAATATATAGTATAACGAGATCTTCGGGTAAACCGCGAGTCTATAGGTTGGATTCAACTGCTCCTCAGCGAGGATTTACTCGTGAACAACTACAAGTGATACACGAGGATACTCAATTACCACCACGTGGTCTTAACTATCACCTCTGCATCTGTTGCACTCAAGACAAGTCAGCATCAAATTATCTCTGGTATGACCAACACTGCTATTCTTTCTGTCTACAGTAAATTGGCGGGGGTCTTTATCCTGTTACGTGCTTAGGCTCGAATAAGCAGCAACACAGAAGGAGTGAAAACTAACAAGCTTGTAAAACTTTAACAAATTTATTAAGTACAAATATTTTCATAAGAAAATATAAATAAACTTACGGTTTTAGAGAATCAAATCCAACATTAATCCAATATAGAATTCACGAAAATAATCCACTAATGGAATTGCAAGAGTCCTGATAAATAAATGTTCTAATAGTTCCAGGTTCAAATCTTGACAATGTAATTCAAAATGGCTGAGGATGTCACGTAATGCAGTTCTTGTTTTTATAATAATCCAAATGAAAATCTATGAGCACATATTCTTTTCCAGATAAATAAAATAATTCCTCTTACTCCAACGAATTGACACAATTTCCAATATAACTCTAAACACAACTAGTACTTTAAAGCCCAGAAATTCTACTGAATTGCTTTCTACTGAATTGTTTACGTAAACAAGGGATCACGTGATTTTCCAGAAGGTCACAGAAAGAACGTACGATCATAAAAACACGTATGAATAGAATGATCCAGAAGAAAAATCAGCCACTGTTAACCCCCTAAGAACTAAATGTAAAATAAATGTCCTTGGATTTAGCCAATCATTTCCAAGGCCTGTTTATTACTCTGAAGCAAGGTCAGATAATGAGGTTAACAAGCAAGGTCAACCTGTGTTTACAGATAAAGTATAGGTCATAGGGATTTTTCTAGAATAATCTCCCAATTAATGAATTTTAAACCCAAAATGACAAATTTGGATCTGACAATTAAAAATAAATAATTTAAATCTAATATACATAACAATCCGACCAACACCAATGCATTATACAATTGCATCTCACGCAGTGATTATTCTGTTGTTGTTTCAGTGTGATTATAAACTCTGCATCAATGTCAAATTTTCTGTTATTTTTTTTCTCCTGTTGTTTATAACCAGAGAGTTTTTTTCTGATTATGTCATCACTGACAATATCACTTATTGTAGTGTCATTTCGAAGTTGATTTATTCTTCGTACTCTGGACACCGCAAGATAAACTAAATTCGACCACTCGATGCTATTATCTATGATCCAAACAATTGTATCAGATATAGTCAACCCCTGCAAAGAATGTATCATCGCTGCGTATCCTAGCTTCCATGGAGATTTATCAGCATGCAATGCATCTTCGACAACACTGATATCAACCAACACAATATCATTTAACACGAGAATTTGCTTCTCATTTTGTCCTGGAATATCAACTTCGATATTTTGTCTTCGTGTATCCTTGGGTCTATAACACAGTGGCACTGGAAGTGTTGCAAATTTTTCTTTGTGTGTGTTAAATAACTTCATCTGAAGTGTATCTCTAACTATCTTTCTACTTGCCACTATCAAATCGTTTGGTCTCCACGCTTCCCAGAAATCATTTAATGGGGTTTCCAAAATTATTTCACATGCTATTTCACATTGGATTCTATCCGGTTGTAATCTGATTCGTTTCTTGAACTCGCGTAATTGTTTATCAAGTGATCTATGATCGGTATTAATTTCTTCATAATAGTCTACAAATTCTTTAGCCAGTTATGTGGGGATAAACCGACAAATGGTGGTGGTTGACCATTATATCAAAATTAGAAAAACAACATGAGTATAATAACAATGGCGACATCACAAGAACTACTTCAACGAATAGCGGAAAATACCACACCAGTGAAAACCAGCATGATATCAATAACCTCAACGAATCCTGAATTCAGTGTGAATTTCCCTACTGCGGTTCCCGTGAAGGAGATAGCACTAGCAAAATTATGAGTATACCATAGTTGGCCTAATATTAGATCAGCATCTTTCAGTGGTCAACAACGAATAATTCCCTGGTGTTTGCGAGTAAGAATAAACAAGACGGGACTCCTGACTGGAATGTTGTTTTGCTACCATCTGGGTCCTACCAAATTGAACAAATCAATAATGAATTTCAGCGTAGAATAAAATCCATTACTGGAAAAGAATCGAAAATTGCTATTACAGTTCACAAGCTGACGTTATCATCTGCCATTGAGATAAACTTGCCCAGGTATGTCATAGACATATATCAGAGTTCGATAAGAACAATACTAGGGTGGCCTGAAACACCTCCACCTGAACCGAAAAAATCTGATTATGTTATGGATAAACAATCATACCATGAAATTACCACATCATATAAAGAACAAATCCTCAATATAAAAAAGTCATCACTGCCGGGTAGTTATTTTAATTTTGTTGATCAGGATTCCGCCTTTTGGAGATTTAAGGTTGCACAGACTCCAGAATCAATTACATATATCAATATATATCATAACAGAATTATTGAATACTTTAGAGATATCAATCAAGAACACAGTCAACAACTACAACGACTACAACAGGCTTTCCATGAGTCTAATCAGAGTGAAATCATTAAATGAATTGAAATATTAAATCAACTTGTATCCGACATGGAATATATTAACCAGTGAGTAATTCAAGTAATAATTGATCATAACGATGACAACATTAATCACTCTAAATGAAATTTCGTAACTGTATACAATATAACAGAAGCTGATCAACCAAATTTTAAATTTCTTGGGTATAACGCAAACGAACTAAAAAAAAATCCGTTAATAATTTTATCAATGAAAAGTTTACTATGATACTCACCGCATGGAAACAGCAACACAAGGGTTCAACCATCCTCAAACATAATAATAACCCAGATGGTGGTGGTAGGCATATTGCTTCTCAACATGTTAATATATCCTTGGTGATTGCAGTGAATTTAGTATGTGATGTTATCGAAGGAAGTTATCAAATAAATCTCGAAAGATCAAATCAAGCCCAGCAGGGATATATTTTATACTCAATTGCACCAACAGCTCCTCCAGGGTTTCTAATCATTGAGGATCCAACTAATCCAGTCTATATGTGATGTCATAATGATTCGTTAACGAGAATTAATTTCAAACTCACTGACCAGTCCAATAATCTAAGCGATTTACGAGGTGAGGTTTTACAAATTAGTCTGTTTTGCTAGCAATTTCAAGGATTTTCAATTCGTTTCCACAGCGACATCAGTGCCGGGTCTGTAGCGTAAAATCCTAAAGGATTTCTTTTTTTTTTTGGTCTGCCTGAATTGGTTTCAGTTTGAAATCCTTAGGATTTTGTTTGAAATAGTTTCGGTTTGCTTGAAATAGTTTCGGTCTGTCCACCCACTTTGCTGCTGATACAAATGTTTTTGTGATATCCAGTTCAATTATGCATATTATATGATGATTTACACCATTTTCCCCCCACGTATTATACATATATGATTACATCATTTTTGTTATGTATTATGCAATTATGATTACACCATTTGTGTCATATATTATACATATACAATTACACCATTTGTGTCATATATTATACATATACAATTGCACCATTTGTGTCATATATTATACATATACAATTGCACCATTTGTGTCATATATTATACATATACAATTACACCATTTTGTCATATATTATACATATACAATTACACCATTTGTGTCATATATTATACATATACAATTACACCATTTTGTGTCATATATTATACATATACAATTACACCATTTGTCATATATTATACATATACAATTACACCATTTGTGTCATATATTATACATATACAATTACACTATTTTGTGTCATATATTATACATATACAATTACACCATTTGTGTCATATATTATACATATACAATTACACCATTTGTGTCATATATTATACATATACAATTACACCATTTGTGTCATATATTATACATATACAATTACACCATTCATGATGTCTCAGTGCTCGACATCACTATAAACTGCCTCACTGCAGACATCGTAGCGATATGACTGAAAAATTGTTAAAGCTACGTTAAAAATCCTAATCAAACAAACAAACAAACAAACAATTACACCATTTGTGTCATATATTATACATATACAATTACACCATTTGTGTCATATATTATACATATACAATCACACCATTTGTGTCATATATTATACATATAAAATCACACCATTTTGTCATATTTTATACATATACAATTACACCATTTTGTCATATTTTTACATATGATTACTCAATTTTGTGTCATTAATTATACATATCACATAATTGCACCATTATGTCATTAATTATACATATCACACACACACCATTATGTCATTAATTATACATATCACACACACACCATTATGTCATTAATTATACATATCACACACACACCATTATGTCATTAATTATACATATCACATGCACACCATTATGTCATGATTTATACAAATCACATAATTACACCATTATGTCATTAATTATACATATCACACGCACACCATTATGTGTCATGATTTATACAAATCACATAATTACACCATTATGTCATTAATTATACATATCACATAATTGCACCATTATGTCGCATGAATTATACAAATCACATAATTACACCAATATGCGTCATGATTTATACAAATCACATAATTACACCATTATATGTTATTAATTATATATATTACATAATTACACCATTATATGTCATGAATTACACAGATCACATAATTACAACATTATGTGTCATGATTTATACAAATCACATGATTATACCATTATGGCTCATGAATGATACATATTACATGATGATTAATACCAGTTTACCATATTGCTTTTACTTTACAGATATTCAGAGGTGGAGAGTGTTTTGGCTGGAAATATTCTGACAAAGACTAAAAGTTTTGATGAAATAGAATTTGAATATGGTAGTCTTGCTAGTCATGTATTTTCCCTACTTGGTGCTATGTACAGGTAAGAGACATTTCAAATAGAATCTGAATGTGGTGTCTTGTCGATCATGTATTTCCCTACTAGGTGCTATGTACAGGTAAGAGACATTTCAAATATATTCTCCATGTGGTGTCTTGTTGGTCACTAGGTGCTATGTACAGGTAAGAGACATTTCAAATACATTCTCCATGTGGTGTCTTGTCGGTCATGTATTTCCCTACATGGTGCTATTTACAGGTAAGAGACATTTCCCTACTTGTTGCTGTGTAAAGGTCAGTAATGTTTCTATCAAGTCTTGTTAGTCATGTATTTTCCTGCTTGGTACTATGTACAGGTAAGTGATGCTTCAGACAGAATCTGAATGTGGTAGACTTTGTAGTCATGTATTTTCCCTACTTTGTACTGTGTTCCAGGAAGAGATCCAACATCAGCAAATTTTGAGACATAAATGTCAGATTTGGGTGGCAGTGGTGGGATGTATGTCAGTGTTAGAAAGCTGAAAGTCATTTATTCATTCAGCTACTATTTTTAGTCCAAGAATAGACAATGGACCAATATTGCAGTAACATTTTCATCTAAGATATATTGATGGTTAAAATTTTTCAAGGAATCTTGTGTCGAATTCAGCAAAAGCACAGAACCAATGATGATACCTTCTGCATATTTGATAGTAGATCCTTGATGTTAACAGTATTTTAACTTAAAAGGCATTAGAAGTCTTTGAACAAAGGTGATCTGTCAATTCAATATGCTTTGTATTTGGTCTGTGTCTGTCATTTCAAAGACAGTACTCCAGATCTTGCCATGCTACCATTTAAGGTGAAATTTACTACAGACAGATGGATAGAAAGCTTGAATAAGTTTCACATTGAAACCCTTATCTAATAAATTTCTGAATGATAAATTATTTACAAAAATTTATGCCAGTTATCTGAAATAATTTCAAAAATATTTTGTAAGAAAGCTCTGAAAACCTTAGATCTAAGATTAGAACCATCTCTAATTCCACTCATAAATTTGAGAATATTCAAAGCAGGGGGCCCTGAGTGGTCTAAAGCACTCACCGTTATGGATCACTGCCATCTCACTTCTGTCTGGGGTGGGTTCAAGTATTGGGCTCAGCCAATGTGGGTATGTGAGAAAGCTTGCTGGTAGCTTCTTGTGAGTCGGTGGTTCTTTCTGAGGTTTTCCCGGGTTCTTCCTACACCATTAATACTGGCTGCCATGTCTTGTGCTGAAAAATGGCATTAAACCCTATTACAACAACAACAATTTTAAAAGCTGACTGCTGTATAAGAGGACCTTAAGAGTGTTTCTTTGTTTGCTATTTATAGCAAACAGACAGGTTTCTTCAGAAGTGAACTTTGCCTAAAAGATTGATTTTGTTGATAAGCTAGTTTGTAAACCAGCCTATATTTTTAAAGAAAATGGCACCAGACATAATTGAAATGCTTTATGGTGTCAATTGTGGATGTTGTATGACAGAAAATGTTAGAGCAGATGGATCTTTTCAAACTTCAAAACATGTCAGATAAGAAAAAAAAGGACAAGTCAACACCTTTTAACAACCGTTAAAGTAATGAGAGTAATGTAATAAAGTATTCTGGGCACCTGACCATGATCATTGCAGAAATCCATTCAAGATCATTTAGGGAAAGTTACGCATATAGGCTACTTGAAGTGAGTGAGTGCTGAAAATAAATAATTTTCCAGCTTTTTTGTGTGTTTGTATTCTGGTTCTAATCCATATGGATTTTGTCTTTTGCGATTCATAGTTTTCAACCAGAAATTTCAGTTCCATTTTTTTTCCTAGACTTTATTGTTATGATGGACATGTAAAATGGTACATATATGATAGATATGTGATAGCCATTATCCTGAATATGCTATTGTTATGGACTCTAAAGAGAACTGGTCATAGTCTGGACCATTCTATTTGTTAATTTCTCCTGAATAACTCTTTAAATGATCAGAATGGTATTTTTGATACTACATCTCACACACTTGGGGTGGACATAGGGAATATCATGTTCATTCATTTGCTTGTTTGAAGGTTTCATTTGTGACTTGGCGATGGATGAACAGCTTGTTTAGTTCATCCACATATGAATCTAATAAAGCAAAAACTCGGCATCTGCTACATCGATGTACCTTGTTTCTTAGTTCCTAAATCATGACACTATTTTTCGACACTTCTCATACAATACGAAGCCATGCAGTATGGAAACATTTAAACTGCACCATTTTGACAATTTAAAGTTATTGGAGAAAGAAATTAACATATAATAATTGAAAAATACTTGCATTGGAGAAGGGAATTAACACAGTGTCCAGTAGTACCAAAGGTGCCAAACTTTGAGAGAATGAGAGACTCTCTATCTGTGTCAGCATGACAAGCTGTGTTACCTTTACATGTGATTAATATAGCTTAAGCCCTTAGACTTTTTTAGCAACAAGAATTTTTCCATTTGTTAAAAATTGTACTGTTTGGTGTCAGAGTAAAAGAAAAGCAATGACAACTTGTGTTGGTGAGTTAACCAGCATTTGTGTCATAAAGGGAATTAACTCTAATTATTTTTAGGGAAAACAGTTGAATTATTATTGTTTGTAGAGGCAAGAGTTTACTCAGAGATTTTATACCTTTTGTTTTTGTTGATATATATTTACCACTTCATTTTAACTGCAAAACTGTGGAGTTGTCAAGACTCGAAATATTCACAGTATTGTATAAAATATTTTTCAGTAAAACAGAACGTCCTCAAAGAGCTGCAGAATGTCACAGGAAATGTTTGAAGCTGAATCCATTGTTATGGACTGCTTATGAAAAGCTCTGTCAGTTAGGTAAGGTTTGAAATTAACAGTTTTTTGAGGAACCTTAGCAAATTTATTGTATTGGACTTGAGCATCCCTACTTTGCAGAAAATTCTGAACAATAATTTGAGTTGTCCAACATCAGTAGTTTAAAAAACTGGGTGGATTGTCTGAAAGAAGAAACACTGCTGTCCATGCAGTAACTTGATTTTCACACCATTTACAGTTACCAAACTTTGAATGGCTTGAGGTAAATGAAGAACCCTTTTGAATGTGGATCAAAGAATTTAAAGGCTAAACTCTCTTAGAAAGAAGAAAAGTGGTTTATGTACAAAAACTTTACTTCATTATTACAGTTGTATGTCATGTGGAAATCTATCCATATTGTCAGGGAATATTTAAGAAGGGGGTACAATTCTTGGTGATTGCTTGAATGATAAATCCTGTCTTGGACCTAGACAGTAGCAGGCACTTACCTGGTCTTTCCTAACGTGTATTAGCTTATTAACTATTAAGGTAGGAGTGTTTTTGTTAAAGGCACTTACCTGGTCTTTCCTATTGGTTGATTAACTATTAAGGCAGGAGTGTTTTTGTTAAAGCAGAATACAGTAATTATAAGTCTTATAACCAAAGAAGAAAATTACAGTAGACATTATAAATACTTACTCATTCCTCTTAATTATTTTTCATAACAGCTCATGCTCAGAATGAACCAGCAGATAATGGCAGCAACGTTTGGCCTTTTAGATGCCACTGCAATTCAGACTGCGTCGAGTTTGGGGTTCTTAGTGGGTATTACTTTTAAGATACTGCCAGATGGTTTTCTTTGTCCATCTGGCAATACTGGTTACATTTTGTCTAATGCTTACTACAGTATTATCTCCCGTTGTTGTGAATGACATGTTGTCAAATTTGATCCAATAGTTTGAAAGTAACAGATTTCTAGCAGCCAACTTAAAAATTCAGTGGTTAAGGAGAGGGTACAAGGCTGAAAAATAGCTTTGGCTAGAAGCCTGGTATAAGAGTTGAAATCTGTCTACAGAAGAACACTATTCCATCCAGTAAAAAACATATTTGAATGGGACATGAAGAAACAGTTGATACAGTAAAATTTCAAAATATAATTGTAGTTAGCCTGATCCAGTTTTGGGTTAGTTTGTGGCTGAAGTTTTTGAGGCTGCAAGCAGATGAAGCAATACACCAGGACTGTGCAAGCCATCTGAGTGATTCCTGATACTTGAGTAATTGGTGTCTGAGTTGCCAAATCTTTACTATATTTCTGTAATGTTGTCTGAAAATTACTCAGACAAGACAATTTTTGTGTCATACATTTATGCTTGTGCATTAAAGTTTTTCATTAAATCAGAAATTTTCATATTCTAAAGGTGAAAAGGTTGATCCTGCCATTGTCTTTCGTGTTCCTAACCAGTCTGCTCAAGTCAGTACAACAATGAATAACAATCCTTTGGTTAAAACTACAAAGATAAACATCCAAGCTCCCCAACCATCTTTCCCCCTCCCCATGATGACAGAGGTTTTGACACCTATTGCTGAGGTTCCAGTCACACAGAATCAAGGAACAGATTCTAAAAATTGGGTTGGTATATTTGTAATGTGCATACATGATTATGTCTTTCGATGTGATAATCTTGCATGTATCACACAGTCCAGTGTGATTGGTCTCACTCCTGTCAATGTATTCTGGAAACAATTTATTGCAGATCATTCAACATATTTTAAAGGATAATGCATTCTTATAGAATGTTATGTTTTATAATTCACAGGTATATGAAATCATGGATCTCATATGAGCTTGGTCACAGAATTTAATGAATTATTAATTATACTATATACATTTTTAAGAAATGTTTAATATTTCATTTCATGTTTATTAATTTTTGCTTTTGTTCCATTTGGATTACATGGGAGATTTCCATCTCAGCAGTTTACAGTTTAAGAATTTGCATTTTGTTTTTGCATTTATCACTTCCATTCAACATTTCCTTTTCATTTTGTTCATTTGGAACACAGTCGAGATGCAAGGACCCTGTTTGAATTTTACATTTTTAAGAATAGAAGTCAAAGACATTCAGATCATGCTTGTTAAAAATACTTAAATAAAACAGAAAATACATATAAAAGAAACCAGTATGAAATTCATAAAAAAAAATATATGATCACAGCTCTAATGTATAAATATGGTTGTAGATTATTTGTCAGCAAATGTTTTATTTATTTTATTTCAAAAATCTTTGAAGCAACTTCTCAAAAATATTAACAATCTTTTTCTGAACTTTGCAAAAAGCATTTTGGATTGAAAGGCTTTTAAACTTTTAACAAGGATTCAATTTACAAGCACTTATCACAATTTGATCCAATTAAATCAAGTGTCCTTGCTCAATGGGCTTTCAGGCTTGAGGACATAACAGTGGGCCATTTCAGTAAATATGCTGGACATGCACAGATAACATTGGGCTATTTCAGTGATTATCATGTTTGGATATCAAATGTGTCTAGCAGCTTCAGGTAATTTAGCACAACAGTAATTGTCAGTTACAAGTCATTTAATGTTAAATTTCTGACAACTTCAGGTAATTTAGCACAACAGTAATTGTCAGTTACAAGTCATTTAATGTTAAATTTCTGACAACTTCAGGTAATTTAGCACAACATTAATTGTCAGTTACAAGTCATTTAATGTTAAATTTCTGACAACTTCAGGTAATTTAGCACAAGAGTAATTTTCAGTTACAAGTCATTTCATGTTAAATATCTAACAGCTTCAGGTACCTCAACAAGACAGTAATTCTCAGTTACCGGTGACACCAGAGGGCTGTCAAGAACACCCAGGATTTAAAGACATCATGCTAGCCCCCAAGTCTGAGCGAAAAGTGCCAGCCCCAAATGTACATGTAGGAAGAGGATTAGCCTTGAAACAAGCTTTGTTCCAGAGCCCCTTGTCTCCTAGGTATCAATGCATGTAAATAGTCATCCAGTTTAGATGATGTTGATGGTGGTGGTTGTACTATTGGTAATGGCAGTGATGTTAACTTTAATAAAAATGAAAATAATAATAATAATAATAATGATGATAATAACAATGATAATAATAATAATAATAATAATAATATTAATAATAATAATGATAACAATAATGATGATAATAATGATGATAATAACAATATAAACATCATCAGTAATGTTAATACTACATAACTGTTCAGTATACATTTTCTTAAGATTTTCACAATGGTGCTTACCATGTATGCTATTATTTTAGAAATGTTATTATAACTAGATTAGATTTATATTAAGTATATCTTTGTAGTTGAGAAAATTGCATGTATCTATTTTAGTTTCGGAATTCTTCCCCTCGAGACCCCTAGTCCTAATCTGGAGACTCAACTCACAGTTCCCTTCATGACCCCTTCTCCAGCTTTCACTGATACGACCACATTAGAGATAAAAGAAATGAAGGCTCCAACTAAAAAGGTAAGAAGTTTCTCTTCCATTGAAAAGTTATTGTTGGGTAAAAGCCAAGAGGAAATATCATTAAGTTTATGCTAATAGAATAGCCATCGTTTAACAAGGATGAGTTGCGGTCATAAACAATAAATTGTTCGGTATTCCCCCCCCCCCCCCTTTCCCCGATGTCGTCGAGTAGAATAACCGACTTCTAAAATAATGTATCCGTTAACGTGATGACATTTTAATGTTTGGTAATGATTTATTCTGTTATTGCTGACTGTATGCGATTTAATTATGCAGACAAAACTTGTGTCGAGTGTACGAAATACAGTCTTCGTAAAGGAAGCCATAATGTGTGGTCACATGATTTTTATGGTCTTTGTCTGGTACCCTGTTGTTTTTTTTAAGGTTCTCTGTGTGCCAATATACAAAATCTATTTTTAGCCTATGCTGACCCTGTTATGATTATAACAATTACTTCTGGTTATAATCATCAAAGAAAACTCTACATAGGTGTTAAACCCCAAACTCTATCATAACATTATTGAGCCCTTTTCCTGTAAACATCGACTTATCCTTTAGTCGACACTTTTAACGGCGACTTGACACTCGGAGACGTGTATCTACGATAATCAAAATTGCTTACCTTACATCAGGATTTGAATTAATTATTGGTTCTGGATACATTTAAAGAAACAAAAGTGGCCGTTCATGAGGGGGACATATTTCATTTTTTTGTACTAAAATGCTGGCCGCTGGTCACGTTAGAGGGGTGGTTGCTCTTGAGGGGTACTTTTGAATACATACTCATCGGTGCCAAGGGATTCTGGCCGTAAGAAGCTGGTGGCTGCTGGTCAGGGAGTTGCCGTTCAAGAGGGGGACTACTGTATGTAGAATTCATTGCATTTGAGATGTTTATCTTTTTTATTCCAGCCAGTTACAAGGAGGAGTCACAACCAGAATCAAAATCAGAGTCCACTTCCTAAGCCTTCTGTCTTCAGTCAGTCGGGGAATACCAGGGATATAAATGCACAAATAGGGTAAGGATTTAGGATATAATAATGATGTGCGTAATTGTTTAAGACTTATAAATTGAGCTTAATTAGTTAATTCATTTATAATTACTTTAAAATGATACATGAAAAGGTAAAATTAAAATCAATTGTCTCATATACATTGTTTTTTAGACTGTCTAAACATATTAGGGAATTTTTACCCCCCTTCCCATGATGCAGTAGCATTGTCCACATGTCCATTCACTCATATACAGTACTTATGGGCAGAGACAGAAACCTGTTGATATTGGGCCTGTTAGGTTAGAAGTCAAGGTCATTGGAGTTGAAAATGTGATTTTTCTTTTCTGTATGATAAGTTCATTTTCCTTGAGAAGAGAAGAGATTTTCATTAAACAGAATAGACAAACTACATAGGTTAAGTAGCTCCCAACTGATTTCAAGGCAAAGAGAAAAAGTTCAAGGTCACTGGAGCTGATATTTTAATTTTTTTGGGTGTCTGCTTGATAATTCAGGTGTCCTTGAGTCAATTTAGATAAACTTCATTGGTAGTTGACACTTGGGACGATACACATCCCTACTGATTCATGAACCCAACGCTTAAAGATTCAGGTCACTGAATCTAAAGTTTTCATTTTATATTACATGATATCCTTACTTTTATCAGATAGCCTACACCCATTTTTTTAAAAATCAGTTTTATAGTAGCATTGTATTAAAGGAAGGTCTGCTTTTTATTGAGTCTGTCATTGATTGTCTGAAGATCAAGGTTACTGGACATTATTATTTTCAGAATTGAGTATTGACATGTAAACATACAGATGTTTATTTTTAATGTAAATGAAGCAAGCCTTGGCCTCTTAATTTGTGTTTTATTACAAGCACTGTTTCTGTGTCCAAACTTAGTTAAGAATTTTGTTCTCAATGACCTCACTAGTTTCATTGAAAATAGTTTTAGACTTTGACACAGGGGACTTTGCCTATGAAACAACAATGCAGTACACAAAATACTGTATGAATGCAAAATAAGTTTAAATGCATTTTAAAGAAAGCGGTATTTCAGTGCAGACTGATGAATGAAAACAGAACAAAATGATTTTAATGAGTGGATTTTGTGATTGATTATATTCAAGCTGCTTCTAAAATTTTTCTGTTGAAATTCTATTTTGCACGATGGTCCAGGAACAGATTATTTACACCGGCAAATGAGAAAACTCTTGAAAGCGGAAAACCTGACAAGTATATACATTTTTCCATATGACTGCAGTGGACAATGTTGCTAGGGAAGAAAAATAGGTTTTCCATATGACTATAATGGAAATACACACCATAGCTAGAGAAAAAAATAGGTTTTCCATTTGACTACAATGGAAATAAACACTTGCTGGAGATGCCATCTTGCATAAAAATGTTTATAGAGTATAAACTATGAAATATTTCAGATTTGATCAAAATTGACACCCATTTTTGAATGGTTTCAAATAGCCATTTTTGAAAGGTTACAAATGTTTTTCTTACGGTTGCTACCGAAGCCACACCATTGCAAGGGACATAATCCTGGACAAAATTTGGATAGAGCATGTAACCAAGAATTTTTCAACAAAGTTTGATAAAAACTGGCTCAACTGTTCTGGTGAAGATGGAAATAAGTTCGCTGTATGGTTGCCATGGAATCTACTCCAATGCTAAGTAAGCCACCCAAAACAAAATTTAGGCAGAGTATGTACTAAGGAACATTCCAGCAAAGTTTGATCCAAATAGGCTCGACAGTTTTTTAAGGAGTTGAAAAGAGTAAATGTGTATGCATGGATAGATTATGAATGCTGGGACATGCAAAACATTTGCATGGAAAGATGGTTATTTGTATGTTTGGGAGGGGTTTGTTAGGCAGGAACACAAGTCATTTCCTAACATTTATGTCAATGTAACAGGATAATATATTTTTTATGAAGAACCTATTTTCATGTCTCTTGCAAAAGAGTGCATTTCCATTTTAGTCATATGGAAAAGTTATTTTTCTTTACAACAGTTTGCATTTCTATTGCAGTCATATGGAAAACCTATAATCTACTTCTAAACAACATGTATGTCGTTTCTGGTCTGACTTGTATGTGTTTTAGGGCATGCATTATCAAAGCTTTGTCTAGCGACTTCCCTTATCGATGGTGTGACTTCATAGCAGTTAATTTTTCTCTGGAACAGCTGATTAAGTTTTAATCAAAGGACATTAATTAAGAATGTTTCTTAGGATATGTTTTATCAGTATTAAAATAATGTCAAGGGTTGTTCAAAAAATTGGTAGGAATATTTCATAGGACATGCTGTATTAGAATGTATAGTTTGTCTTAAATGAAAACAGCATCAGTTCGGCTTCTGCTACAATCATTCTGGAGGATGTCTTGAAAATTTTATTTGAATATCAACCCTACCACCTGATCTTAATTGGATTAGTTAACATTAAATACTTAGAATATGATCGATTATCCCAACTCCACATGTTCAGTTAAGTCCGTTCTGCTGAAACAGACCTTATTAGCTTGAAATAAAATATATAATTTATTTAATAAATGAGCAAATGCAAAATAAGGGTGGCAAGATATCCTTCTTAAAATCTTATTTTTAATAACTTTTCAGTATTCAAAACAATCCACCAGTCAGGAGAAGTTCGAGGCTTTTTGGTAACTCTAATTCTAGTTCAGTAAAGGTAAGTTTTTATAATGAGCCAAGATTTCTTATTATTGTGCAGAAAGTACAATTTAATTAGGTGCCACGGTCAGGGTTATGTCAGTTTGATATGATAGTGTCAGCATATTGGAGAAGGGAGATAAATTTGGCTGAAGTTTTGAAATAAAAGTAGGCAATTATTTAGATTATGCATCACAGAATTTCATTAGAAACACCTTAAAGCTGCTCATAATAAAACAAACCAACCAATAAAAGTATAGGAAAGGAACAGACAGACAGTTGTACAGTCATCGTGAGTTTAAGAATTTTTTGATAGAGCAATGAGTTACTCCTGACCCAAATTTGAAATTTTATTTTACTTGTAACGAATATATTTATAAAAATAAAAAATGTCATGGTATGTGTAATATTATATGATCAAAGGCTGTGAGGGAAAACATTTAAACAAGTTTATCTGATTACTTTAGGGGCCTCGAGTGGTCTAAAGCACTCTCCATTACGGATCACCTCTGTGTGGGTTCGAGTCTTAAGATTCGGCTAATGTAGTTATGTGAGAAAGCTTACCAGTAGCTTCTTGTGAGTCGGTGGTTCTTTCCGTGGGTTTTCCCAGGTTCTTCCTCCACCAATATTACTGGCCGCCATGTATAGCCGCTTATCGTGTGCTGAAAAATGGCGTTAAACCCTACAACAACAACAATTGATTACTTTAAAGGAAATGGAAGGTTTTAACATCCATTTTAGTAAATGTGTTCTGGATATTGATGAATTCTTGCATTATCCAAGCCATTCTTGTCTTGTACAATAGCATGGACTGCCAAGGAAACCAAAAATAATATGTGCCCTAAATTTATAAGCTGTAGAATGGTTGCCATGGAATGACTGAAATAAAATGTTTGGCTATGTATGAAAAATTGATTGGTCCATTTCCTAAATGCTGAGTTCTCATGCGACCAGGAAATTGTGAAACAGTCAGGAGGAAGAATAGTTAGTTCCTGACTGAAAGAGAGCATTTTGGCAGATATTGATGAGAGTCAGGGCAAATAGGGAAACTTTTGTCAGCCGCTGCTTTATAAAAAAAATATATATATAATTGAGTCTTATTTGAAGTTATTGTGAGTTACATTTATTGAATTGATACCTGAATATTTAGAGGTTGCATATACATGCCAACCATTATGCTTTTGGCATAATAATTATTACGCTTTTTTTCATTAAATTACGCCTTACACGTAACCATATATGGATTACGCTTTTTCGGTATATCCACCTTCCCAAAACCTCAATTTTTTGTTTTCTTGTTTTTATTGCCATTCAATTAATCCCACACATGGTATTTTAGAAAAGACGGCTTCTATGTAACTACAGTAGAAGAGTACGCATGTCTGTGGACTTTCCTAACAGTATCATGTTCTATTTATAGAAACTTTTGACCTTGTATTCTATTGTTAGCAGCAGTATGGCTTAGTGAGAAGAGAACAGACTGGTTTTCTAATTTAAATCTTTATGCACATATTTTTTAGTTCTGATTCATATTTGGTGGAGAACCAGTCTAAAGGTGCTCAAACATATATTTTTTTTAGTCGATGCGTATATGAGAGCAGATATATCTCCTTTCAAATAATTTCACAGATAAATTAAAAAAAGCAACCAAAAAAAATAGGTGAATCCTCCAGATATGAAGACAGGAGCATCACGTGATGTCTATTACAGGCCATGTGGAAAGAATTTTAATATTTGGCACTCAAAGTCATCGGATTGATTCTAGTCGATGTGTGTGTAAAGCTAAAATGTGCTATATATGAAAACTTGAAGCAGTAAAGGATATTAAAAGATGAGAACCGCTCCGGTGGCCTAGTGGTTAGAGCGTCCGCCCCGGAAGCGGGAGGTCGTCGGTTCGATCCCTGGCCGAGTCATACCAAAGACTTACAAAAATGGTACTAACAGCTGCCTCGCTTGACGCTCAGCATTAAGAGGTTAGTGTTAGGACTGGTCGGCCTGGTGTCAGGATAATGTGACTGGGTGAGCCATCATGCTACATGTCTGCGGCATGATGTCTCAGTGCTAGACATCACTATAAACTGCCTCACTGCAGACATCGTAGCGATATGACTGAATAATTGTTAAAGCTACGTTAAAAATCCTAATCAAACAAACAATAAAAGATGAGAGGGGCAAATAAACCATTGTTCATTAAAATTTTAGCATGTTGTATGTGTATTACGCTTTTTCTGCCTGGATTCCGCTTTTTGACCGCCTGGATTATGCTTTTTCCTCATCAGGGGTTGGCATGTATGGTTGCTTCAGTCATTGAGGTCCAAATGCAGATGTAATACATGTGTTATAGTGAGTGCACAACAAAATCAGGAAAGTAGATATTTTCTAATGTTGAATTTAATTTGAACTTATTGATAGTTTTTTATCAAATAATGGTTTATGTGTGTGATATTTGTATTTTTAATGTAGCTTTTCCAATTTTTCAGTCATATTGCTATCATGTCTGCAGTGTGGCAGTTTATAGTGTTGTCTAACATTGGGGCATCATGTTGCAAAATATTGCCATATATCTACTAAAAATATAGATTTTCTTTCATTATGTGTTTTTTAAAGCCATCAGTATGAATGGTTTTTCTCCGTGCCAATGTAATTAACAGCTGCATTACTACATTGATAAAAAGATATTGCTACATTTTATAATAATTTGAGACATCAGCATGTTACAAATTTAGCTTCAAACTGTCAAGACAATTGCTATTCTTATGAAAATGAAGACGTTTTTATTTTTGTTAAGACACATGCAGATTGATGCAGATAGGATGGGGTGAAAAAAAAGAAACCACATTGTTTGATAGAACATTATTAAGCAAAAGATTTTAATCATTGTGAGTTTACTTGTAAAGATTTTTGTTCTACATTTTTCTTTATTTCTTTTTGTGTGACCATGACAAGTGTGTAGTCTTGCTTGGTAACAAATGCTGTATCAAAATTTTGATTCTCACTTAATTTAGTTTTGCAATTAACACTAATCAGTGCTTGATTTATCCACCATTTACTATATTAAATATAGTATTACAGTTATACACCGTGTATGGTTGACACATAGCAACAGGTAATGTAAGTTCAGTCACTGACAGATTCCGTGATTCATGTAGAAAACTAATTATTAAAAAATTAATACTTGAAGTCTACTTTTTGCAGTTTGGAGTTAAATTTTAGCCATTTCTTGATGGAACTTCATTGATGCATAGATGTATGATAGAGGGTCTTCAGTTGACAATTTTAATATCTGTAAATTCTGATATGGAGAGAAGAAGTAGAAAACGAACAATATAAAATGCTTAAATATGAAAATATGGGTCTGAATAAAACACATAAAGACATAATTTCGAATGTTGAAAAAGAAAGTAATTCCAAAAGTGATATTGCCACTGTGGCGGTACAAGTGGTATCACCACCATGGAGCTACCATTTTTCTACCATTTATATATTTCCGTATTTCGCACCAAAAAATGTAATAAAAGTCATTTTGTAGCAGAGGCTAGTGGGAGATACTAATGTTATTGCTCTATTGGAAAGCATTTACAGTTATGACTCTAATGCATGTATGGCTGTTTTCTTGTGCATGAACATATATTAGTTATAACAACTGTAGGTGATATTTGTTTTTCATGAATTACAGAACATGTAAATTGAGAAAGAAGTTTTGTCTAAATGGATAATAGTACATTATTTTAGGTGCTAATTGAAAGAAGATATGGCCACCAGCATTAGGATAATAGGCTGATGTTGATCCACTGTATTTATTAATTCCATTTCAGGAGAACAATAAAAGCCAAACAGGTAGGAAAGCAAAGATCAAACATAGCAAATCACAACAGGAGTTGAACGAGATTAACAAAGGGGAGATAATCACTGACAGCAAACCTGTTTCCAATACAGAAACCACACAGATTCAGATCGCTCAGCTACAACAACAATCATTAAGTAAGTCTGAATTTGATAAAGATTACATTTTAATAGAAGATTCTTTTTTCTTCTCTCCTTTTTTCTTCTCTTTCTTCACTGTTGCTCTCTCTCTCTCTCTCTCTCTCTCTCTCTCTCTCTCTCTCTCTCTCTCTCTCTCTCTCTCTCTCTCTCTCTCTCTCTCTCTCTCTCTAAATGCTTGAGTCTATAATTACTGTATATCTTGGTACAAAACTTTGAAACTAAAAGAATTCATTGAAAAATACAGACAGACTTATCAGAAAATTTAAGAGAAATTGAAATTTCCTCAACCTGCCTGTTGTGCTGCATCTAATATGGAATTCTACAATATTTGATCGAAGCCCCAAGTAGCCTAGTAGTCTAAATCTCTAAAATATTTGGATCACTGCCATCTCACCTCTGCCTGCTTGGGTTCAGCCAATGTGTATATGTGAGAAAGCTTGCCAGTAGCTTCTCATGGGTTGGTGGTTCTTACCGGGACTTTCACTGGTTCTTCCTCCACCATTTATACTGGCCACCATATATAGCCTATCTAGTGCTGATAAATGATTTTAAAGTTAAAATTTTTAGCTATCATTTCTCAAGCATGATATAACGAGTAATGTGTTGAAAGTGCGCAAGCCATTATCACATTTACAGAGTTGCCTCTACAATGCTTAAAAAATTGTTACTCAGAAGTGATGTTTTTCAAGCTGCAGGTCACTTTTTTGAATGAATAAAAGTTTGTTATGGCTTGATGTTTCATTTTTATGAAAGTAATAATTCCATTTGGTAGTCACGGCTTTTGTAATTGTTCAATTATCATTTTGTTCATGTAAGCAGCCATGCCAAAATAATGTACTTCAAATAATTCTTTCATCATTTTGATAGTTTTATTTATCTCTAAAGAAAATTGTGATTGAAACAGCTGGATACTGCTTCTAGTTGCATCATTGTTGCTGTTTATTATGCCTGAGCATTGAGGGTATATTGTCTGAGATTACTCAGAAAGTAGAGCTTGTCGGCAAATACCTCAGTCTGCTTAGGGATATGGGGTCAAAATATGGGTTATCAAGGCATACATTTTGAACAAACAAGCTGAGCCCAAGGATCAGTTGACCAGATGTCCACCTGGCTTTGTTGATGCCATCACAACTTGATCATGGGTATTGGTTGAAAGTTCGCATTGATTTTACTTGGATGTACGTGGTTTGACACATGCTGATTGTGAACAGATTTTGTAGAGCCCCCATTAGTGAAAAAACTAGACAGCAGTTACATTGTAGCTGGTGGTTTTCATCAACAGTTGTGGTTTTTTTTCAAGTTTATTATTATTTCATATTTTTATATATATATATATATTTCTTTCAGATGGCATTTTAAACTTACTGCAGATGCTGGGTAAGGCCTACCAGGCCTTGTCTCAGTACGAGTGTAAAAAGGCTATAGACCTGTTTTCAGATATACCCCAACACCAGTACAATACAGCCTGGGTTCTCTGTCAATTAGGCAGAGCTTATTTCGAGCTTACAGAATACCAAAAGGTGAGAAAAGTTACCATGTTGAATTTTTTATTTTAATATTATTATGTTTTTAGTTAATTGGTGATTTTTATGTTCATGAAGCTTGATAACTGCATTCAATATTTATTGGGGAGTACCAATTTTACTCACCATGAATGTAATGACCTAATGAAGAATGATTCATCTTTGGAGACAAAAGACATCTTCCACAATCAAAGAAAATAAGAACTAAGAACATGTAATTTTCACAAGACAAAGAAAATTTATGCACAGAAAATAATTGATTTGATAGTACTGGAATTTCATTTTGATGGAATACATTGTTTGTTAGCAACAAATGCTATCTTGTGGTAGTTTGAGCTTCAACATTGTCATGGTTTGTTAGGTCCATGTTTTTTTTACACAGGGTTCCCATGCTACCGGAAATCAGGGAAGAGTTGGGAGAAATGAAATTTTTTTCCCCGACTGAAAAGTCCTTGAAATTTTCAAATATTGATTTAAGTTGGGGAAAAACATGGACAATTTCTGCCACCACTGGATGCCCAGATTTTCTTCCTTTTTAACCATACCTCATTTTTCCTGATCACGTTTTAGCAACTGGTCCATTGATATTTGATTTTCCAGTATACTCTAGGACACAAGCGAAAATACGGTGAATAGGAATTATGGTTTTGAATCCAAGATGCAGCCATCAGGACAATAAGGAATGGTGTCTAAGGATTTATTTTCAGTTCAGTTTCACTTTTTTATGAAAACATTTTAAAAAGTTAGTCAGTTTTTTTTTTAATTGGAAAAACTTTTCTCTCACCATATTGTCAGCAATATCCATGCCATGTTGACACATTTCTTGACATATTATTAGGTTTGTAGGAGTTCATCAGAGATAGTACTAACTAGATATTGTATCATCGCATCCTTTTTCTCTTCATATGCAGGCTGAGAAAATATTCAGTGAAGTCAGGTTAACTGAGCCATACCATTTAGAAGGTATGGAATACTACAGTACTGCACTTTGGCATCTCCAAAAGGAGGTAGAGTTATCTGCTCTTGCCCAGCATTTGACAGAAATTGATAAAAGGTCGCCAGAGGTGAGGGCTGATTTTGTCCTTATATAATCTTATTTTGTCTCTTTATTGACAAAAACTTCATGCATAATGATAAGAATATAAAATCTCATCCAATGCTGTAGATATTAAATTTTGCTTGTTTGGATAGAATATCATGTCTCACAGAAGTGGAATAATCGGCTTGTTCATATGCATCAGTGTAGGAAAAGAAAATTCCACTCAAGGGTTAGAAATTTCATTAGACATGAGGATTAGTTGAGTGTCTGGTGCAAATTCTTCTCCATATAGTCAGTTTTCCTATCCAATACCGATGCATATTGAGTGATGATTTATTTTTCTCACATTTCTGGGTACAAAGTGTAGATTATAATCAAAATGGCACCCCTTTGGAACTGATAAAGCATAAAAGGATAAATGCAGGTATAGTAGATAGCAAACATTTGTGGTGTGTTGAATATGATGATGTCATGAAGACATTGTGG
The DNA here is from genome assembly GCA_030141615.1 of Unio pictorum. Classification (NCBI taxonomy): domain Eukaryota; kingdom Metazoa; phylum Mollusca; class Bivalvia; order Unionida; family Unionidae; genus Unio; species Unio pictorum. The sequence continues at coordinate 1,832,152 of JARLTB010000131.1, read as the reverse complement.
CTATGTACCAGTAGAAACTATAATTTGACATTGTCATGTGAGGTAACAGCAATGCAATACAATTATTGAGATAATTCCACCTCTACAAAATACAATTAAACATGTATTATTTGCAATCAGGAATGTGGTCAACATTTCGATTCATTCCTAAGTTGGCATCAATCATCAGCAGAGGATATGACCAACATAATACTTTTTGAGTATTTATTTGTTTATAGACATCATTATTTGCTGATACATTCATTAAGTTTGTAAATATAGTATTTAAATGCAAGAAAGTATTGCATTAGCAGTATTGAAAATGCAATTTATAGATAGGAAAAGTAGAATTGTGGCCGATTTAAATTTTTTATTCAGTACAATGAACAGAGGGCGCTTAGTGTTAAAATGTTAATTGTGTAGTATGATGATATTTATCTGAATGGAAGAAAGGATGTGACATCAGATTATCATAATTTTTACTTACTGTATATACTTTCTTGCAAGTCAAGTCCATCTGCAAGCTAGACAGACCCAGATATGTCATCACATAATAGGCTGGCAGATCTGGGTGTTTGCATTTTTCTAGAAGTAATCAGGAAAACAACCATCATAGACCCTGAACTGGCATTGGAATATGCAATAGCAAATCGAGATGTTCTTACAGTTGAAATCAAATTATACATGAGTATATATATATATATATATATATATATATATATATATATATATATATATATATATATATATATATATATATATATATATATATATATATAATGTATCTAATGAGATCAGTTGAGATATAGCTTCCTTGGTTTTGAGAACTGTGTGGCACACATATAAGAATAAGCATACAGATGTATTGGAAAAAATACAAAGATATGATGTATATACTCGCTTGTAAGTCCACTGCAAACAACATTGATCCTTATCTGCCATCACATAATTAATTTGCCAACAGATCTGAGTCTGTTATTTGTTCTGAAAATGACTCCCAACAATCTTCATTGACTCAGATGTGTTTGCTGATGCATTTTTCAATGACAGATCTGGGTCTGAGCAGTTTTTAGTTGGATTGAATTACAAGCAAATATATATGGTAATAAGGTATGTTGAATATAAATATTCAGATTGAACAGATTGGAATGGAGGAAGCTGGTTGTCGGGTCATCAGTGGTGCCCCAATGGTCAGCAAGACAAAGGGATAGATAGATGGATAGATTATAAATAAATCTGATGATGGAACAGGTCATTTCTTTTAGGTCAAAATAATTTTCTGTTTAAAGATTCATACTTGATTTGAGAAGAAAAAGAAAACTTGCAAGTTTATTACTAGAAAATTTCTTCTTTGCAGGCTTGGTGTACAACAGGAAATTGTTTTAGTTTACAAAAGGAACATGACATAGCCATCAAATTCTTTCAAAGGGCCATCCAGGTGAGTCATTCAGATTGTATGTAAATTGTTTTTTTTCCTTTAAAATGAATATTATGTTCTTTCAAAGGGCCATTCAGATTAGTTATTCAGAAAGTATGCAGATTTATTGTTTTCCTTTATAATGGATGTTATATAAAAAAAAATTGGTTGTATTTAAATTGAACACATTTTATGTGCATCAAATTTGAATATTATCTGGGAAAATTTGTGTATATATTGTTACACAAGAATTTTATTGTGTGAACAAGACATTAAATAATGTAGCAACTAGTGTTGTTCCGATTATCGATTATAATCGATCATCAGTTGGTTGAGCAGATAATCGATTGTGAACTCCATAATCGATTGTGTGTAAAGGGAGACTACATTTTAGGTGTATGCAAAGCACAAAGGTTAGTAAAACTCCCAGCCACTAAAGTTGACCTGAAATTTATTAATTCCCTTCACAACTACAAATATGAAACCTTATGATTCATAATTAGGAACATATAGTCATTATTACATGGTCAAGTTGTTAAATTGTTGAGTTAATACATTTAAACACATTTTGTTGATTTGTTTCAGTCCAATTGCAACATCTTTTGTAGTATTTACAAACAATGACAAACAAGAAAAACATGTCCTTCTATACTTTAAATTATAGACCCATCACATGTGAACGAACAAATTTCAGGGGATTGTAGCTTTATTTCAGTTACATATGTCTGATCAGCCATAAAAAGTTGCGTTCATTTAACAAAGTTGTAGAACAAAAGTAACACATAATGTAATATTATTGTCAGGTTAAAGTATATATGTCATTAAAAGAGATTACTTCTGTACATTTATAAACATATTGAACTCTTGATCAAAGATATAACTGTTTAACAAAAATTAAAATTTGCTCTTAGTAACCGATTATAATCGATGATCAATTGGTTAAGGGGAACCGATTATTGATCATGAATTTCTGACCGATTCCCATCACTAGTAGCAACAAGAAATTAAGTGTACAAAGAAAGCGTACATAGTATCATGAAATGGCCCAAAATTGTTTTACCTTTAAATAAGGTTCCTGCGCAGGTCTGGAATTTGGAAAAATTCTTAAATTTTAAAATTGCTTTTCCAAGCCTTGAAAAAGTCTGGAAAAATTTTAAAATTTTAAAAAGTCTTGAGAAAGTCTTCAATTTTTGTTGTTCCAGAAATGTGACTGCTCTTTTCAGAGCTGGTCAGGCGTTAATGTAGAACACAACATATCAAGTCACATCTAGCTGATATATTCATTGTAGAAGGCCACACCATTTTAACTGGTGTTTGCTGACTCGTTGAAGACTATCAGCATTTTCCATTTTATGGATTATTTCATTAATTTAAGTGTTGTATTGTGCTAGTGAGTATTCATTTTAATTTCATTGGATCTTGTTTGATTTGACCTTGACCTTGGACTGATCTTTTTAAGTGTGCCTATCTTAACCTGATATATGATTTTGAAATTATTTTCACGACTTTTTTAGCGATTCACAGATTCACACCACATGAAAAAATTCACGAATTTTTCAATTCTCTATTGTTTTAAATATTTAATTAAAAAAAACGATTTCTTGTTAGGCACTAGTCGTGATATCTGCAGTTGCCAAAACGATCCAGTACTACTGGTCACGATATTAGTGAACTATAGCCGATTGGTACAGTTGGCCCAGTAGCAAGCATTTTAGCGTATTTTAATATATATATATCTCTCTCTCTCTCTCTCTCTCTCTCTCTCTCTCTCTCTCTCTCTCTCTCTCTCTCTCTCTCTCTCTGTGTGTGTGTGTGTGTGTGTGTGTGTGTGTGTGTGTGTGTGTGTGTGTGTGATTAGTTTTACAAATGGTTTTAAGAGAAACTGGGGCCTAACCAGAAATTTGTTCCATGCATGATCAGCCAACACAAATTTGAATTACCATTCGACAACACATCTTCAAAATGTCTTCACCACCAAAGAAAAAGATAGTCCGATTTGTTGCTTAACTAGAAAACGACTTAACAAGCACTACGAGACATTGACCGACCATGCGACTAAAGCCACGACTAGCACTTTAACGGTTAAGAATGAACCAGTTTAATAAACAATATTAACTTTAACAAAGGGGCTTCAAACTAAAAACTTCTCGATAGGGAATGGACTCTGACCCTACACCCCAACATAAATGTCCAAATATTAAAAATGGGGTGACAAGGGTCAGAGGAAACTCGGACTAGGAAAAAGAAATATATTACACAAAAAGTGAAGTTTAGTTTAGTTTGGAATATACCAAACATTTGCCTTGCATTCAGCCATCAAACACAGATATACATCACATACACAATTTGCCACAAATGTTAGCATTGGGCATGGTGGCAGACACGATATGAGGAAGCACATAGGTAGCAAAAAAGCACATAAAGGTTGGGAAAATTAAGAACTCACACCAGATTTCATCTCTGGAATATTTTGAGCCATTGATGGATGAACTGCAAGGTAACAATGCTGCAGCATTGTTTGTGAGTTTTCTTGTTGATCATAATCTACCATAATCAGCTGGAGACCATGCTAAACATTTGTTCCGACAAATATTCCCGGACTCGAGGATCACTTCAGGAATTAATGTCAAAATTCACAAATTTTTCACTAATTTATCACTAATTTATATATATATATATATATATATATATATATATATATATATATATATATATATATATATATATATATATATATCGTGGTGCAGTTACACTGAGGCCCAATTGTTAAAATAAATCTATTAAACCATTATGACAAAAAGTATCTGTCCCTATGCACTATTAGTTTGAAGCTCCTTTGTTAAAGTTATCTTGTTTATTAAACTGGTTCATTCTTAAAACCTTATGGTTTATTGAGTTATATGTACGTGATGTAGTGAAGTGAAGACAAGATTTTGATTTGCTTGATTCTTTGTTGGCAAAACTGCAGTCATTGGGCAGTAATTGCAACACACATAGAACATTTACAAATTCTAACCATTTTTCAGTGTTATAGAAAAAAAGCATTTGGTATCAAAGAAATGTTGTTTATTTGAAGAAAGTCAACTTAATGTGTTTTGTGCTTGAACTTTATAAAGGGCAATTTCATTATCAAAGCAACATAGCATACTGGCAGGGCAGCAGGTACATGAAAAGGACAGTAGGGTACATCTCTGGTATTTTTTTTACCATGGACATTTGTAATCGTTTAGGTTCATTTCAGTTTAATTGCCCATGAATTGTAATTTTTCAGAAGGTGTTACAAAAATCTGAATGTTGGGAATAGATAAAATATTTTAAAATTCAGAATTGGGCATAAAATCCAGTCTGTACAATCATATTAAATAGATGCCCAAAGGGTTTAAACTAGTTTGGTTACCTCCCACTTTTTTCACCTGAACTACTTGCTTTCTTTAGTGTAGTCCTCCACTCAGAAATGCAAACACATTAAGGCTTAATGGACAGTGTTACAGATCAGTAGCAGAAAATTAAAAAAATAGTATTGTTGTGGTCAAATCTGGACATTGGCTTTTCCTGGTTTTGTCCAGATCTGGATTTTGGTAATGATCTGTAGAGTTGATTAGGGAACCAGAGTAATTTTACAGGGGATAACTCAGAAGCTTTGATTTGCTTACAATTTGTGTATGCAAAGTGCTTGTGTGATCAAGCATTTGCTTGTGCATTATAGCATCATCTGTAAATATTGCACAGTATGCAAAACAGGTTGTCAGTAAACTTGGCTGTGCATGGAAAAATAAGAAGAAAAAACTGGAAAGGCAACAACTATTTTTATCAGACATTATGTAGTGCTGATTTTAATATTTCCCATGGCAAGAGAGATGATTGCTGCCACTTGAATTTGAAAAGAACAAAGTCAACATTGAGCTGAGAGGTATCGCAAGAAGGAACTGCAGTTTCTGAAACTGAAATGGGGATCATGAGAGCTGAAGTTTACTTTTCAAATCAGCATTATTTTGCCTTCGCTGTATAAACTTTCAAGTGCATGATTAGCAGGTTGACAATAGCAGTTCATATTATTTTGTTACAAAGTAACAGAAAATTAGTTTGGTTTACAGATCTTCTTGAGGTCTTTTTATGGTTGGCATGGCAACTAAATCTATTGCAGTATAGAGGGTCCCAAGTGGTCTAAAGCGCTCTCTGTTATAGATCACTGCCATCTCACCTCTGTCTGCGTGGGATTGAGTCTCAGATTTGGCCAATGTGGGTACATGAGAAAGCTTGCCAATAGCTTCTCATGGGTCTGTGGGTTTTCCCGTGTTCTTCCTCCACCATTAATACTGGCCACCATGTATAGCCTATCATCTGCTAAAAATGGCGTCAAACCATACAAAAACAAAACAAACTATTGCAGTTCAGCTTTTGTAATTATGATTTCACTGTTGGGCAGGTAGGCACCCATGACATAAAACAAGCTAATAACCAGCAGCTTACTGCTTCATTATTAACAGCACAGTAATGTAATTTGATCGGAAGTTCATTTTTTTTTCTCTAAATTTCTTTTAGAAATGAACCTTCCTTTTTCAGTTGCTTGTGTTGCTGGCTATTCATTTTGTACACTTTTTCCAGACGATGAAATCACAAAGAATTCCTTGTGTTGTGCTAGAACAAAAACAGTTCAGTAAAAAAAACATCACACAGAATTCAAATCATTAGTGAAAGATGGTACATTCGAATTTATCAGAAAAAACAAGGTTTGGAAAAAGCTCCTATAAACAGCCTGTGTCTGAGTGTGAGTCTGTTGCACTCTTGCAACTTTTGAATGGGTACCGGCAAAGTGGAGTAAAATGTTTTCATGGTACCTCAAAACCCAATAGTCATTTTCCGATTTGTTGAAAAGGGATCATTTTTGGGTCTCAATTGCTTGGGGCTTAGAAACGCCAAGTTATCAGTGGCACAACTGAGGTCAGCTCATCGCAGGTATCCCTCTGGAAAAGTACCAACCAGAGATTATGGTTTGTATGGATGCCAATTTGTATGGTTTTAGAACCCATAGCTTTCCATTTCTTAATATGGTCAGTGGCAAAGAAATTTCCCCTTCATATCAACCTTCTGGAAATGAAGGCAATAATTATGGTCTTTCAACCTCTCATGTCAGGAAGAACCAACTATGGGAAAGTAGTTCTGATCATTCAGTGATGGTGGCTCACCTCCTCAAAGGGGGGACCAAATCACCCATGCTATGCACTCAGGTTTGGAAGTTTCCATGCTGGTGTTCCAAGCTAAATATATATGAAAATTGAACACCTTCCTGGTAGGCTCAATGTTCTGACCAATTCTCTTGCAAAAAAGTGCCAGGTCTTTCATATGGATTGGTCCCTTCATTGGTCGATCATTTGATTCGCTTGCCTTGGGGGGCTTCAGTGACAGACCTTCTTTTGCAACAAGGTGGAACAAGTTCCCACCTTTGTCTCTTGATCTCAGAGCCTTTGACTACCTACAGCAAATCAATAAATCTATTTCAGTGGTTCCAAGCTCTGGGTCACAACCCAAATCATTGTTGCAAGGACATTCTGGAGGGGTGCGGAGAGTCATCAGGATTAGTTCTTGAAGCTGACAAAACTTATAAAACTGTGAAAACAGTTGTGAGGCTCATAAAAAAAATTTGTTAAGGTGATGGCCTGGGGGCCATAAGTGGCAGAGTGGTCTAAAGCACTTTCCGTTACAGATCACCTGTCACCTGTATCTCACCTGTCTGCATGGGTTCAAGTCTCGTACTGGCCGCCATGTATAGCCTGTCGTGTGTTGAGAAATGGCTCTTAACCATACAACAACAAGGGTCATGGCCCAGTAAGGTTGGGAACAAATGATCTGCATGATCTAGCAATGGATGGGTCCAAGAAAAAATCCAGTGAAACCAATTTTATTTAAACAACTGTAGTCACAGATATATCATCCCTGTCAGGAGAGCTTGAAGAATTCCAGTCGTCTATTGTGGAGAGAATCTCATAAGCTAGTTGGCATTCACTTTGAAGGTGTAGGATGAAAAGTGGCATATATTCAGGGACTGGTTAAGTCAAAATCATTCCTTATGGTGCTTCAATTCCACAATTGTCTGATTTCTTGTTTGCTGCTTGAAAACAAAAAATTAGCTCCAACTGCTACCTGATTTCAGGTTTCATAGCATTTCATTCCCAATAATATTTGTCAGACCTACTAGCCAATTTTAACTTGAATAGAATAAAACAACTCTTGTTTCCTAATGGAATCTCTTGTGGGATTTGGCATGTCTCAATTCAACTCAATTAGTGCATTTATGCAGAACTTCACTAAAGGTCCTATCATCCAAGATGTGCTTTCCAATTACCTTGGTTTTGGCATTCTGGGTGGGCAAGTTACAGGGGACCCAGACTAGTTTGGAATGGATGGTTCTGTGGTCTTAATGATGTGACCAGGCTTTATAGCATGTGGGCTGTCTGTGGGGAAAGAATCATTGTACATTCCCTATTTCATTAGATAACTTGATGGAAGGTACCATGTAAGACCCTGTTCATGCACTTAAGCAGTACTTGATTGCACACAGAGAACATACATGTAACAAGAAAACAAATCTTTTCACCTGCTAAAGACTGGAAACTTGAATTTGGCTAACTAAAGGAAGGCTTTGTTAGGATAATTAATTTTTCAGGAAGATTTTTCCTTGAAAGCAGAATAAGAACAAAAATGAAGGTGAATCATTTATGTTTGATTATGGAAAATTATCTTCAGATGCTTGGTTGCTAGACTTTTCCAATCAGTCTTCTGTTTATTGTCACACCACCATGCATCATCATCATCTTGTTTTACAGTTGTGTCAACAAAGTGGAGAGAGGTGGGAGTGAGTATTCATGTCGTATGTATTGTAGCTTGAGTCTTGTGTAAATGCAGGTTTAACCACCACCACCCACAATAAAAGTAGCAACCTGTTTAACTGATCTGATCAACTTAACTGCTGAACTGTACCATGCTACTGCAACAACTATAGTCTAAAAAAATATGAAATATAAATTTGCTTTATAGACTCAAAGAAACAGTTTTGGTTGGGATTTTTAATATAGAAGATACCAATCTATTTTGTTGTTGTTTCTTTTTTATAAGAGTTTAGTGTGGTGGTCAAGTGGTTAGAGTGCATGACTCGAGAGAACAAGAGTCAGTCAGCAAGACACTTTATTCCAGTTTCCTCAGCACTAAATAACTTATATTACTTAACCAAACTTTTATCTTACTTAATTTTTCCCCAAAATTATATTTTCAGGAAAATCCGAATTTTGCATATGCATACACTCTCCTGGGACATGAGTATGTTTTCACCGAGGAACTTGACAAAGCCATGGCCTGCTTTAGAAATGCCATACGTGTTGAACCAAGACATTATAATGCATGGTAAGTAAAGACTACTAATGGTAAATACTGTCGATGCTCACTTATAAGTCAAGTCCATCTGCCCATAACCAGCTATGCCATTGTACATGACCCTATACAGTTTCTTAAGAGTAATCAGTACAACAAACAACATAAACCTAGGTCCGTCACTGCATTATAGAATGGCAGGTAAGGGTCTGCATTTTGAGTTATACTCAATTTATAAGTTTTAAATTTTGATATTTTTTTTAATTGGAAAACATTATTTACTGATATAAATATCAAGAAAAAGTAAAAACTATATGGAAAAGTTAGGTACTCAGACATTTTTGGTATTGTATTTCAATGTTGGGCTGCTTTTATATTCATTAAATTTTTCAATTGGTTCAGGCATGTGCTTCTCTTCTTCCATTGCATAAATTGCATGTGACTGCTTTCAAAACGATATGTGCTGGGAAGTAAAGGTGTTTTTATTTCCATGTACCTTGTTCTAAAAGGCACATTCTGATCTAACATCAAGAATTTAGTCTGTTATCTTTCAGTTATAATATTTCACATGTAGTGAAACATGACCATAATATACATGTAAATTGTAAATTGCCTCAATATTTTAGTTTTATTACATGTTTATCTTGATGAGGATATATGCGGAAGCAGGTCAGATAACATTAATTTCTGCATATTGTTGATTTCTCTCTAGTTGTACTTAAATACGTGTCTTGGCAAGGAAAACAACAAAATTATTGTTTTCAAAAAGGGAAGCAGTTCATAACTTAGGAAGAAAAATGTTAAAAACAGTATATTCTTAAAAACTGTATTGTATTAAAAGCAATTAGATTAAGACTGTGACACTCAGAAACTGGGAGGGGCCCTTAAGGGGGTTAACATACATGCCAACCATGACAATTTTTTTCACTAAATTACGCCTTATGTGTAAACGTATATAGATTGCACTTTTTCGGTATATCCACATTTCCCAAAAAATCAATTATTCGTTTTCTCATTTTTATTAACATTCCATTATTACCACAGACAGTATTTGGCGCTAAAAGCATATTTTATTTTAGTCGATGCATATGAAAGCAAAAGTATCTCCTTTTAAATAATTTAACAGATGGATTAGAAAAAGGCAAAAAATAAATGAAACAAAAATAAAAGGATCCTTCAAATATGAAGACATAAAGGCAGCATCACGTGATATCTGTTACAGGCAGTGTGGAAAGAATTGTAATATTTGGCGCTAAAAGTCTTCAGATGGATTCTAATTGATGTGTGCGTAAAGCTAAAAGTGCTGCATATGAAAATTTGAAGCAGTAAAGAATATTAAAAGACTAGAGGAACAAATAAATCATTGTTCATTGAAACTTTTTCACATTATATGTCGATTAGGCCTTATTCAGCCTGGATTCCACTTTTTGACCACACTTGGATTACACTTTTTCCTCGTCAGGGGTTGGCATGTATGGGTTAAGAAAACCTGGATTACTAATAAGGAAAGAGGTGTTAAACACCAACTGAAACAGTACTGTATATTCTCACTTAGAAGTCAACACACCCATTTTTATGGCTACAAAAAGACAATTTTTCTTTGACCCTCCTACAAGTCAGATCTGTCTGGAAGAATAACTTATCGATGAGTCAGAGTTACTCTAGCAGACAAATAAATAAAGCCAAACTGGATAATTTATTGAAAGACATTGGCAGTGTAAAATTACAGTTATATTATTGAGTGGAATATGTCACAAATAAATTGACAACTTACAATTTGTCCTAACTATATCCATCAAAATTGATTGTTGACATTTTAAATCCATTTGTATGATAAATCCAAGATTTTTATTGTAAGTAACATACTGGAATAAAAATGGTAACCCACAAATAAACAATTAAAGCTTAGTCCTTATTTTTGTGATTCACAGTATCTTATTAAGGTCACTATCAACCATGTCCAGAATTCATTGTTTAATAAAGGTCTGAAATCCTCCATCTTTGTCAAGTCATGATAAGTATGGTCCTTTCCATGTTTTCATTGTAATGTGGGTGGTTGTGTAGAGACTGAGTAACATTTTGATCTTACAGCCTGTTAAAAACTGCTCCAAGTGGCCTAGTGGTTAGAGCATCCACCATGGAAGCGGGAGGTCGTGGGTTCAATCCCTGGCCGAGTCATACCTTAGACTTACAAAAATGATACTAACAGCTGCCTCACTTGGCGCTCAGCATTAAGAGGTTAGTGTTGGGACCGGTGGACCTGGTGTCAGGATAATGTATCAGGGTGGGACATCATGTTACATGTCTGTGGCATGATGCCCCAGTGCTAGACATCACTATAAACTGCCTCATTACAGACATCATAGCGATATGACTGAAAAATTGTTAAAGCTACGTTACAAATCCTAATCAAACAAACTAAACAAATAAAACAGCCTGTGAAATTTATGAATAGCTGCAACACATGTCAATCATGTTCAGGTTCACAGAGAATTTAAATAATCACCCACTGGTACTTGTCACAGAGCATGTATCGAACTTGCAGCACAGTCAAAAGGAAAACAGAGAGGATGCTAGTTATGTTAAGAGTTTGCACAGGAAGTAAGCTCTTTAAATTCATGGCTCATACAGAAGGATTGTCAGCTTGAAAGCAACGTGATTGCAAGTTTTATGAGCCAAGAGCTTATCATGCCATGTTCACCAGAAGAAAATTTGGGAAGTGTCGCTTGGGAGTTAAATCCAACTTATAGAAAAGGAAAATACAGAATTAAGATTTATCAAATATCATGTTTATGCAAATACAAATACACAAATATAAATACAAATACATGTTGTTAGGACTTGTACAAAAATGGAAGCAATATACTTAAGCAATATACTTGCTAATAGACTGCCATGGTAAACAAAATTGATAGATACTTCTCTTTGCGGCAGGTAGTATTTAATATACTGAAAGCATTTTCCTGGTATAAAAATCTAAATAACTAGAATGAAGTATTGTTTAATGAATATTGTCATACTTGCATGTGAACATCACATTTTTTTCAATTAACAGGGTTTTTATGTGTACTGCAAACACTTCAGGGTTCCAAAATAACTCTTAAATTGGTCATAATTTTTTTTATATGTTACACTTATAAGATGGTACTTACTCAGCACGTAATGAATTTTCATATAGATGCCAACCATAATGCTTCTGTAGTTATCATTTCGCTTTTATCTCCATAAAATTATGTTTTAGAAGATAAAGTTGTTTTTTTCATTTTTATTGTCATACCTTTAATTCCTCTCACAAAAATGTGAGAATATTACTAACAAGGTGATTGCTATGTAAGAATAGTATAAGAATACTTTCCTTATTTGCTGTTCACAACAACATTATACGATCCATTTCCAATAAAACAGATGGGTTTCTTCAAGTATAAACTACCAGGACCCGAAGTGGCAGAGTGGTTTTAAGCACTCGCCATTACTGATCACTACCATCTCACCTCTCACTGCATGGGTTCAAGTTTCGGGAGTGGCCAGTGTGGGTACATGAGAAAGCCTGCTAGTAGCTGCACATGGGTGGTGGTTCTTTCCAGGGTTTTCTCTGGTTCTTCTCTCACCATTTATACTGGCTGCCATGAATAGCCTATCTTGTGCTGAAAAATGGCATTAAACCCTATAACAACAACAACAACAATAAAACATAAACTTTTCCTCACATCACAGACATATTATATTGATAAGCACGCTAATTAGCTGACCAGTCTTTACTTTTAAAGGAAATGGTGCCAGGTGCTTAGAAAAATGCTTTACATGGTGAGTTGTGGATGTTATATGACAGAAATGGGGCTTTTCGAACTTTAAAACATGCAAGTCAGAAAAAGGACAAATCAACAGTGCTTTACAAAAAAGAACAATATGAGAGTAATGTAATACAGCACTCAGAGCACATTTTGACCTTGATCATTGCAAAAATCCAGTTCATGATTATTATGTGAAGGCTACACATGTAATGAGTGCAGAATATAAACAATTTTTCAGTATTTTTTGTTTGTATTCTGGATCTGATCCAAATTGAATTTGTGACAAAAATTTAACCGGAACCAGGTTGGTAGACAAAATAAATATATTTTTTTTATGAGTGGTGTAATTCTGTCATGTAATATATAGAATACACTTTTTAGTGCCCAAATACGTATATTTTTGCCATGTACAGTAGCAATAATTAGGCTTGTACCTCACACTCGTGTGAGAGTGTGTGTGTGTGTGTGTGTGTGTGTGTGTGTGTGTGTGTGTGTGTGTGTGTGTGTGCGTGTGCATGTGTGTGTGCGTGCGTGTGTGTGTGTGTGCACGCGTGTGTGTGTGTGATTTTCAATATTTAAAAAGATGCTTATAAAGTAGTACATGTTCATTATTTAAAAAATGCTTTTAAGTAACAGTGGTTGTTCTTGATTTCAGATTGGCATAATTTATTCAAATTGAAAGTCCTTTATGCCAAGATGCTCTCCTTAAGTTTGGTAAAAAAAAAATAACTTTAAATTTCTTTTCAAAACATTTAAAGATTCGTTTCAGATTTTACTTATTGTAGCCATATTTGATTGATTAAGTGGGTTTTTGAGAATTTGAAAATAATTTTTTTTTTACACAACAGACGATGCATGGTAGATACACAATGTCAATGTTGTCGAGCCTATAATGATGAAATCTCAACAAAGTAATCACTTCATTCTGTCTGTGTATGTGTCATTCCATCCATCTATTTTATTGTTTCACATCCTAGATTAGCTCTCTTGTAAAATTTTCTTTACTTAGCTAAATTTGTGGGATTAATATAGAGTTTGTCATTAGTAGATATTGAGACGAAAGAAGTATTTGTCATGCTTATGTGTCATGTGTGTACAGTGTGGTACAGCTCTCATTAAATGACGACATCCATTTAAATATTATATTTATTGCCAGTAAGTACCCGTATCTGAGACTTGCAGCTGAAGAAAGGAAAGAATTAAACAGAAAAGAAAGAAAAGGGCTTCACATTTATTCACTCTTTTCATCACAGGTATGGGGTTGGAATGATCTACTACAGACAAGAAAAATTCAGTTTAGCCGAAGTCCACTTCAGGAAAGCCTTGCTAATCAATCCACATAGTTCAGCACTTCTGTGCCATATTGGTGTCGTAAGTAATGCAATGTTGTAAAATATGTATGTGCAATATTCAAGTTTATCACTTGACCATTAGGTTAAAAAATTTTAATGTGTCTATATTATATACTGTATATACATGCTTAAAAGTTGAGTCTGGCTACAAACAATAAAGACCCTGATCTGGCATCAAATAATATGCCATCGACTCAGGGTCTATGTTCTTTATTCTAATGATGACTCATAACAAACTGCACAGACCTTTATCTGCATGTGCATCATGCAATGGCAGATCTAGGTTGGTGCAGTTTTCACTTGAATTTTGTAACAGAGTATATATGGTACAATTAAAGGAATAAAGCTTGAGTCATCAGAAATGACATTCTTGAAAATTGTAATGTCACAGGTTTCCAAAAGAACTTGAAATTATTTTGCTGCACAATTTTGCTGCTTTAGTGAATAAAATAAATTCCTTAATTTCTTCTTCAAATACGTACCTTGATGACATTAATGTTAGGAATATAAATGCCACTACCTCTTGAATCCAGTAAATAAAGAGAAATGAAAAAAAAAAATTATGTCATGCCATGTAGAAAAAGGGAAGTAACTTATAGTTATTACCTCCTCTTACACTAGCTAGGTGACACCAATAATAAACTAGTTGAATATTTTGCTGAGGTACAAGTAACATTGTCCCATATTACCTTGCCATATCTTTCAAGATCTTCATGATTTATAAGCACATTTGTGGACTTTGTATAATTAAGACCTGGCATATGTCATGCGAGAATCATGATTTTTGCCTCACCTGTATGAAATGTACTTCTACAACACCATGTAACATTTGTAAGTCTTGGTCGGATGGGATGTGGCCTTCTCCCTCACATGGAATGTCAAGGCAAAGGGCAGGAAGACCAAATTGATGCATGATATGTATTTTCTTTAGTATGTAACAGGTTGAGTCTTCACCGAAAATCATCTTCCATCATCAGTGTAGAGGGCAATGCATTGTTCTTATACAGAGACACACACAGGAAAGGGACATCAGCTAACATTATAATAAGCCAGCTCAAGACAGATAATGCATATTTTATTGATGCATCCAAACTGCATCTTCTTGGAGTTGTAAATGAGGATAAAGAGTGCAACTAGATAGGTTGTTTTCCATAGGGAAATTGCAGACTCCTTTTTCATCACATCTCTAGTACTGCTTTTTTTTTTTGTTGGAAGAGTGTTTCATAGTTTTGGTCAAACCTCAAATAGTAGCTTGGAACATACAAGAAAACTTTCATTAGAGTGTCCTGTGTTAGTTAGACCCACCCACCCCATCCTTCAGAACTGTGACACAGGACACATGGGGTTTGGTTCTGATTTGGTTGATGTGTGTTTCAGCCTTTTCGTTGAACAAAAAAGATCTATTACTTGGGGAATTCTTGAGCATTATTTTCAGAGAACTTGATACCAGACTCGTATAATGCATACTGGTACTGCATGCACTGTGTGCATTTACAGAAACAGTCAACTTCATCCTCCTCATATTTAGGCCCTCCTCATTGACAAAACTTTTGGCACATATTAACAACAATATGTTCAGAAACACATGGTAAAGTACTGTGTGCTAGAGAAAATAAACACCCTCATCTCTCTCCGTTTACCCACCCAGGCCTTCTAGTGAATTGGAAAAAGTTGGATTTTATCCCTCTCAATTCATGATCCATTTGGCATGGAATTTCTGATCATGTCGGTATAATTCATTTCCCTCAAATATAATTGCATATTCTTGATCTCAAACACAAAGTCATTTTCTCCAAGTCCCTTCTCCAGTAGACCTTCTGGACCTGTTTGCAAATTTCTTACATGACAAGGTACAAACCATTAGAGATAAGCTTGACAACACAGTTTCAATTGACTTGTCATCACCATACACCATGCGATACAGAATTTCAGCGACAACCCTTAGCAGCATTTGAACCTATCTCTATGGATTTAGTACAGACAATAGTGATGAAGAGTGCACCAAAGTCATGTAAAATTGGTCCAATTCCAATATCACTGCTGCCTGAGTGCTTAGATCCAATATTGCCTTCACTAACTGATATTATTAATACCTCTCTCTCATCCAGGGAATTCCCATCATTTTTCAAAACTGCCATTGTAAAGCCTCTGCTGTAGAAACCAATGCTCAACCATGATGATTTAAAGAACTACTGCCCAGCTTCTGATCTCCCATTGATATAAAAAATCGTAGAAAAAGTAGTTCTGACCCAACATGTATCTCATCAGAATTCAAACAGTCTTGTTAGCAATGTAAAGTCTGCATATTGCCCTTGCCACAGTACGGAAACTACTCTTCTGAAAGTAGTTAATGTCATTCTGTCTGCTTTGGATAGCAGAGAGATTACAGTCCTCTCCCTCCTTGATTTGTCTGCAGCATTTGACACAATAGACCATGATATATTACTTCACTGTCTCTTGCATGCATTTGGCATTCACAATACAGCCTTACTGTGGTTCAAGTCCTACTTAGTCAACAGGACACAAATTGTATCTGCAAATGGAATAAACTCCAGTCCAGTTGATCTATGTTGTGGTGTTCCACAGCGGTCTGTTCTTGGACCTGTTCTCCTCATTCTATACACTCAGCCACTCTCAGGTGTCATAGATAATCATCCAGTGTCTCACCAATTGTAATCTGATGACACCCAAATATACAAATCTAGACACCCAACTGAAGTTGATGCTACCATCCATGGAGTAGAGAGGTGCATTTCTGATATGAAATTATGGATGACATGTAACAAGCTGCAGATGAATGATGATAAAACAGGCTATTCTGATCACAACACAGACATTCTCATTCACATCATATACCACAAACAATAAATACCAGCAACACCAACATTAAATTTACATAGTCAGTATGAAACCTAGGTGTTACTCTGGACAGTACTTTCACATTGCACCAATATGTCATGAACATATGCATATATCTTGAGATGAGATTCATTAGCTCCAATCGTAAATATCATTCTGTTGATGCCACTAAAACACTTGTGTGTTCATTAGTACTTTCAAGAATGAACTATTGTAACTCAATTCTGTCTGGTTCATCTCAAAATCTTCTCCAGAAACTTCAAAAAGTTCAAAGCACAGCTGCTCGGTTCATCCTTAGAGTACTACGATTAAAGCACACCTCCCAGCTACTCTTTACCCTACACTGGCTATCCATTTGATCCAGAATCAAACAAAATTTGTTCACTGTGCTACATTTCACTCACAAACCCCAGTCCAACATACCTATCAGGCCTCACCCATGTGTACACACCAGCAAGATACTTACTCTCCTCTTCTGACAATTGTATACTCATTATTCCCACTATGAAAACAAAGTCAGATGGACAATGTTCTTTTTGCATACCATGGCAATGCAACATGAAACAAATTGCCCATGTAAATTAGACACAACGACAAAGTGATCAATTTCAATAGTGCTCTTAAAACTCACCTTTTTCACTGCAGGAACAAACTTAAAGACCTAATAATGTTTCCTACCTGAAATATTTTCAGCTGTTTTTTTTGTTTTCTAATTTCATGGTATTTCTGTTTTTGTTTTTTGTAGTCATATCATTATAGATGTTGTAAAGTGCTTAGAGCTTCTAAGGATAAAGTGCTATACAAAGTCCTCATTATTAATATTATTATTAAATGCAACAGTGGATAGGATTCTTCTAGGCCACCTGTGCTTGTTCCCTCTGCAGATGGTATTGCTTACACAGCAGTGCACATTTTACGGTTGCCATATCTTGATCTTGACTGAATTATTGATTAATACTGGACACCATGTATCGTGCTGAAAAATGGCGTTAAACTCGACAACAACAACAAGTTAGTTGTTGCAGTTCTTGCAGCAGTGACAAGACAAGTAAGGGCTCATAACAGAAATCATGCTGGAGAAGTCTGAACCAAATGTCATAATTTATACAAATGCCGGATTAGTGGCAAATGGTAAGAGGTAAATGGAGCACATAGGTAAAATCTCTCCACATAAACCTGTTAGAAATGATGGTTATTATTAACACTTGATTTTTTTAATGTCTGAATGCTGTATATGTTGAATTACTCGAATGGGGGGGGGACCAAATCATCCTGCTTCTGCATCTTAGCATGGGAGTTTCTATTATGTGCTCCTGGTGCAGAATAATGGTCCAAATCAGAAACATTTCTGGCAGACTGAATGTGTTGACAGATTTTGTGGCTAGAATGGGTAAATTCTACATACTGAGTGGTCACTTTATCCATTAATCTTGTGGCAGATTTGAACACTTTGGTAGATCTCTTTGTAATGAGATGAAATTGTAAACTTCCCACCTTCATCTCTCCTGTCCCAGACCTGAAAGCTTGGCTGTCAGATACGATGAGATTTGGGCTTCACATTCCCTCCAACTGATATGATTCCCAGAGTCATTCAGAACCAGACTTAAAACGTTCTGGTAGAATACTCATTTGGACAAGTCTGCTGGAAATAGAAATAATAGATGTTTCTAGGAAAATTATGTAGAAAGGTAATCTGCTCAAGCTTAGGCTTCTTCACACCTGTCTTTGCCAAGAAAGAAGTTTCAATCTTCAATCATGAGAAAGAAGACTCCAGTTTAAAGCCTAGAAAGGGATGTGATAACAACGTGCTCCTTTGAATGCCTCTATTTCAGGCAGCTAACTTTATTTTCTCTGGCTTTCTGAGGAGAAAATGTTAGCTTCAGACACTAGTTATCAGGTGATATTGCATTTATGATTTCAGATACATTCATTCATCATGGTAGAATGAACATAGTTCATGACAGTGATCTCTAAAACTTGTTGGCCAACTTTGACTTGAACAGGCATAGATCACTCACCTTGTTTCTAAATTGAAATCTTTTGGGTTTTGATTTGGCTCAACTTGGAGAAGCTTGAACACTTAGGCTAGCATGCAGGGTGAGTGAATTGCGCACCCTTTCTATTTATCTAAACTAATTCCAGCTCAGAT
Organism: Unio pictorum; assembly: GCA_030141615.1. Taxonomy (NCBI): domain Eukaryota; kingdom Metazoa; phylum Mollusca; class Bivalvia; order Unionida; family Unionidae; genus Unio; species Unio pictorum. The sequence continues at coordinate 1,813,240 of JARLTB010000131.1, read as the reverse complement.
TAGATGAAAATGTGATCAGGGAACATTTCCATAAAATGAAGCAAATTTTAAAAGTAATATATACTTTTTTATGATTATTTACCTAATTTAATTACTAGGAAAGCTTTCCACATAATACGACAAATGCAAACGTGCTCATTGGTGTATCACTTGGCATGTGTAAAGGGAGGTAACAAAAGGGACCACCCTTTATTTTTATGGTATATATACATCTGAGACAGAATATTTTTGTCTCCCTTTAATTGCTGGATTCAAGAGGTGGTAAAACTTACATTCCAACATTAATTTAATCAGATAAACATCTTTTACTAAAAATTTGATTTTTCTTCATGTAACAAATTAAATCTTAAGTTGGTGCCCATTTTACATATAATAAAAAAAATGAAGCTTGTGGAATTATTGCAATGTTTTGCCAACCAAGGCATGTAAAGAAGAAATTATTTTTGATTTTGTTTCATGAACTTTATTTGATATGAGCAATCATGTGAGGTCCTCTGTATGTAAAGTGTGGCAATTACCAGTACAAGGAGTAATACTATCATTTGAACACAATCATAAAGATTATTGATAGGCAAATATTTGGTAGCTAAGAATGGAAAAATTCTTTATGATTGTGATTGAAATTATGTTTTAGAAAAAAAAGACAATACATTTCTGTTCATTTTTTAGCATTCTGTCTTATTTTTCTAAAACATAATTTCAGAAGGGAATAATCTATTGTTAAGATAAGGGAAGAAGTGACAATTACATAGCAAAACTGATTATTTCTTCTTTTTCCATAATCAGAATGTAAACAACTGCCTTCCTGAGCTATAGTGGCTTCAATGGTTTTTGTGTTGCACTTTATATAAATAGGTTGTCGATTAAAATGCTAGTCCAACATCTTGGTTGTAAAAATGGAGTGAGGTGACAACTGTTATTACAGCTGTCTAGTCAGACAACTAGTTTATTGTGTCTTTAGGGCAGGGAACTTTACTCCAATTACCTCGGCAATAAATAGTCTTTAATATGCTGTTAGACTGCAGTCATTTGATCAATCAGTGTTTCATTTGCATTCAGTAATTATTGATATTTAATACTGTTTCAGATATATTTTATTTTATTTTTAATTAATTTCATAGGTACAACATGCTCAACAGAAGTCTGATCATGCACTGGTGACACTTAACAAAGCCATAGCCGCAGACCCAAGAAATCCTCTCTGTAAATTTCACAGGGCCTCCATACTGTCAGCCAATGACAGACACAAAGTAAGGCTGTGTTCTCTGCTGGCCACTATTCTGTGTGGGGACAGCTACAGCTTCCTATCAATTCCAATTCTTCACCTACACATTCTTATCCACACTAGACTTTAATTGATCTTGCCACTCCATCACATTTGGCATATATGCTGGGATACCAAAATACATATATTTATTACTAATATTTCCTCTGTTTACTAAAGATAACTATGTATAGGTATGTTTCCCCCACATTTTGAAATTACATGCTGTAAAATTTGTAAATCAATCTCTTGACTAATTGTCATTATTCTGCAAGCTGCTCAGTCATGCGGTAACATATTTTCAAGTTGGCCACCTCAGATAAATTGAAACCATCAGAAGCTCTAACCAAAAACATGCTTCAACAATTCCTTCTCAAAACTGCATATGATTTTAGTAGGTGTAGGGCTGTGTAAGCGTTGTCAGTCTATGACATAATCATAAGTTGTATTAGCGGAGGTTTTTTTTCTCTCGACTTGGAATAGAAGAATGCAATTATTTTATTACTTTTACATACCCCCTGTGCTATGCATTTAAAATATTTTTTTAGTGCTACATTGTGAATGAAATTTCAAATGAATTGGGATTTCTTCAAGTTTCATTCAGTGCATCTAAAAATATATTGCATGGATATCAGTTAAATATATCACATGGATATCAGTTAAATATATCACATGGATATCAGTTAAATATATCACATGGATATCAGTTAAATATATCACATGGATGTCAGTTAAATATATCACATGGATATCAGTTAAATATATCACATGGATATCAATTAAATATATCACATGGATGTCAGTTAAATATATCACATGGATGTCAGTTAAATATATCACATGGATGTCAGTTTAAATGTCCTGTTAAGATACTTTCCATGTGGAGTAGTAACCCATAGATGCAATTTAGAATTTTGTAATTTTCACATGAAAGTTTTTGAGTAATAAGAATAACCAGTTGTAAAGTTTCTATCAATTCCTGGTACTTTACGGATTCCTATTTTTAAACAAATTCCTGTACTTCTTGAGTTTTCAAAATGCTAAATTTTAAAATTTCTTATTTACTTTCATAAATTGTATCTTATAATCTAAAATGAGTCAGCAGATTTCATGAACTCCTTACGTTTTGTGCTTGCTCTTACATCAGGTATGTATGTGGGTTTTTTTTTTAAAGAAATATGTTTTTAATCATTTGTTATCAGCAATCACCTGGAACAAGTATCAAGAATTTATTTTTGGCATATGATCTTGGCACATTTTATTAGATTATTTATACAATTGCTTGGCAGTGATTTATTAGACTTATCAAGTTCTGTATACTATATATTTATTATGTACTGATTGCCCTGTAGCAACCTTTACTGAAAATAAATTTAACAGACTAATTGAGGAAGTTCAAGTCTGTCACAGCATCATATCTTGACAAATTTCAAGTTTGTGTATCTCTGTAACTAATGTGATTCAGATTTTTAATGAGCTTTAATAATTTGTTCAGTCATATACAGTGTCTGCAGTGTGATTGTTTATAGTGGTCTCACACTGGGGCATCATGCTGCAGACATGTAGCATGATGTCCCACCCTGTCACATTATCCTGACACCAGGCCGACCAGTCCCAACACTAACCTCTTAATGCTGAGCGCCAAGCAAGGTAGCTAATAGTACCAGTTTTAGAAGTCTTTGGTATGACTCGGCTGGGGCTCGAACCCACGACCTCCCGCTTCTGAGGCGGATGCTCTAACCATTAGGCCACCAGCATGGTTTATCTGTAACTAGGACTGCAAATATATTTATATGTATATAGTAGAAATAATGTGTTTTAGTTTATTTTGGGATTTTAATATAATACAGGATTGCTCCAATGGCCGAAGTGATTAGAGTATCTGCATCAGATTGCAGTGGTAATGGGTTCAAACCCTGTTTGAGTCATGCCAAAGACTTATAAAAATGGTATTAACAGCTGCCTCACTTGGCGCTCAGCATTAAGCAGTTAGTGCTAAGACTGGTTGGTCTATGTGTCAGGATCATGGGTGGGACATGATGCAACTTGTCCGCAGCTTGATGCCTCAGTGCTAGATATCACTATAAATTGCCGTGCTGCAGACATCATAGTGGTATGACTGAAAAATTGTTAAAGCTGTGTAAAAATCCAAATCACACACACATAGTATTATTGAACTGTCCATCAAAGTAGACAGAGCTAGTTTTCCAGGTATTTTTCACTATTTTTTAAATTCTCTAATTTGTATCCCTTTTTCACTAATTATAAGTCTGGAGGGATGGCAGCTCAGAATGTACTTAATAACTAACATTCTTTGTTTAAGAAACAGATAAAACCGAAACAGAAGAATATAATTTTTTAAAAATCTGAGCCTTCTTTAACCCTTTGAACCCTAATCTCCCCCATATTTCGGCACATTAACCCTAGCCTCCCCGGCAATTTTTGACAATTTTATAAAAAGTAAAATTTTGCAAAGTAAAAGTAATATTATGCCTTAGAATGATAATCCACTATGATATAACAGCAAATATCAAATTGTCTCTTTTCAAACATGCTTATAAAATGCTTTTTATTACTATGACTATGTAACAAACTGTCTCAAAATTTTGTTCATGTTGTACCATTCATGCAAGATCTGTATTTCACTGACCATCTAGCGAATAACATAACACAGGCCGGCCTGTCGGGTTATGATGGTAGATAGCTAGGCCGGTATACCGGCTTATCGGGTTATGACGGTAGATAGCTAGGCCGGTATACCGGCCTTTCGGGTATATACACCGTTACAACCGGCCAGTAAACCGGCCTGTCGGGTTCAAAGGGTTAACTAAACAGCCTTGTGTCTACTGATGAAGCTTCCTCTTGCAGACAAACTCAAGCTTGTTTAGGGTGTCTTAATCCCATATAAAGAAACAAATTTCAAGGTGTATCTGTGACGGAAATATATGAGGTGTCCAGACAGCTTGTACTTTTTCTGATTTATTAGGGCCACTTAATGTATTGTTCAAAACACTTTGCTTCAGGTGAAAGGTATTTCCTAATTCAAAAGTAATTTCTTCCAATACAGCATGAAATATATATATATATATATATATATATATATATATATATATATATATATATATATATATTTCACTTTACTCAGTTACATGGGGATACTTGCTGTCAGAATGTGAAAAGTCGATGTTCTTGTGTATCAATAAAAGCTACATAATGGCATCATGTGATAATTTGTTTATGTTATTATACAAGTATTGTCACCTTTTTCGTTACTTATTGGCATTCAAAGAAAAAATAATAAATGGAAGATATGGGGAGATGGGAGGAGGTGGCCGTGTATTCTACTAGTATGTACACAGATTTAATTTTTTTTTAATTGAATTTCTTTGGTAGTGTACAGGGTTCGTACGGTCTTTGAAGGTCTTTGAGAGTTTGGGAAAAATGAGGTAGCATTTTCAAGGCCTTGAAAGTTTGGGAAAATCGAGCATATTACCCTGAGGTCTTTAAAAGCTTTGAAAATTGAAATAAACCCTCCAAAAATTAATTTCTTTCCAGAATCACAAATAAAATTATCCGAGGTTGTTAGATTCAGATGTAATCTAGTTATCCTGGTTTCTTTCTTTTGATGACCCGTTCAGTTTATTGCCGCCGCATTAACAAAAGAGGCTTTGTTTTGTTTGGCCATCCAAAGTATGCCTTGGCGGCGACTTCAATCACACATGCACTCTTCATCAAAGCAAGACGGTGCCGCTACACACTTTATCAAAGGATGTCACCAATAAAATTGGCCAAGGTCGTTAGCTTCGGATATAGCTGGTTTTCATGGCTTCTTTCGTTTGACGAATAGTTCAATTTGATTGGACGAGTCCATCAGTTTTAGCCAATCAAAATGTTAATTACACTAATTCTACGTAGAAAGTTCACGAAAGTTACATGCTCGAGAATTCAAAATTTGTTCATTCGATTTACATCTTCAAGTTCAGTGTTTACAAATGCCAGGTCTTTGGTCTTTCAACGATATCTGGCTTGAACAAGAGAAATACAAGGAATGGCTGCAAAAGGATAAATTATGTAAACGAAAGACATTTTGTACATTGTGTAAAAAGACTAGCAACTTGGCTTCAATTGGAGGAGTCCATGCAAATTAGTAACTACATACTGTTCATTTAGTGGAACGAAGATGCAGAAGTATAAGCTATTGGTAATTTTGGGCAAAATAATGTTAACTCATTACTCTTTGGGTATAAAATAAGATATTGTTTAATGTGATGATTTGGGAGATATGGCAAAAGAGGGCCCGTTTAAATTTACTTATACCGTCGGTTTATTTAACACGTTTGAGGGGGGAAAAAAAAAATTTCGAAAATTTTGTTCGACATAATAATGTTCCTTGGTTTAATATAAAAACATACATTGTAATAAATTCAATTCACGGATATACAGTTTCAAAGTGCGTATGCGTACACTATAGTAGAGTTAAGCAAGAGTTGTTGTTCTTGAATTGTGAGTATATAAAAAAAAACGTGTGCCGTGAAGCTTCTTTAACTGTAAGTCATTTGATTACGTAAATAAATAAAAGAATTTTAAAAAACGCATTTCCAGTTGACGGAATATCCCCGTTTCTCATTGCCGACCCTAGACTTTTTCCCCAATGGTATTAAAAAAAAATTAAAATCACATTGCCGAAATTGATTTGTGTATCTATAGTCTGACTATACATCCCCGTTTGTTTGTACCCCTATCGATTTCAATAACGAAAATAATTAAATGATAAAAAGTGCACAGAACTAAGGCAACAGAATCATTGATTTATAATTTCTAACCTGAATGTGACCAGAATGGCACTAATACTGCCATCTCCTGCACATTTCATGATTAACGGACTTTCCAAAGAAACAAACGGGTTGGTATAGTTAGACTATAATTGAGCCCATTTTGCCCAGTACTTTGAAGTGCTTGAAATATTACTGGATTTATAGATAATGTTTCTTTTTAATAAAAATGGAGGGAAAAAAAACACGCCCAACCTTAATGAAGTGTTTTATTCTGTCCTTTCCAAAAGAAAGGAATATGTCGTGTGGTCTCCAGAAAATGTTGTTGTTGTCACACGGGCAGGCAATAGTGGAGAGAGGATTTTCTGTCAACAAACAGGTATCTGTTGAGAACCTCAGCAGAGAAAGCCTCAGAGCTCAAGGGCTAATCATTGACACAATGAGAAAAGCAGGTGGACCTTTGGAAATCATCATTAGCAATGAAATGATGACACATGGCTCCTTTGCAAGACATAAGTACCATGCTTATCTGAATAAGAAGAAAGCAGAGAAGGATGAGAAAAACCAAAAAGGAAAGAAACGGGAGTTAGCCATAGATGAAGTGGAAAAACTTAAAGAAAGAAAACGGCCTCTTGAAGCTAACATTGCCAGCCTACATGCTTCCTCTGTACAGAAAGCAGAAGAGGCAGAGTTAAAAGGACCCAATGTGCATGTCACAGAGTCAAATGCTCTTAGGAGAAAAGCAGAGGAAGAGACGACAGTGGTAGCATCTCTTTCCAAAATGATTGAAGAGAAAAGAAAGCAAATATAATATTGCATTTAAAGCAGTGCTGATGTCTGTTACAGGGTTCCCACGCTACTGGGAAATCGGGAAAAAGTTGGGAGAAATGGCAAAAAAAATCCTGACCGTGAAAAGCCCGGGAATTTTGCAAATATTGACGAAAGTCGGGAAATAACCGGGAATTTTTATGTAACCATTTCATTACAGAAAAAATCACATAATCAAGTGGAAATTGTAATTGAACAGCTGGTGAAATTATATTTTTTTGTGTTATTACGGTACCGGAAATTTCGAAGGTTGCGGTATGGATCAATTAGTTGCTTGCCTGACACATTTGTTCAGTCAATCCAAGCACTCGATCGATTAGATTGATCTATTAGACTGGTTTTTCGATGTACCACTACAGATTGGTATATTTTTATATTACGTAGAAGACTTGAAGACCAGTCTATCATCTCAACAAGCCAGCATCATGACTGCGGTACGTGATCTCTGTAAGTTTTTGAAATAAAAGAAACAGCTCTGCAGTGTTTGTTCTGATTTATAAAGTTACTGAAAATGTCCTGTTAAAGCTTTTAATTTGGTGCTTTTGCATGTGAAATTAGCCATTATTGTCAGTAGTAACCTTGGACACCTTTGCGGTGAATTTTACTTGGCCCTGTCAACTGTATCAACCGATAGCCTCATTTTGGTGGACCAATTAGAGAGCAGCATTCCATTCAGTGTATTAAAGTTGCATATTAAGTGGATGCATTTGTAGAGTAGTTTGGCAGGAATGTAGTTCATCAAATTCTTGACGTAAGTATCCAATGTTGAATGTCCGAGCTAAACATTGGCGCTAAATTGTTATTCCGTTTGAGGTGTAGCTTGAAATATCTGCATTAATTCTTTAATTATAGTTTGCAGTCAATGTTAGTAATCAGAAGAGGTTTGGTGACTGCTTTATCAGATTATAAGCAGACACGAGTGGATTTTCAGGCAATTCAATCTAGTAGGATGGTCATGATATATACTTTTTGAAGGGCTTTTTGTTAGTTTTAATCAACTCTATTGTCATTAACTTATTTTCTTTTTCAAGAGATGGATTTTAAACTAATCCACTAAAAGTGCTTAGAATGTTTGAAAAATATTCTTTTTTACAGAGGTTTTTTTTTTATTGGCACAGATTAATGCAGGATTAATCTTGATTTTGTATAAAGATAAATTTTCTAAAGAAGATAAAATTATTAAAAATAATAATTTGGTAGTTTCTTTCTGTTTTGGGGGAATCAGATGTATCTAAATATCTCTGCTGCAAATGGGACATGCGAAGGAATTCATTTGTTTTCAGATAATGCCTGGATGTAAATTTCAGGACCAGTGGCTGACTGAGGATGGTTTCAAGTCCTGGATTAGAAAGGATAAAAGTAACTTACACACAGCATTGTGCAAACTGTGTAACAAGTCCATTGATTTAACATCAATGGGCAAGACTGCTATAACTTCTCATTCAAAAGGAAAGAAACATAAGGAGAAGGAAGTTGGGTTACATTCAGGAAGCATCCAAGTCTTCATGCATTCACACAAGATTCACTCCACTACGCCAGCCACCACATCTGCAGTGACAACCATGCCTTCAGATACTACAATGTCATCATCACAGTCTGCAGTATCGCTTTCATCATATATCACTAAATCTGAGACTCTTAATGCAGAAGTGTGGTGGTGTTTAAAAACTGTAGCTTCTAATTATTCATTTTCATCAAATGAAGAAACATCATACACATTTCAACAGATGTTTCCAGACTCTGTCATTGCCAAGAGTACGAGTTGTGGAGAGACAAAATCTATGTATGTCACATGTTTTGGAATTGCACCATACTTAAGTACTCTGCTGGAAACGAAAGTAAAAGATGAACCATTTGTGATGCTTTTCGATGAGTCCTTGAACAGAGAATTACAGAAAAAGCAATTGGATATTTTACTTAGATTCTGGGAGAGGGATCATGTGCAAAGCAGGTTCTACACATCAGATTTTCTAGGTCATGCAGCAGCTGTTGATCTTGTGCAGAGTTTTGAGAAAAGTGTGGAGAATAAAATTGGATTTAAGAATCTAATCCAATTGTCAATGGATGGACCTAATGTTAACTGGGCTGCATTCAATAAGTTGCAAAAGAAATTGGAGTTGGAATACTGCAGTAAACTGCTGAACATAGGCTCATGTGGCCTTCATACAATACACAATGCATTCAGAGCTGGAATCTCTAAGACTGGATGGGATATATCCCATAAGCTGTCAGTACTGTACATGCTCTGGGATGATGTGCCTGCTAGGAGAGATGACTATGAATCTGTCACCAAGCAGAATTTATACCCATTGCCTTTTTGTGCACACCGTTGGGTAGAGAATGTGAAAGTTTGTGAGCGTGCAATGGAAATCTACCCATATGTTAAGCAGTATGTAGAGAGTGTTGAGAAGAAAGAAATCAAAGATCCTGGAACTAAATCTTTTAGTACAGTAAAGGAATGGAGCAAAGATAAGTTTGCAAGAGCAAAACTAGCATTCATTGTGTCTGTAGCAAAACCTGTAGAAAACTTTTTGAAAGTGTATCAAACTGACAAACCTATGATACCTTTTCTTGCAAAAGACTTGGAGGGTTTAATGAGAACAACATTGGAGAGATTTGTCAAACAGAGTGTAATGGAGACAGCTTCCTCACCAAACAAACTCTGTAATGTTGATGTTACAGACAAAAACAACCACAAAGGGTATCAGCATATTGATATAGGATTTGTTGCAGATATGGAAGTTAGGAAGTTACTAGCAGAAAAAGAAGCAAGTGAGAAGGCCATTCTTTCTTTTAGGACACAGTGTAAAGAATTGCTTTGTACATTTGTACATAAACTGAAAGAAAAGTCCCCCCTAGCCTACACCTTGGTTAGAAGTTTGTCATGTATAGATCCTAATCTTATATGCAAAGGCCAGGACCATTGTATTGACAAATTCAGAAGAGTACTGAACATTCTTCACTCATGTCAAAGAGTTGATATAAATGAGTGTGATCAAATAAAAGAGGAGTATAAAAAATTTGTACAAGAGGCACAGCATCTGCCAGAGTTCAAGAAATTTAGAAAAACTGAAGACAGGGTAGACGAGCTGTTTTATAACAGTATGGCAGGCAAGGAGATGTATAGTAGGGTTTGGAATGTAGTCCGTGTGCTTCTACTTTTGTCACATGGCCAGGCTAGTGTAGAACGTGGATTTTCTGTGAACAAAGAAGTTAGTACACAAAATCTTTCAGAAAATAGATTGATTGCACGCAGAGTAATAAAGGACCATATAAAGAGTGTTGGAGGATTGAAGGGATTAGTGGTGTCAAAGGAACTCCTACAGTCAGCAGAGAGTGCCAGGCAAAAGTACCACACTCATTTAGAAGCTCAAAAGACAGAGAAGGAAAGGGAAAAGAAATGTATGAAGAGAAAACTCATGGAAGAAGAAGTTGGAACATTAGGAAAAAAGATAAAAATGCTGGAATCGGACATTAAGTTCTTGTTTACAGATGCAAACAAAGCTTCAGATAAAGCTGAAGAATTACGTAGCTTTGCTCACATAACAAAAGCCAATACTCTGCGCAGAAGAGCAATGGACAAAGAGGAGGAACTGGAAGTTGCAAAGAAAGAATTCAGTGAAAAAGTGCATCTGCTTAATAACATTTAAGACTGTTTGGCTATAATCCCCAGCAGAGTTCTAGCTTGAACATGAACTTGAGGGAATTACTTTCTCATATAAATGATGCATGCATGTTATAAAACATCTTGTCTGTCAACATTTTACAGTCAATCTCAATCAGCCAGTATATAACTACTGATATTTAATTTTCCATTTGTTGTAATATCATGCACATAGACTTAAAGTGTTTACTAATTTCTTTAGAATTAAAAGTTTGAAAGGAAAACAAAACTAGTTGCTGTTGTTCATTCTGTTAGATTTCCCATACCAACATAATGCAGTGCAGTTTCAGTCTGTACATTGTAAACAGTTACATTAGACTTGTGATTTTCAGAAGTAATATCTGTTTCTTGTGAAACATTTTGTGGTTTGGTACATGGTTATTTGCCTCATTTAAATGATATAGAAGAGACTTGGAATAGAAACAGCATTTAATTTGAATTTTAAAAAAATTCTAAGCTAAAATGTTCTTTAATTTCATTTTGTATTGGTCATAAATGAACCTTGAAAAACTGAATTTTATCCTGGAAAAAACCTGGAAAAGACCTGGAAATTTTTCTTTAAAAAAGTGTGGGAACCATGCTGTTAAGAGAACAATTTATTTTGTATTAAATCTGACACGTATGTTACATATTTCTGAAAGAACAACGAATGTTAACCTATCTTCCAGATAATTATAATACAATTTTAGGAAATTAATTATAGTTTGACTTTAATCAGGAATCAATATTGTAGTATTTGGCATTCATTTTTCTCATATAACCTGTATACACAATATTAGCAAAAATAGGTCTTGGAAATCTCTGTTTGTGGTCTTTGAAAGTTTGGGAAAAGTCTTTGAATTTATCATCCATAGTTCAGTATGAACCCTGGTGTAGTTTTTTGGAGATATTTTACAATGACTGATTTTAATTCAGAACAATTGTAGTTATTAATTAGTCTTTAAATCCTTTAATTGCCAACTTCTAACTTATAATTGCATAATTGCTTTATATATACTTAAGAAAAATCTTTTAGTTATATATATATATATATATATATATATATATATATATATATATATATATATATATATATATATATATATATTTCACACACACACACATCATGTAAAAACAGTTTTTACTATTTTTCATTGCACACACATCCTGTAAGAACAATTTGTTCTATATTTCATCACACACACAGGATTTGTAATTTTCAGTATTTCAACACACACACACACACTGTATTTATCCTGTATTATTTTTGCAATTTTTCCCCAATATTTATATTTTTTTTTACCTGAATACTGGCTTGACAGAGTAAATCAGGTATATATTTTAAAAACAACTATCATACCTCAGTACCAAATATGCTTAAATGTAACTGCCTTCAGAATTCTTTTCCACTCAAGGCTGTCTCTTCTTTTCAAATGACTCTCTTATTTTTCTCCACAGGAAGCATTAGAGGAACTTGAAGAACTAAAGCAAATTATTCCTAAGGAATCTCTTGTTTACTTCCTAATAGGAAAGGTACGATAAAGTAACTCGTAATTTTAACATACACAGTGTCCAAAAAGTCCTGTACCTGCAGCCCAAAGTACTGTCTGATATCATGAATAGTTATAAGATTTTCTCAAAATAGGTCTGCCAGAATAATTTGTCAGAATAATTATTGATATTTTATCGAGGATCTTATTTTAAACAAATTCTCATTCAAATGAAATTTATTAAACGAGTCAATGAGTTTCATTGATTTCATTTGAAATGAGCTTTAACAAAAGATATGATTTTTTTTAATTACTTGACAAAAAATATTCATTATATTTTATATTAATTTCATTTGAAATTAACTTAAATGAAAGATTTTATTTATTGCATGACGAAAATATTGTATTTATTTTACCAAACCACAGAACATTGCAGTGAAGTGATTTTGAAATGCACTCAAAACCATTGGTCATTATGTCCTTCCTTGTCATGAATTATTATGATGTAATGAGATGTTATTGTGTGTGTGTGTGTGTGTGTGTGTGTGTGTGTGTGTGTGTGTGTGTGTGTGTGTGTGTGTGTGTGTTACATATGTAACAGTAATTATATGGGTATATTGACAAAAATTAACATGGGTATAATGCAATATAAAAGTTACTCTTGAACCTTACAGTTTCATATCCAGCTGCCTTCTCTGCTTTGTTAACATAAAATGTTTAAACAAGGTTCTGACATCTTTTCTTGGTAGTCCACAATTTTGAAACCTTAACACTACTAGATAGCAGTTTAGCAGATTATATTTGATAGGCTCTCATTTTTACCTGTTTTCTTGTACAAATGTAACTTTTTATTAATTTTAAACTTATAAAATGAGGTAAAGCAATTTTATTTAATTTTGGGAGAGCCATAGCTCACAGATATATTAATAAGCATAGTTATGTAATTTGTAAATACGCATCATCAGATCTTGTTATGTTTTGTTATGGAAATACCCACCATAAGATCTTGTTATGGTTTTGTCATGGAAATAGCCATCATAAGATCTTGTTATGGTTTTGTTATGGAAATAGCCATCATAAGATCTTGTTATGGTTTTGTTATGATTTTGTTCTATAAGTACCCACAATAAGATCTTGTTATGATTTTGTTCTATAAGTACCCACCATAGATCTTGTTATGGTTTTGTTATGGAAATACCCACCATAGATCTTGTTATGGTTTTGTTATGGAAATACCCACCATAAGATCTTGTTATGGTTTTGTTATGGAAATACCCACCATAAGATCTTGTTATGGTTTTGTTATGGAAATACCCACCATAAGATCTTGTTATGGTTTTGTTATGGAAATACCCACCATAAGATCTTGTTGAGGTTTTGTTATGGAAATACACACCATAAGATCTTGTTATGGTTTTGTTATGGAAATACCCACCATAAGATCTTGTTATGGTTTTGTTATGGAAATACCCACCATAAGATCTTGTTATGGTTTTGTTATGGAAATACCTACCATAAGATCTTGTTATGGTTTTGTTATGGAAATACCCACTATAAGATCTTGTTATGGTTTTGTTATGGAAATACCCACCATAAGATCTTGTTATGGTTTTGTTATGGAAATACCCACCATAAGATCTTATGTTTTTTATATGGAAATTCCCACCATTAGATATTATTCTGGTTTTGTTATTTAAATACACACCATAAGACCTTATGTTTTTTATATGTAAATACCCACCATAAGATCTTGTTATGGTTTTGTTCGTCCTTCAGTTCTCCATAATAGCTAGATTTCTCCACAATCTGCCATTACCAAACTTTGTAAGTAGCTTGCAGTTTGGAGCAAGGAAGGAACCTGTCGATTGTGGGTCCAAAATGTTAGTAAAGTTGTAAAGACTGCAATGCAGTTTCCACACAATAACTTGTATGCCAATACCTTGACCAAACTTAGTAAATGGCTTCAATTTGAGCTGTATTGACATTCAGGTCAAAAGGACGTTGGTAAAAATCACATTGTGTCGGAAAACAAAAGTTGAAAAATCATTTCCTCACAATATGAAATTTTTAAGGATTTTAGATGAAATTAGTGCTACTTGCCACTTGGTGGGTGTTTGGTGTAACCTGTACAATACTCTTGATGAACTGATGGATCAAGAGTACAGTTTAATGTTTGTCACCAATTAAAGGACACTGTTGATGGAATTTGTACAAACTTTGTGGACTTTTTTAATTTCTTTTATGCATCAGTTCATATACAGGTCATTCAGTTGAGCCCATTGTATAACATTTGCAAATAAAAGTATTAAAAACTTGAAGTATATTAACCATGCAAACTATGAGTAAGTTTGATTGAATTTGTATGAAGTGAACGCATGTTTTATATTATGTTTCAGATAACGTAATACATTTTGTTCAGTAGATACCAACCCCCAATAAATATGTTTGTTGTATAATATAAAAAATGAGAACCTAAATCATACTTCACTGATTGATTCTAACTTAGGTATATGAAACCTGTCAAAAAATGTGAAAAGGCAAAGGTTTAAATTTTAAAAAATGTAAGATTAAAAAGTTATAAATATTTTAAGTCACATTATAAAATTATTGCTGTAAAATATCACAATTCAGTCATTTTGAGCTCAGCAGTGATAGACCAGAAGAGCTTACTTGATGACCTGTTGTCCGTTATCCATCCATCCAATAGCACGAGTTTGTCATCACTACTCCTCCTCCTCCTCCTAAACTACTTGGAGAATTCCCATGACATTTTGTAAAGACATTAATTCCATGTTTTGTTGGGCATAAATTAAAATGCTGCCTCCTCTTGGCCATCCAATATGAACACCACAGTGACCAGTGAAAGTCTTAATGCTACTCCGCGTGCATGGTTGGTCATATCAACATAGGGTTTTCGCCAGAAAACTTTTTATGATGTCTAGTTTGTTGGCAGCCATCATGATAGCCTTGTTATCAATGGAAAGTCAAATCGACATGGGATTTTCAAGTTGGTCCTGAACAATTTAGGAGCCATGGTAGCTGAGTCAGTAGAGGCTTACATTGTAATTGAAGGCTTGATATCCCACATCGTCAGCCTTGGGAGGAGCAGTTAACTCTCATTTACTTGGCACATTTGAATCGTATAAAGTGCTGAAAGTGCCTGAAAGACCAACTAGTCCAGTAAATTGGACCTCAAATTTGTGATGTTACTGGTGATTGTTATGTCAGTATGATTGCACCTATTCATTATAATTTTGGTGTATGCAGATCTTTCCGGAACAGAACGGCATGCAGTTTAGTAAATTTATAGTATTTGGTAACTGTCGTATCTAGCAGAAAACTAAATATGGCCACAGGTCAATGGGTTGCTGTATTCCACATTGATTTATGGACTGTCAGACATAATATTTGATCAGGAAATAATCTGTACATATCACCAAAAGAACCCTTCAACTAATTAGAGCTCAAGAGGCGCAAAAATTCTGGTCACTGTCTAAAATGTTATTTGAGATGTACACATGCAGATGTGTCTGTAAATAGTTCTTTGATTTTATGAGTAGGCACTATCATATCCATAGCAACGCACATTTATTGGACAAAGACCAACCAACTGAAAATTCTAAATGAAAATATTAGATCTAATGTCCATAATAGTTACCACGGTGATCACATTGGAAAATTTGCTATAATTACTTCTTCTGAAGGAATGGTTATTTCAACATTGAATTTTCACCAAAAGAGTTCACATGATATCTAGTTTGTCCAAAATGAAAATGGTGCTAATCTTACATTTGGATATGGCTTCCATAGTGGCCATCTTTGTTTTTAAAAACAAAATTGTTTGTTGCTCAGGAATTTCAGATTTTTTTGGTTTTGACACTGAGCAGTTAAAAAGGAAAGATTGATCTTATCTTGGATCCTGGAAATCTTTCAGCCATTCGAGCATAGGACTCTTGGTGTTAAGTTTCTATAACATAGTTTTGAAAAACTGTATGCTTTTAAATAATCAAAGTTTACAATAGCTCACAAGGTTTTTATCTCTGCTTTCAACAGGTCCACAAAAAGTTGGGTAATACACATTTAGCTTTGATGAACTTTTCTTGGGCAATGGATCTGGATCCAAAGGGTGTTAACAATCAAATTGAAGAGGCCATAGACAAAAGATACGTGGCTGAAGAGGAGGACTCACTGAACCGACTAAGTGGTATGTTTAAATTGTGTGGTTTTGAATGGGGGTAGGTGAATTATAATGCAAAGGTGATTTACTGCATTCCTTTTTACAGCCCACAAGCACAGCACATTATTTAAAATTGTTGCTGCAACAGTCTCCTGAAAGTCTTTATAATTAATATTCCAGTATATTTAGAGGTGTGAATGTAATATTAATCAAAGCCAAATCTAATCCAATCATTTGTCATAAAAACCCCAGATGGGCCCCATGTGACAGAGTGGCCTAAAGCACATGCCTCTGGCAATCACTGCCAAAATTCATTGCTGTCTACATTGGTTGAAATATCTGGCTCAGTTAATATGGGTACGTGAGAAAGCATGCCAGTAGCTACCTTATGGGTCAGTGGTTCTTACTGAGATTTTCCCAGGTTCTTCCTCCGCCAGTTAAAGTGACTGCCATGTATAGCCTACCATGTGCTTGAAACTGGAGTTAAATCCATAATAACAAATTCAAAAACAGAAATAAAGAGATTTTTGAAAGACAAGCAGTTGGTAACGATTTTCTTGGAAACAGACTTTGGCAGCCCTACACATAGCATAGATAGGATACTTTAACTGCATAATACTGCTCTCCTTTATTATAATACGATACTGTCTATAGTACTGTACCACAACAGACCAAATGACTATAGTACTATACCACAACAGACCAAATGACTATAATACTGTACCACGACAGACCAAATGACTATAGTACTGTACCACGACAGACCAAATGACTATAGTACTGTACCACGACAGACCAAATGACTATAATACTGTACCACAACAGACCAAATGACTAAATTTAAACTGTATTTGAAGTGGCGTATCAAATGTTTGACAATCTGCATAGAAAAAAAACTAAAAGCTTAATATTACCTCGTTATTTAATTTTCTAAAATTGTTGGACAGAAGTCGACTATACCACTTTACAGTGGTTCAGTACAAAATGTATTCATTTATTATGCACCTAACTACTACATTATAGTGAAGGAGGGTTTACCTTTTGGCAACAGTTTGCCTTATCATGGACCATAGGGGGCCCCGAGTGGCTGAGTGGTCCAAAGCACTCTCCATTACGGATCACTGCCATCTCACCTCTGTCTGCATGGGATTGAGTCTAAGATTCAGCCAATGTGGGTTTGTGAGAAAGCTTGCCAGTAGCTTCTCATGGGTCAGTGGTGCTTTCCAGGGGTTTTCCGAGGGTTCTTCCACCACCATTAATACTGGCTGCCATGTATAGCCTATCATATGCTGAATAATGGCGTAAACCCTACATCATGGACAATACAAATCCAAACATTTACAGGACATCATCACTGGTATTCACTAAAATGAAAATTTGATTGTATGACTCATTAGACAAATCATATCACAAGAGTTTCAATTTAGAAAGGTTTCAGTAAATTTGAAGATATTTTTGTGGTTTGTTTACCTGTTACATATGACAGTTTCAAAGATGCTAAGTCCTGTATCAAAATTGGATTATTCTATAACTTCAGGACCGACATTGTGAGTTACATCCAAACAGACTACTATCATGTCGATACAGTTGGTGTGGAAATCATTAGTGCACAAAACAGAATCTAATTTTAGCAACATTTCACATCAAAATATAATGATGCACCAACCATCTTGAAAATCATCTCATTCTGAATACTGCCAGTATACACTATATCCGATAAAAGAAAATTAATGTTTATGTGGGTTTTTTTTTTTTAAAAATATGCTATATAAATCAGTCATTTATTTTCAGATTTTACTCCTTATATATTATTTTTAAACAGGTACAGATGATGCATTAGAAGAAGTAGCCGATGTTGAAGATGTCCAATTACAAGCCATTGAGAGTGACGAGAGCTTGTGACACAACGCTCTTTTATAGACTGTGGCACATAGTGATAATATTACTGGTCTTGGTGCAAATCGATGACAGAAACTAAGCAAACTATAATCTTGTTTGAGTGGATGAGATTTTTACAGAGTATTTTGGCTGTGAAATTTACATTATGGCTGTCCAATAATAATTATCTTTTTTTATTTATTATGAAACTACATGTACTGATATAAGAACATTTGTCTGACAGTATAGTTATAAATTCAGCCTCCAATATCAGTCACCTTACATTTACAACCAACTCATTTATCCAATCAGTATCAGGTGTAACTACAATCTTTGATCTTATTTGTTTGACCTCAATTTGCCAACTGCCTGCACTAGAAAGCAAAAATGTTTGATCCCATTTATGGCTGTTTTAAAGAAAAGGTTGCATGTTATTTGTTGCCTGTTTGTTTTTTAATGTGGAAGAATCACAATTACCCTATGTACTTGTTTACAAGTTGAGTCAAACAGCAAACAAAGATCCTGATTTGCAATAGCATAATACGCTTGCAGATCAGTGTCTCTGTTGTTTGCTCTAAATACACAGACCCAGATCAGCCACTGCATTATGTGATGACAGATTCCAGTCTGTGCAGTTTGCAATTGTACTAGACTTATAGTGAGTATACACAGTAATAAATGTTATATGTAAATCTTGATGGTACAGGGCTTTTATAGGTAGTATGAAAAGAGGTGTGCATCCTTCCTTTCATATATGATTGGTTTCATACATCCCTTAAATGTTTTTCAAGCATCAAACAATTGAACTAAAAGACTCAGAAATACTTAAACTCAGAAATCTCAGAAATACTTGAAAAACAATATATCACTTAGAGGAGTTGTGAACAATTTCTTTGATTATCAGAGAAAGTCAAAACAATTTCCATTTCTAGGATGTGTGTGTGTGTGTGTGTGTTTGATTTTTAACTCAGCTTTTTAACAAATTGTGGGTATGTGAGAAAGCTTGCCAGTAGCTTCTTGTGGGTCAGTGGTTCTTTACTGTTTTTCCTGGTGCCACCATGTATAGCCTATCTTGTGCTGAAAAATGGCATTAAACCCTGAAACAACAACAACGAATTTTCAGTCACATCGCTATGATTTCTGCAGTGTGGCAGTTTATAGTCCTGTCTAGCACTGGGGTTTCAGACATGTAGACATATAGCACGATGTCCCACCTAGTCCCATTATCCTATTACCAGTTCGACCAGTCCAAACACTAACCTTGTAATGCTGAGTGCCTAACAAGGCAGCTGTTAGTATCAGTTTTTATAAGTCTTTGGTATGACTCAGCCAGGGTTTGAACCCACCACCTCCAGCATGCGAGTTGGATGCTCTAACCACTAGGCCATTTGATTGGTCTCTGGGAGTAGTTATAATAATAGTTCATTGAAGTTGGTATACAAAATGGTCCCCAGCAGCTTTCCAGGCATTGAAAGTTCCATAAACATGTAGACAAGGACCCGTGTGTTTGACTTTTGGACCATCAAGTTCTTAATTAAGTCATAAAAATAGAAAGGAACCATGTTGATTAAAAATATGGATATAAATAAGAAATTAAACTGGGATACTGCAGGAAAATGTATTTGCCATTGTAACCAAGTACTGCACATAGTAGCAGACCTGCTAGCCATTATTGACCATTATTCTTAATAAAATGACCCTCAAATTACAGGCTTAATATCAGAAAATATGATTGTTGCAGTCCGATTGTGATATTGGACTTTTGTGGTTTGATCCAAATTTAGCTTCATGTTAGATTTTGTGGAGGTGGTCAGTTAACCAGACGAATTCATGTGTTATTTAGGTGGAACTAAGTTTTTGTTTTTTTCTTGTTTGGTTTTTTTTAAAAAGTTTCTTTCTATGTCTTGACATATTCAGCTTTTATCATCAACATTTTTGAAACTTTTGAACAGCTAAAAAAATCATAGCCAACATGTTTACCTGTGTATACTGAATTCCTGTGAACAGCAGTAATAATAAATAGATTGAACGTGAAGGCTGAGATTTTCCTGTGCATTATACAATAGAACAAGGGTATCAAACTCGAACCACCGAGGACAACATGAGAACATTTTCGATGGCCCAAGGGCCGCACCACATTTGTTATATCTCATGACACATTGTGACACCAATCATTTTGTGGGCAACAGGATATGGTTTGGTGGATCACATGTGACCTGTGTTTGAGGCCCCTGCAGTAGAATATCTTGGTCTATGCTGTTTGCATTGAGGAAGGGGAGAAGAAATAAAGCGGTATTTTGTCAATAGCAGACAGTTTTTTTAAGAGTGAGGAAAAGTGGATTCAGTCAGCTTGACTTTGTTGTTCATCATCCTGAGCCCAAAGAATGAGCTAGGTTTTATTTTGTCTTTTCCTTCAAACTCATCTACAGTACTGCATTTGTCTGATTAAGGTAATTTTAAATTGGAGGAACAAATTCATCTTTTTTTTTTTTTATAAAGCTACAGTTTTCTTGTAGATGTCCAATTTGTTACCGACAATAATGTCCATTCTGTTCAAATATTTATATCTGGTTGTTTTGGGCCATTGTATCTTATAAATATTATTCCCTTTATAAAAAGAACCCAAAGATTTGAGTTATATTCTTTATTTACCTTTGTGCATCCCATTTTGAGGAGAATCAGCCATCCCACTATGAGGAGAATCAGCCATCAGAATAGGGTTCATCCATAATCTATTATCAATGTTATCCTGAGTATAAACAAATCTGAAGGAGTTATCTGTTCATTTGATTAGGCATTTGACTTGATATAGACTAATTTAGTATTTTTTATCATTATATGTACAAGCATTAGATTGCACATTTTTTGTTTTCAAGATGTCTATTACTTTATACTTTAAGTTATTCCCCAAATATTATAAGCTTTATTTTATTAAACTTAAATTACTTGGTTGAGTTTTAGTAGTGGACTAAGGATAAGATCCAAGTAAGCCAAATGTTTTTAGCTATCTGAAACAGAATTATAAACTTCATGATAAAGTGTTGGGATATTGCTTGCTTAAAATGTTAAGTACAATGTATCATATAGAGCCAGATGTTCAGACTCATAACTGACTGCTAAATCAGGATCTGTGATTTTCAAAATATGGAATCTGTGATTTACAAAGCTATAGTATTGTGTCACTTGTATGCCTTTGTCATTAGGACTAAAAAGATGTGGGCAGTCAGTTGGCTCTTTACTTTGGAAAAAAATGAGTGGTAACCATTTATTTTGAAAAATAAATTTGTAGGTTTGTGCTTGGCAGAAGCACCTGTCTGAGTGAAACATAATTGGTTGAATAACAAATACCTCTTCCATGATAATTTGTACAGCTTTTGTTTGTTTTATTACCTTAGAACTGTCATTTATAAACAATCTACCTTAAGACATGTTTATGAGCATTCTGTGTATTTAAATGTGGATTGTATGTTTTAAACATAATTTCTTTCATGAAACTTTCTAAATTTGTAAAAGAGGTAGAACATGTGGCAAATCTGCTTGAATCAATGAGTGACCCATTTAGAGTTTAAAGCAAAAGGGTGCCAATGTTGATATATCAAGTCATTTTTCATGTGATAAGAGTGCTTTGACATTGACAATGTGAAAGAGTTTGGAAAATAATGTGTGGTGTAAATGGTTCTGTTACATTAAGATATGTACATATAAGACAGAAATTTATGTACAGAATTATGTACACACATGAAATAAAAGAATATAAGACTATATATGAAATGTGAGTGTTTATTGAATTCCTGTATATTAGGGAAGAAACTGTGGCCCAAGTTTGTGCTCCAAGATTCATTTTCATTTTTACCTTTTTCTTAACACTAGTATGGACTGATACAGTGCAGTATGCAATGTTATGCATATGAAGTGCCATTAAGTATTGGAATGCAAAGGGCCTAGATCAGTTTCATTATTTTTATCATTTTACACTATATTAAATGCTAAAATTATCTACACAATAAATCTACAGACAGTCAAATGACCTTTGCAGTCACTTTGATTTTCAAGAAGGTTGGTTGTCTTAAATATATCAAGATCATTCATCTTTCATATGCCTGCCATAATTTTATTATGATGCCCGACTACTGTTATTTTGTTTCTGCATAATAACTCCAGTTTTCCACCATCTTCAGTTACCAAACTTGGTACATGGCTTGCACTAGGGGTAAGGAAGAACCAAAATGGGTTTTGGAGTTATATTATCAGGGTCAATGACTGGAAAAAGAAAAATTGTTAATGGATTTAACTTAACATCACATACCATGAGTGAACTTTGTTGATGGCTTACCCTTTTCACCAAAGATGGCAAGGTCACAGTGACTGAAACATGAAAACTTTTTTCTGTGCTATAATTCATGTTCTTCACCATATACAGTTACCAAACTTTGCGAATGTCTTGCTTTTGGGGTAATGAAAAACTCTGTCAATTGTGATGTCAGTGGTTAAGGTCACTGCTACTGAAAGACAACAGTTTCTTCACAATTACTTCAAATTCTCTAAGTCAGAATCATGTAAAGTTTGTCAAGTTTGCACTTTGGGTAGGCATGAATTTATTAATTTGGGGGTTAAAAGTGACTGGTCAGGGTCATTGATTGAAAGAAGAAAAATTGTTTCAGCACAAAACTTTTCAGTTATCGCAAAAGAGGCCTATATGGAAGAGGCCTCTAGATTTTGGGGTCAAACAGTACAGATCATGATCATTATCACTTAAAGAATTATGAGTTTTACAAAATAACTTTGGTTCTAGGGCAAGTTCCTTGACCAAACGTTGTGAAACACTTGCTCTTTCAACAAAGAAAGGAACATATACATTCTCTATTTGGAAGATTATAGGACATGGTCATGGTTAGTCTAACAAAAGAAAATGTGCTTTTTATATACTTAGCTTAGTTCAAAGTCCGATAATTGACCAAAGGTCGAGCTCAGGAAGATGCATTGGTCAATAATGTCCAAAAATCAACCATACCCTGATATAGTCAAAGTCATACAGGTCATGTATTCTTTCGGTACCGACTATTTAGGTAATGGGTGGTGTTTTTTTTAGTTTAATTACACCTTTAATTACAAATTTAAATTTAATTTAAAAGACAGACTTTGCTTTATATGCATCATCATACATAAATATTCCTTTGGATTGTCATTATTTACACGCTCTGACAAACATATCAAAACTCTGTGTTAAAGTACATTAATATTTTGGATGAGGTCAACCAAAAGGTGTGATCTGATTAAGACTGGTTTAAATGTTGCATGCTGTAAGGTCATATGCATGTTGAAAAACTTTGTACTACCCTATATTGAGACGATTCGACCCCACCTGCTCTCTTTTTTGACAGAGTTCAATGCGTTGCCAACATTGTAAAAGTCCATAGCAATCAAAAATTGTCTGGAAGATTTTTGATGACAGTTATTGTGCAGAACATTCAATAATCAGGATTTATAAGCTTTAGTTAAACTATATTAGCTTTACATTTTAAAATACATTATTTAATTTTAATGAATGCACCTGCATCACCATATTGACATACACCATATATCCTACATTGAAGACTGTTAAGTACTCACATTGTTTATTGTGTACCACTCGTGGTGCTCTTGTGTTTAGAAGTTCCTAAAATCATGGTAGAAATACAAAGTAAACTAAAATGTGACAGTTTTACTGTTGAGTATTATTTTTAATGGTGGTCTCATTCTAATGAATTTTGTTTTCATTGGACACAGTTTGAATTGTGATGTCATGAAGGTTATATAAAGAACATTGTGGGTTTCCTCTTTGAACATGGGGAGTGTCCCTGCCTCTCAGATTCTCTGCAGAACTTGTAAAACTTAAGTTTCATGAAAACCCAGGCATTTTGTAATTCAACTAAAGACAACAAGTCCATAAGTCAAACGCTCCGGTAGCCTGGTGGTTAGAGCGTCCGCCGCAGAAGCAGGAGGTTGTGGGTTCGATCCCCAGCCGAGTCATACCAAAGACTTACATAAATGTTACTAACAGCTGCCTCGCTTGACGCTAAGCATTAAGAGGTTAGTGTTACGACTGGCTGGCCCGGTGTCAGGATAATGTGACTGGGTGGGACATCATGCTACATGTCTGCGGTATGATGCCCCAGTGCTTGACATCACTATAAACTGCCTCACTGCAGACATCGTAGCGATATGACTGAAAAATTGTTTAAGCTACGTTAAAACTTTTAAACAAGTCCATAAACAAATTATTAAATGTAGTGATTATTACTTTCTTGAACTAAATTTATGTATTTTCAACAAATTTACATGTTATCTGCCTACATAACATCTCACCATGGTACTATATTTTCTCTGCGTAACACATGCCTAAATGTTATCAGTATTGTAAAAAAGAATCCATTGGCCATTTTTATATGCCCAGTTTAAGGCAGGGTGTATTATGTTTTGATTCCTTTCCATTCCCTCATCTGTTACCAATTCCAACACAGTAACTTAAGTTGTGCACCAGTTACACTTGGGGATGGCATGCATTTGAATTATGGAGAAACCCTATCAATTTTAGAAAAAGTCAATGTTAACTGAAAGAATGCAATTTCTTGTGAGTTCTCAGTAACTAGCGTTACAAAACTTTATGGATACCTTGTACATTGGGTAAGGAGGAACCCAATCAGTTTCAGACTCAAATAGCGTGATCACCGAGCGCGAAAAAAGAAAAATGGTTGCTGCACAATAACTCGAGTTCTCCCCCATATGTAGCTACCAAACTTTGTAAATAGCTTGCACATGGTGGTGGGAAGAATACTGCTAATTTTGAGCCAAAAGATCACTAAAAGAATTTTAAAAATATTTTTTTTTGCCCAATTAGTTTAGTTCTACATAACATACCTCAGCCAAAGTATATGGATGGCTTGCACTTGAGATAAAGAAGAGTATAGATTTCAGGGTCAACAGGTCGAAGGTCAAGAAAAATGGTTTCTGCACAGTAACATTAGTTATACATCACATATCTGGCACAAACCTTTGTGGATGGTTTGCACTTGGCAAGTACGACGCCCATCAATTTAAGGGTCAAAGGTCAATGTCACTCAGGCAGAATGAAGTAAAACGGTATCTGTGCATCTAGTTTCATGTCTCTATCGTGAACAGAGCCTGAGAAAAAAATTTAAAGCACATTTTAATCAAATTCATTGAAAGGTGAGATATAGGTCACAGTGACCTATATTTGTAATGAGAGTGTAGTACGCTATGTCCATGATTCCATATATTAATGTAATATATATATATATATATATATATATATATATATATATATATATATATAGATAGATAGATAGATAGATAGATAGAACAATGTGATCATAATCTAAATGCAATAATTTAAGACAAGCCAGTAAATGAAAATTTTAGTGTTAATGTGTACTAACAGAAATTCATACAATCATCAAGATCGACGATTCTGGCATATACAGTTCTGGAAATCGAACCCAAGTCAGTGAAGCACGAAATGAGTCACATTGACCTACTTTGTGACAGTTATGTAGTACTCATGAAGCTGCATCTCCTCACCATGTTTTATAAATCTTTTTATTATCAATAAATAGGGGCCCCGAGTGGTCTAAAGCGCTATCCTTTACGGATCACTGCCATCTCACCTCTGCGTGGGTTCGAGTCTAAGATTCGGCTAATGTAGTTACGTGAGAAAGTTCGCCAGTAGCTTCTCATGGGTCGGTTGTTCTTTCCAGGGTTTTCCCGGCTTCATCCTCCACCAATAATACTGGCCGCCATGTATCGTGTGCTGAAAGATGGCGTTAAAACCCTACAGCAACATGTCAATAAATATACAGGGTGCATAAATAAACCATGTTTGACTGCGCAGGTGGACTAAGTTGTTACAGTGTCCGCATCAGATGATGGAAGTCGCTGGTTTTAACCCTGGCCAAGTCATGCCAAAGACATATAAAAATGGTACACTGCAGACATCGGTGCGATATCACTTAACGCTGTTTTATGAGATGTTTTGCTGGGAAGATTTTTAGTTCGATCTCATAAACACATGCTGGAACTCAGGACGATAGAAAGAAGAGAAGAATGAGTTCCTAGATAAAGGATGTCACCCGATGATGGAATGTCTGGGGAAAAAGTCAGGTACGGAATCGAAGCTGGAATGAAGAGTCAAACAGCTATTTTCTGCTGATATGGAGAACTTTATTTAAATAAGCAACACACATATATCACTACATTCTAGAAACACATCTAAAAACTTTATAATAAAAATTCATGAAATACATATTACATTTTTCTTATTAAGCTTTCCAACTTCATTTATTCGTATAACGTCTGTATTTTAGAATATTATACAATAATTAATTCTCGATCAATTTCAAGATAGCCAATGTAATAACTGTAATTAATGCAACAATTAATTTAAAGAAATGCATTTTACTTATTTTAAAATAGAATATTGATTTAGAATATATTGCTAGATATTATTCTTTCTTGCTTAAAGAATACTTTATTTCAACATTAAATCTAAACAAGAAGTTGGTAGCGATTCAACTTTGATAATAAAAATTACATAAATATAATTAAATGTGAATTCTTTAAAACATTTAAACATTCCGTTACAATATATTATAAATAAAAGAATTCAGTAGCAATGTTGCAAACAAAACAATTTTACCATTAAAATCTCAAACATTAAAAGTACTTATTCCTAAAAGAAGTTACGACATATACAGTTTTCTTACCTGGAATGAAGAGTCAAACATCTATTTTCTGCTGATATGGAGAACTAATCTGACCCGATTGCGCATCTGTATTTATACACATTCGGCCAGATTCAGGGTTAGACAAGGTCATACCCTCCATGTACCAGTCAGAAAAATGCTGACTCTTCCCCAAGCAAGAACAGGATCCAACAGGTGGAAACTAATTTGTTTTACGTCATAAGACTTAGTCTTGTGGTTTATTTATATTCGTTTGGCGACGTTACACCAAATATGGGTATCCGTTGTTGGAAGCCATCTTGTTTTATGTCTTTTAGAAGTTTCTAGAGAAAGATTACTCCACTTTTATTAACCGAATTGGACTTCCGCCAGTGCCTAGGTTACAGAATATATATTTTTACTAATGGAACCTAGAGATTGTAGCTAAGTCTGCAAAATGGCATGTATTATGTTTTTCGTTACATAATTCCACACAACACTGTACATTAGCAAAGTTCTTAGTTATTTTTATCGGTCTTATGCAGTATGGCTATATACATTGCTTTTTTTTTCACTTGCTCAGCAACCATTTCTAGTCTATATAGTTGTGCTACAAAAACAAATGAAATTACCTTTAATATATTTTAGAAACTTACTTAAACATAAATAAATAAAACATTACTTTAATACAATTCAAAGAAAATGGCAATCTTATTAATTTTACTAAAATTTCTGTCCTAACAGCTGCATTAAAAATCTAACACACACACACACACACACACATGCAGGTGCGTATTTGGTTGCGAGCTATACGCAAGAAACGTAACCTAAGCTAGTGAAATGTAGGTCACTGCGACCATCGTTTGTGGACTGTGGTAAGGTACTAATAAAGGTGATTCAATCGTCTGGTTTGATTCAAGTATAAAAAGAGTTTAAGAAATAATTTTTAAAAAAAATATTTTTAACTAAAATAAAATTTAAAGTCATTGAATCATATAACAGGCCACAGTAACTTTTCAAGATCTTTAACAGTGTTTCGTTTTTCCAGGTAAAATATTTATTCAACCTGGGCTAAACGCAAAATCTTAACATAGAATATACAACTAATATAGATCCATGTACAAAGTCCATCTCCTCCTTCGGAGGTAGGATCTACGGAACACCTTTCAAAACTGTTGACTATGATTAAGGAAATAGTATGGCTGATATTCAATGAAGGTGTTTGCTTTGTAATGTCCGCACGTCGACTATAATTTACAACTGCTGACGGTTCCTCGAGTGGTCGAGTAGTCTAAAGCGCTGTCCGTTACGGATCACTGCCATCTCACTTCTGTCTGCGTCGGTTCGAGTCTAAGATTCGGCTAATGTAATTATGTGAGAAAGCTTGCTAGTAGCTTCTCGTGGGTCGGTGATTCTTTCCTGAGGATTTCCGGGTTCTTCCTCCACCATTATTACTGGCCGCCATGTATAGCCTATATTGTGCTGAAAAATGGCGTTAAACCAAAAGAATAAAAAAGCATATGGATGGAAATACAAATACTACACGCAACTTGAGAGCTGCAGTTGTAAGGAAAACTAATTACATTCACATTTGCATAGGCATTTACTTATTGAAAAACTATAATATCCACCAAAATAAATATAACTACTATACACATACATATTTACATGCAAACAAGCATGTTTGAATACACTTAAATATCCCCATATACCTATTTATATATTGATTTCGTACATAAGTACGAGGCGTCTCAGTGCGGGGGATACATGTATTAATATTACATTTCACACGGCATTGATACCCAGGTGTGTTGTTATATTTATCGCTCTTCTGGGCCGCATAAAAATATAAAAAAAATATAAAAAATTACGTCGGTCCACATCATGTGTATATATTGACTGAAAACATGCACTTTTGGTAGGTTCATCTTTTACATAGAAGCGATACATTTTCCTAGTAGAGAAATAACTCGTGCTTTCTTGTCCAAATAATCTTATTTATTCAGGGTAATGTAAATCAGGATGCAAGCAAAACGATTTTTTAGGTCTGTATTCTCTATTATATAATCACTTTACTGTTAAAATATTAATACAATGATGTTATTACCAGTAAACATCAGGTACTTGCTTTATTTCTCAGAAATGAGATGTTATATTGAACGAGTCGCAAAAGATGATATTTCTCAATATATCTTAGAAGTTGTCTTTCTTTATCGGCTTAACCTAACCTTACCTGATCAGGGGGGCGCTCCGCACCATAAAAGGTTTAGGCAAAAACCAACGTATCGAAACAGCGCCTTCGCTTCAGATGTTTTGTGTTTCTTTCTGTTTGTATTTAAGAACAATCATATATATTTCTTCTTAAAATACGTTACCGGATCATAATACCTAATAGAACCTCTATGACTATCTCGCAAATCCAATATTATTTTAGGTAAGTTGTAGTAAGTGACATCCTCTTGATACCGTGGTTGGCGCCAAATCCTGTGAAAACTCGTTACTACTTCCGCTCGTGCCGTTCTTAAAGCGGCTAGAGTATAAAGCTTCTGCATTTTCATCCATCCATCCATTATAATAATTATTTTGTATTTAATGATAGTAACTCAGAACTACAATCTACACGTGTATATAGTTTCCCTTGAAGCCATCAGCTACATTTTGTACCAATGTATATGTATGTGTCCTACAAATGTAAGATGTGCACGAACCAGAAAAGCCACTATATCTGACAATATAACAAATATGATCTATGTCATTTTACTGCTCTGAACGTACCTATATATACACCCGTCGATTAAACTTTCCCTTCTGTTTTAACACATTACAGATTAAGGTCATTATGTGATATGTTACATTTTCCATGATATTTTTTTACTTTCTGCTCAATTCTTTATATTGATATTGCCATAATTGTATTCACCATATATGCATTTTGAGTTGCGATGACATCAAACACTAACAAATATCCTTCTGCTCAAGCCATTTGAGATTACGTTATGAAACTTCGCACGTATAAATACATCACGACTAGATGTTTTTCATATTACGTTATTGGTTACAATCTTGCGGGTCCTTTCAGATTTTGAGAGAGGCCAGGGCCACTTCGAGTGTTTGCGGCTCCTGGATTCTGATTTTATTGAAATTTGTTATTTAAATAAAGCAAGCCCATATAATTTACTAAATAAAGAGTGAAAAGACACCAGTATATGACGAAAGTATTCTAAAAATCTAGATGTAATTGGTAAAATCCGAGGCCAACGAGGGGTTGAACCCACGGCTTCCCTCTGTTTTTGCCTGGTACTGGCTTATTATATTTAAATCACGCTTTCTTTTTTATTCCATAACTTTAAAAATATTTATGATTTATGATTAGGGAATGAAATTTTGTATATTTGTACATTATTAAATGTTCTATACACATTGGGCTTGGCATCTTAAATTTCATGGTCTTGATACTTTATATTTTCAATCACGTTTTTATTTCTACTCTGTTGCTTAAAAGTCATTTGGGAGCAATATAAGCAGCATTGTACACGTCGTTAACAGGTGTGTTGTGTACCATATTGGTGGACTTCTTTTCAGGATCAATGTCGTGATGCTATATGTTGCCTTTTAAGCTGACCTGGCCGAGGTCAAGTATGCTTAGGGTATGGTCCCTTGACCGACTCGAGTCTTCCACTCTCATCTTCTATTTATAGCTTCTTAAAAGTCATTTAAAAAGATGGTGTGTGTGTGTGTGTGTGTGTGTGTGTGTGTGTGTGTGTGTGTTTAATCACCTTGCACGAGTTTGAAACGTTGCAATAACAAAACAATTTCCCGACATTATGAGGTGATCAATCAGCTATTCAGGATAAGGTACATGTTATATCCAGAAAAATTATCTAAATAAAAAGCCGAATTTAAAACTTGGATTATTAAATATTTTAATGACAGGACCGATCCATAACGTAGAATTAAATAATGGCAAGAGGAATGGCGTCCTTTCTGGTCCTTTTTTTTTAATCAGAGCAGATAATGATACCCACTGTCCGAAGTGTTCTCTTTTTCATAAAGTTCAGATATAGTATCATCTTAAGGGTATTAAAATGAGTATGGTCTTCATGTCTACTTCCGTCAGACTAGGAATCTTATTGTGGGAGACATGCATGCAGTGAATAATAGATTTATACGCATGATCAGTGCAGTGTTAAAAAGGAACACAATAATCAAGTCGACAAATTTATTTGAATATTCACACAAAAATATACATATGGAATTGTACAGATTGTACATATCACAGCTGTTTTAAATCTTTATCAATACCTGGACGGATATTTTAATTTTTATGTAAACTATTTAGAAGGATAAAAAAGCACACAAGTAACCGCT
This sequence comes from Unio pictorum, assembly GCA_030141615.1. Classification (NCBI taxonomy): domain Eukaryota; kingdom Metazoa; phylum Mollusca; class Bivalvia; order Unionida; family Unionidae; genus Unio; species Unio pictorum. The sequence goes on along the minus strand of JARLTB010000131.1, from coordinate 1,782,103 downwards.
TAAATAGCAAACAAAACATAACAAAACAAACGACCGTGTTAAAAACATTGTAAGAACAATTTCTCAGATAAAAATCTGAAATAAGGAATTTTCAATTTCAATTCCGAAAAAAAAATTCTTTCTCAAGCATATAGTTATCATCAATCATAAAAGGTTTGACATTGAAGAGGGAACAAATGCAACTTTTGATTGACGAAACAAAACTTTTAAATTATTTCCTTTCCTTTACGAGGAAATGGACATTTCTTGGACCGCACTTTGCTAGTTAGCTTTCTACAAAATGGATGTTTGTTGGCATTTTTCTGAGTGTTTGTATCGTTGACATACACATATTAATACAAATACTTATTATTTTCGATTCAAAGATTAACTTTGGATCTATTTGTGTTCATTCCTTTCTTCTTTTAGCATTTTTCAAGATTCTAATGAGAAATAAATTAAAAATGACATTGTATTTATCTAGAAATTACTGCACGGGGAAAGGTGGAAAACTGTTACGGCTAGTAACGATTTCTCACAATTTCAACGCTGCATGTATCGCACTAAAATGGAGACTAGGAAGAAAAACTGCAAAAGACAGAAAATTGGTGGGCTGAGGCTAATCTTTAGCGGTCAAATGATAGTTTCAAAGACGAACAAAGGGTATGTTGGATTCAAAGCACGTATATGATTAGATGCAAAATTGGTTTTTACAGCTTGATCAAAATGCAGTAGGGTAACAAAGCCAATGCGTACAGAAAATTGGAATTTGATCTAAAATTGAAATATAATGCCATATAAACTCGCGTACAAGTCTGGTAAACTGCAAATATAGAATATGATCTACCGTCACATAATACATGGGTAGATCGGGGTCTATGATGCTTTTTCAACTGATTACTACTAATAAACTCCACATAATCAGATCACTTATACGGCGGCAGGTATGTGTCTAAATAGTTTGCAGTTCGACTTGACTTGTAAGCGAGTAACGGTACATAAAAAGAATGTATTTTCTCAGACACAGAAAATTTTAGAAAGTATCAATATTCACATAACCATATAAACACAACTAAAAAGGATACATCCAAATGCATGTATTGATTTAAAAAATATATATGATTTTTACCCAAAGTACACAGGTGTATTACGTACTTGTCTCTCACAGTACTAATACAAGTACCATCTCTCTCTCTCTCTCTCTCTCTCTCTCTCTCTCTCTCTCTCTCTCTCTCTCTCTCTCTCTCTCTCTCTCTCTCTCTCTCAGTTTTCCACCAGTTTAATAACACACTCTCCTAAACATTCAGAGAAGCTGAACGTAGCTGACACACAAATGCTGATCTAAACTTATTAATGGAGAATAAATCTAGGAGGAGATCAAACCTTTTTTTTTTCATTTATACTGTAACTCACCGTGGCTTTAAAATCCTGCTTTCAGTGTAATACTTAAGAAAATGTGAAGCGGGTTTCACATATATGCTGACCACAGATTATGTGCATAACCTTTTTGACAGCATCAGCGGATCCATAACAACAGATTTCCCTCTTCACTAAATGTAAAAGTATCCTGAATCCTACCATCATCTACCCCCTCCCCATGCCCCATCCCATAATACCTGAAAGCCAGTATTCAATAGTTGCTGCGCACTCCCCATTGTACATATATCGTATTATACTTTTACATTACGGCCTTTACAAATAACAACGGTATCATATCGTTACATCAAGGCTTTAACAAATAACATAGATTATCATATCATAACATAAAGGCCTTTACAAACAATATCGGTTATCATATCATTACATAAAGGCCTTTACAAACAATAACGATTATCATATCATTACATAAAGGTCTTTACAAACAATGTCGGTTATCATATCATTACATAAAGGCCTTTACAAACAATAACGATTATCATATTATTACATAATGGCCTTTACAAACAATATCGGTTATCATATCATTACATTAAGGCCTTTACAAATAACATCGGTTATCATATCATTACATGAAGACCTTTACAAACAATAACGATTATCATATCATTACATAAAGATCTTTACAAACAATATCGGTTATCATATCATTACATAAAGGCCTTTACAAACAATATCGGTTATCATATCATTACATTAAGGCCTTTACAAATAACATCGGTTATCATATCATTACATGAAGACCTTTACAAACAATATCGATTATCATATCATTACATTAAGGCCTTTACAAATAATATTGGTTATCATATAATTACATAAAGGGCTTTACAAACAATATCGGTTATCATATCATTACATTAAGGCCTTTACAAACAATATTGGTTATCATATCATTACATTAAGGCCTTAACAAATAGCATCGGTTATCATATCATTACATAAAGGCCTTTACAAACAATATTGGTTATCATATCATTACATTAAGGCCTTTACAAATAACACCAGTATCATATCGTCACATTAGGGCCTTTTAAAATCAAGTATTCTCACTGATGTTATCACACTGATGAAACAAGAAAGCTCTTGATTAAAACATTTAAATCCAACATCTCATCCATATTTCTAAGGAACACCCCGCTGTAGTTGAACGCAATAAACACACGCTCACACACACACACACACACACACACACACACACACACACACACCATATCTTAGCGTCATAAAAATTTAGTATGCATATTATAACGGGAACATTTGGAATGAACTTTTAGTTGTGGTTGTATTTGTAAATGGCTCTAAATGGGTGCACCACCACCCTCGATAATGGATCTGTACGATGGAGGATCTACACCTATAGGTTGTTGATCTGGGTTCTGCACAGGGATTATAGATGCAACTTGTATATTGCCTAAAAAAGAGAAAGCCATATGCCATTATTTTGATAGATTTGATGGTGCTTGTGTGTCTGTGTACAGGTTTGAACGCTTTGAATATTTTTTGTCTTTTTGTGAGTGAGGAACATTTGAATATATAGATTGATACGATCTTTTTAGATTCGTACCACACATACGCATCATACTCGTTTGCCTATAAACGCTTTTTTTCTAGCTAATACTAAATAGTAACAATCTCGATAGCTATTTAATTCTTCTCGTATAGAAATGCAGGGACCAATCCAGTAATATAGTTTTGGGGCGGGGGGGGGGGGGGGGAAATAAGTATGCAATGGGTCTGTGTGATGAAATCTCTCGTGGGTACTTAGATGACGAAGCGTTTTAAGCGTTTCCAGGGCATAATTTGAACCATCTATCTGTAAAGAAATTTGGCTTTAAGTAATGTTGCGGCTCTTTTGATTTCATTATAATAAAATTTCTCATCTGCACATTACATACATTGTAAATCTTGTATACATTGTTGTTGACTTTAATGATTTGTAAGAAAATATCTAATTTAATTTAAAAATTGGTGAGAAAATACCAGTTTGCGGGGACCCCGGGTGTCAAAGTGACCTAAGGCGCTCGCCTCGCTTATCACTAACATCTCATCACTGACAGCGTGTGTTCAGGTCTCAAGCACAGCCAATATGGGTATGTGATGAAGCTTGCCCCATCCCTTGGGTCGATGCTTTTTACCGTGGGTTTCCCGAGTCCCCCACTTATAGCCAACCTCTTATGTGTTGAAAGATAGCGTTAAATCCATAAACCAAACAAATATGGGATTTAGGCAGTCAGGCGTCTCACACTAAGTCGGAATTCAACCAACGACACAATACGCTCTAAGTTACATTTTTGACAGGATGGTGGGGGAAACAACTCGGTGGAATACGGCACATCGTGTACCGTTACCAGTCGAATGCTATGCATACAGCTCATGTCATCATAGGGTTGGTTGCACGTCATTTTTCTAATAATGATCCAGTACATAAATTCCAAATTGGTATTTACCTCTTCTTAATGGATCTGAATTCTTTTTTTTTTTGGACTAATGGGAAAACGGAATACATTTCGTATTTAAACTAGCGCATATCACAATACCCAATCCCCCATCAATAAATTTACTCGATTTCGTTCCTTCTCTTTATATAGGAAACTTAATGTTACTTGTCTTTGTCCTTGGTTTTATTTATTTAAAATGGCTATCTCCTTTTAAGTACAGATATCACTCCTATGGCAAGCATGCACTAACTCGAAGCAAACAATGTGTTATAGTGTGGAATTAATACATACCCGCATGGTTTCGAAGCGAATCAAAGGAACAAGCCTGTGAGTCAATATCAATTAGAATTTTTCATCTGTAGCTACCACTTTTCGGGCTCAAGTTTTGCATGAATATTTACTTAAATTTAAAACCACTGACAATACAAATATTAGGGGTGAAAAATCTAAATTACTTCCGGTGGATCGAAAATAATTGTAAGAATTACGTTGGCTTGGTGGCCATTGCTTTAGTGGCAGGATCTGTAAAAACAGTCATAATCGTTTCACAACGTATCAGTGTCTGTTGTTTCAAGATTAGTTGCCTTGATACAGACTAAACCGTTATTACAAAGATCACATTTTTTTTTCCTACTCGACGTGTCTTCGTATTTTGATTCTGATGTAATTTACACGAAGTCAACGTTCCCTAGACTTAAATATGCACATTACTGTCATGTTATTTTCAATTAATTATAATGTACAAAAGCTGGGATACAGTGTGGTGGAAATTAATTTTCATACGTTTCGATCTAAAGCAATGTATTTATCTTCATGGGACAGTGACGTTAATGTACGCATGCAAATGCACACACATACAGACATATGCATGCTGACGCATAAATCAATATTTATATTGTTGGCACAGGGAAGAAAATCGGTTAAAACTTATGACGAAGTCTAAACTAAAGAAAACCAAAATCAACCAGGAATAACTAAATATGTAGATAGAGATATATTATTTACGGATAAGGCAAACAATTATTTTTATGCGAGCACAATAGCGCTGTAATGCTAGGCGTCGCCTAGTTATCAAAATTCACTGCAAGGAGATTGTTTGTCCCTCGGTGCCAATTAATGTGTTTCACCAGGTACAACACAAATGCTATACTAGCACACATTGGAAACCATTGAGGGAAAATAACTTTCTTACGTGTCGATGTCAGGTCGATTCACGTTCTCCTATTCTGCTGCTGGCTTTCATAAAAAAAAATCGTTCGCCTTATTGGCGAATTATAGATCTCTTTCAAGACATGTAATTGTATCTTGTGATTTGGTCATTTTCTGTGCCACACGTTTCCTGTGTGTGTTTTCTATGCGCATATGCGATCTGAGAAAGATTTTGCTTTTCGGTCTAAAAGTTGAGAAAATGTTACTTTCCTCTAGCCGTTTCCTAACATTTGTGGCATTAAATAATATTGTGCTATTTGCATTCCGATTTTTTATATACAACTTTGTTGAGATACGTATAGATAGACAATGTTAAGACTATTCTTTATATATATATATATATATATATATATATATATATATATATATATATATATATATATATATATATATATATGTGCATTTTCATTAATGAATCTATTAATGCATACATCTTTGTATACTTACGATTGGTTTGATGTATTTGCGGTTCCATATAGCCCGGGATATAGCTTGGGTAAACACTGTGAGATAGTGCCTCCTCATAACTGGGCGGCTTGTGACTAGGCTCTGAATAAGGCGGTGGTTGTAATGGGACTACACCAATTGGAGTTACGCGACCGTTCCGTCCTAAAATATATATAATGTTATGTGTTTGAGGTCCGCCTGACCTTATTGGCAACATAGTTTTATCCTCAAATACATATTCTGACATATTCGAAGATATGAATTTGCCTTATTCCTTGTTTTTAAGGATGCATCGTGAAATATACCTGCATATATTTATATATGCCTTCAATAATCATAAGAAAGGTTAGTTTAATACTAATTATGTCATCATAAGTAAATGCATTATTATTAATATTTATTAATATTTATTAATATTATTATTATTATTATTATTATTATTATTATTATTATTATTATTATTATTATTATTATCATCATCATCATCATTATCGTCGTCGTCATCATCATCATCATCATCATCATCATCATCATCATCATCATCATTGAGTGTAAAGTCTGATATTTAAAAAAAGAAATATTTGTCGCCTGTACTCACTGTGTAATCTGCGGACACGAGACTGTTCTTTCTTTCTATGCTTGATGTAAAGAATGATAAGAATAAAGAAAACGACTATAAATAGACCTAGGACGAACCTGAAATAAAGGAAAAAAGGGAAATTTAAAATGCGATATAAATGAAATATATATTGTAAACTGTTTTTGAAACCTCATTTTAAGTGTATGCAAGTTGTTTTCTTGTAAATGCTGTTCATAAATTAAATTAAATTTATTTTAATAATGGGATTAAAATCAGTAAATGTAAATACAAATGTAATTCTCTTTTCTTGTTTTTGTCATATGCTTTGTAAATGTTTGCTTACATTGGTGGGACATGAGAAGGATTCAAAATATTTCCATTTTATGTTATAATCTCAATTTGTTTTTCTTCTTCCTGAAAATCCTGTTGAAGTGTAGTATAAGTTTCAGTTATAAAAGACAGGAATGACTATAGCTAGAACAAATTGAAAACATTTAATTGTCAGGAGGTATTCAAAGGAGCTACAATGTATCACGTTTTACTTCAACAGGAATAACAACAACAACAACAACAACAACGCAGCTTTATACGCGAAGTCTCGGACTGTTCAAGACGACGAAGACGGCATCGCCGCAGACATAGTGATATTTGCGTACTGCGGTTAAGTGTGTTTGTTGTGTTTGTCGCTTGTGACCAGAAACATCATCATCATCATCATCATCATCATCATCATCATCATCATCATCATCAGTCTCTTGACCTAGTGTGGTCGTCGAGGCACTGTGCTGCTGAACATCTGACCAGTTCCCTCCACTTGTTTCGATCATGTGTCAAAGCCTGGGTCTCCGCAAAACTTTTCCTGGTCCATTTTGTGATGTTGTCAGTTCACTTTTTACTCTGTCCACCTCTCCTTCTGCCACCCTGGAAGTTGCTCTGCAGTATTGTTGTGGATAGTTGACTCTAGTGACATGGCCATACCATTTCAGCTTAGTCTTTTTGACGGTGGTGAGGAGGTCTTCATATTGGCCTACTTTGTTCCTGATGGTGCTACGCACTTCTTCATTTGTGATGCGGTCCATGTAAGAGATGCCAAGGATGGTTCTGTAGCATCTCATTCCAAGTGCCTGTATTCTTCGTTGTAATTCTGCAGCCAGGGTTCAGACCTCACATGAATACAAAACAATTTAAAGGACTAGTGCTCTCAATAGTATGATGTTAGTTTTCAGAATTATACTCTTGTCTTTCCAGATGGGTCTTAGCTTTGACATAGCTGCCGTTGTTTGTGCTGCTCGTGACAAAATGTCTGCTCTTGATCCCTCTTCGGTGATTGGCAGCTGTTATCATGACTGTGTTGAAAGTGCCTGTCATCACTTTAACATCAACATCCATCACAAGGACTGGAGCATATTTTGCTCCAATTGTGGCTTGGAATAACTTGCAGATGTTAGAGTCCGTCAGTTGTTCAAGGTTGAATTATAGCCTGATGTTATTTGGCTTGTTAAGTTTCTTCGGCCTCACTCGGAAGTTCATAATCACTAGGTCAAGATCACTCCCAACATCAACACACATGAACGTCCTTGTGTTTGCTTTATTGATGCCATATCGGTAGCGGCTTTGAACCAGTATGTAGTAGATCTGGTTATGATGTGTTCCATTTGGTGTATGCCACGTCAAGCATTGCTTTATGTTGGTCCTGGGTGTTGGCTAGTACCAAGTTGTTGTAGCTTGCGAACTCGAGCAGCCGTCTCCCTCTTTCATTGTTAAGCTCATTGCAAGAAGGTCCACAAGGATCATGCAGCCTTTTAGAGCATCTTTGCCAAGTTTGGCATTCCAGTCTCCTTGAATGATGACGATGTCGTTTTTTGCTGACCATGTTCAGAATACCCTGGAGTTTGTTGTAAAACTCCGCTATTTCTTCATCATCGTCATGATCGGTAGTTGGAGCATAGACTTGGATAATTGTGATGTTAATGGGAGATGCTTTCAGACGAGTGGAGATGATTCTGCTAGATATGGGACGACATTCAAGCACAGATCCCTTGACGACTTTATGTACAAGGAAGCCTATTCGATTTATGGACTTGTCAAACTCTCCACTATAGTAAAATAAATGCCCATCTTCAGTTTGGTGTTCTCCCCGGGCTTTCCGTCTGACTTCACAGAGTCACTGAATGTGCCATGTTTAGTGGTACAGCTCATGTGTCAACTCTTGGAGTCTTCATATTTGCACCTGAGTTCTACTGTTCCAGGTGGCGATGGCGATGCTGTCTCTTGCTCTGATTGTATGCAAATCCCTCTCCGGACCAAGGAGTTGCCAGAATTGAGTGTAGTACATCGTCCAGCCGCCCTAGGGTCTCTACTCCGGATTTTCTTAAAGAGTTTACTCCCTTGGCCTTTGGCTAACCAAAGCCGACCTGCAAGGCTGCAGGAGACTCTGTATGGGTGGGTGAGTCCATTTCCCGAGCAGATAGAGCATCCGCCACTGCCCAGTAAATATGGTTCGACTTGAAACATAATTTAGGGGTTTTTCTTAGCCTTTGTTAAGCTGAAATCTACACTACAATCCGTTCATTAGAACAAGGTCAATGAACACTCAACTCATGAACAAGAAGTAAAAATGACGTTACTTTCTAGACACTGCGCCATAACACAATGCTGAAAACGCAGACGACACAACAAAAATTAAGATTTTTATATTGTCGTAAATGTTGAAGGCTTAAATTGACTCTGCAGTTAATAGTTAATATTGATTTTTATCTTCCATTTTTAACATTGTATGTTTAAAATCCGATGGGTTCATCACGCTTCACCAGTATGCTTTTATATAGCTGCATCGATTATTATGTATTATACTCAGACGATTGATACCGTATATACTCGCTTATAAGCCGCAACCGCTTGCAAACTGCATAGACCCAGATCTACATGACTCTTTGAAACGACTTAAAAGCGAGCATATACTTTATCAGAATGACAGAAGGGAAATGAATAAAATCTATCAGAAACTATGTACATCTAAAAGTTGGACAAGTATAAGGTGAAGTCATATGACAAGGCAAGACTTTAATGAAGTCAGGTTATAAAGTCTACAACCAGCGGAGAAATCCAAAGTTACAGTCCTTAAGATTTTCTTAACCATTCAACTCACACAAAACTTGGATTTCTCCATACATAGCTAAACCCAGTATCATCTAATATAGATTTTACTTGAAATATCCATATTTTGTCGTAGTAATTATCATTTATATGAGAAGATATTTTTACTTTATAGCTACTAACCTATCTAGTCTAATGGGTTTATCATGCGACTTTTAATGCTGACAATTAAAGGGGGACTACTTAAGTTCGCAATATACCGTATAGAGACATTTTTGACATTCAATATACTTCTGAGGAAAAACAATGTTTTTTCGGCTGCATCAGATCTCACAAATTCCCAAATTTCAAATGTATATGTTAAAATCGGTACATTGCTTTGATCGAACATTTTCAGGTGACAATCAATAGGGGAATGCAAATTGTGTATTCGCATTTTAGTAAATGCACACCTTTATTACCTATGAATATTAGATGATTCAGGTCACAGGAGATCTTTCAATCCTTGTGCAATATAAAGACATATTATTTATGTTCATCTACAACATCAATATCGACATTGAAACATACACAATGGAGAAAATATTGGTTTTCTGTTACTTTTACCTACAGTGACTGAAATATCTGTACTTTGACGTTAGGGAAACAGCGTAAAGAACTAACCCAATATACGGAGTAACTCTCGCGTGCTTGAGAAATGAACTTAGACAGGTCCAAAGTAAATTAACGTTAGCAGTTATTAAAATAGGCATGCTAGACAATATTACGCTCTGAAAAAGCAAAAACGAATAAAAAAAAAATATATTTATAGCAACAAACTAATACGCTAGCTTGTATCCATCTCACATCTGAAGTGCAACAAATGAAAATGACCAAGCGTTGGTAACAGTCTTTTTTTGAAACTAGCACATCTTAGCAAGCCAAGCTGTATATCCTACAGCTCAAACTACAGTCATCCATCAGATATAAAAATAAACGGAATTGCCAGTTATGTTAACGATACTTAAGATATAATATATTTTATTAAATAGCCACGATAACAAGTGAATAAAACCAGGGTTTCATTTTCTTGAAAACTAATCTCTGTGCAAAGCACGAAACTTGTAGAGTGGAACCTAAAGGACAAATGCTTATATGCAGGGGTCTTCACATGAAACAGTAATCATATAAACAATCAGATAATGACATTTGGAGACTATATTACATGATGTATATTAACGTTTTCTTAAAGTCACAAAAATGTCATCAACAATGCGTACGATATGATGACAGTGGTGACAAGTAAGAAAGAGCGAGTGTATTGCAGGATAAAGGGATACAACACACATGTTGCTGTCATTAGCACATTAAATATTAATATTTCGATTGTTGTACATTATGGTGGTTCAGCCAAGAGTTTTTAGTATAAAATGGGAAATCAAAAGGATAGGATAGGTAAAGACCACACCAACAAATCTCCCATCCTTATATGTAATGACATGTTTATTCCATTATCTGACGTCATCTTGAAGTCATAAACTGTTTCTGGGTTCCTTTACGGATGATCGCCATACTCCAGCGGTTCTCAACCTTTCTAGTGCCGCGACCCTTTTAATGCAATTCCAAATGTTGTGGCGACCCAACCGTAAAATTATTTTCGTTCATAACTGTATAAATGTATATTTCCGATGGTCGTAAGCGACCCCTGGCAAAGCGTTGTTCGACCCTTGACGGGGTCGCGACCCACAAGTTGAGAACCGCTGCCGTACTCGATGCTTTTGAAAAATCTGTCTTACGTACTTGGATGTATATTTTTTGTTGTTGAAAGAGGCGTGTTTGCTAGTCCATGTAGGTCGCGATGATAGCGATAAAGTTTTCGTCACAAACGATTGGAGCATCATCTCAGAATAACATGTGGTAAAATCTATCCGAAAGATTTGTTTGGTTACTTAACCGCATTTACATGTCTCGAACAAAGTCGGAGATAAGCCACTGGTTTTTGTTGTGGGTTTCTTAAATATTTTTGTTACCAGTTCATTTTCTTTTAGTCCATTATCAAGCGAGCTGCGTCTCAGTTTTAATATCGATATGTTTTCAATAGAGTAAGGTGACTTTCGGTGTATGTAAAATATCCAAAGCGGTATATTAAAATTACATAAAGGAATTATAAAATGCTTGTTGTAACAAAATATTTTTGTTTGCAGCTACTCACCAAATGTACCACTGTGTATACCAACATACCGACGAGTCCTGATTTTTGTCACTATCCGTGCAACCTGAACATATCTGCAAACATATAAATGTACATTTGCTAATGTTTAACATTTATCCTGATAATAATAATAATAATAATAATAAAAATAATAATAATAATAATAATAATAATAATAAAATAATAATAATAATAATAATAATAATAAAAAAAAAAATAATAATAATAATAATTGGTAGTAGTAGTAGTAGTAGTAGTAGTAGTAGTAGTAGTAGTAGTAGTAGTAGTAGTAGTAAATCTTTTTATGAAGTAAAGCTACATCCTCCTTAAGCTGATGAACCAGGAAAAATCGCACATCCATTCAATTCACAGCATCTTGCAGTCATGGTGTATACAATTTGAAAATTCCACCTCTCTACCGTCAGTTAATTATTGTTTCTCGAAATTTCAAGTGGCCGCTAGTCAGTCTCTTCGTTGACAACACGTGATTACTTCTGTAATGGCATGTTGTGCTGATCTATCTGACAAAAAAGTACGTCTGCAACTCAAGTAGTTAAAGACCCAGACAGTTTATACTACATAACATGTCTTGATTTACTGTTTAATAACTTTTTTTTAACTTTTATCTAATATGTTCTAATGTTTCATAATGAAGAAAAAAAAACATCTGTCACAGTATTACAAAATCCCCTCCCCCCCCCCCCCCCAAATGTAATGAGTATACATCATCTTGGTTCTGTTGATGCCAATAAGCAATGTAGTTATCTTGCTTCTGGCAGTGCGAATGAATAAACATTTTTTCTCAGATTTATGGCAATGATAATAAGTAGGCGTGGTCATCTTGTTTCTGATGTCAATGAGTATGCAAGATTACCTTGTATTTCACAATCCCAATGAGTAGGCGCGGTTATCTTGGCTTTTTGTATACAATGGTATGAGTAGGCGTGATTGTCTATTTTTCCTGTTCACAATTCTGATGAGTAGGCGTGTTTATCTTGTTGTTGTTTTATTTGCAATGCTGATGAGTAGGCGCGGTTATCTTGGTTTATTTTGCACTGCTGATGAGGAGGCGCGGTTATCTTGTTTTTTGACAATGCTGATAAGCATGTGTGGTTATCTCATTTCTGACAATGATGATGGGATGACGTGGTTATCTTGTTTTTTTTCCACAATGCTGGTGAGTAGGTGTGGTTATCTTATTTCTGACAATGCATTTGAGCAGGAATGATTATAATGGTTCTGTCAATAGCAAAAGGTAGGAGAGGATAAATTGATGCTGCGAAGCAATTATGGCGCATGAGTGGTTATCTTGGATTGGCAATCCTAAAGAGTAAAGTTTTCAAGCGGAATATCCTTCTGCTTTGGTAGTGCATGCAATTTATTGACTTAAGTATGGTGAAAATGGAAATGGTCTGTTATGGAAAAGACATTTAATGTTATGAACTATATCGTTGTACAAACATGAATACACGCAGACAAATGTGTCATTCACACAATATATATGTGTCTGACATTACCGCCAGTTTGACTTGGCACATATCAGAACAGCCCGACATCTATTATATCGTATCCTAAATATCATTAAATGAAATTGCCTTTAATGCATGTATCCACTTTAATGTATGTATCCACTTTAATGTATGTATCCACTTTAATATATGTATCCACTTTAATGTATGTATCCACTTTAATGTATATATCCATTAAACTGTAAAATGAACACTTGAACGAAGTAACATTCAAAGGTTACTAGTATACATACTATTTTTAATTGTTTCTTATATCAATGAAGGAGTCTCCGACCAAGTTTCATTCAAGGGTTACTAGGGTTTTTTTTGTGGGTTTTTTTTAGTTTCCTTGTCTAACAATCAAACAAATGTATCGTCAACTAAGCTTCATTCAAAGATGACTATGTCTTATTTTCCCAACAGCTCCGGTGGCCTGGTGGTTCGATCCCCAGCCGAGTCAAAGATTTACAAAAATGGTACTAACAGCTACCTCGCTTGACACTCAGCATTAAGAGGTTAGTGTTAGGACTGGTCGGCCTGGTGTCAGGATAATGTGACTGGGTGGGACATCATGCTACATGTCTGCTGCATGATGCCCCCAATGCTAGACATCACAATAAACTGCCTCACTTCGGACATCGTAGCGACATGACTGAAAAATTGTTAAAGCTACTTTAAAAATCCTAATCAAACAAACAAACAAACAAACTTATTTTCACAGTTTCTTTGCTGAACAAGAGTTGCAGCAAATTAAGCTAGTCACATGTCAACTGCTCACATTTAAGCTGTTCAAAAAAGACTTGAGAAGGGCTGCATGAACCGTAAGCTAATTAGATTGCAACTTTCCAGTAAGCATTTGTTTGTTATTGTGACGTTTTTGTTTTGTTTGTTTTGTTGGGGGTTGGTAGGCGTATATATGCCTAGATGAGACAATAAAACGAATCAATCTGTTTTTCTGTTTGCGAGATCAATATTCGAATACTTGTCATATCAAAGCATACGCATAAAAATAATGAAAACTGCAACCCAGCTAAGAGAGTTAGAGATTTTAATAGAACACAAACTGAGCTATTCCATTGGCTGAGGTATGACTAAGATTCAGTGCTGTTTTGTGAGCTCTATAAAAAAAGTCACTTCATATCACATTTATCGACAAACATGACGCAGTAATTAGCTGCAACGAAATAAAAAAAAGGAGTGGAGGATTTTAAAATACATCGCGTGCAACAATTACATTGGACTGTTAGCAGCTGAACTACTGACAAAACAAGTTTCAATGAGAGTACTCGAATTTTATTCATATGATGTACAAATTCACTGGTAGTTCAGTATGGAGTGTGAGCGAAAAATGTCATGCCAGAATGTGACAAAAACAATGCAGAGGTGCAAGCTGACACTCCTGACGAACGTTTGAGAATATATCTTGTTGGTGTTGGTATAAAATAGGCCTACTTTGCTTCGATGTTGTCATTCAGGAAATGGGGAGGGAACTCGACACGGACATACGAATCAGCAAAACAAGGAGAATGTTTTCACATCACCATGAACCATATTTAAAATGCGGCAGCAGCATAATCAGTGAGAGAAGCACTGTACAAATATATTTTATTAACTAAAATAAAACTTGTGGGTAAATTCATATCAGCTTGTATGGATAAACTTGCTTCTATACACTGATGAGACATATAAATAGGTGGGTTCGAACCCCGGCCGAGTGATACCAAAGACTTATAAAATTGCTACTAACAGCTGCCTCACTATGCGCTCAGCATCGCGAGGTTAGTTTTACGGCTGGTCGGTCAGGCATCAGGATTAATGTGACTGGTGGGACATCATGTTACATGTCTGCGGCATGATGCATGATATATATATATATATATATATATATATATATATATATATATATATATATATATATATATATATATATATATATATATATATATAATAATTAATAATATATAATAATAATAATAAAATAGATTCATCATAGGTTTCAAATTAGTTGTCAAAGCTTTTTGTCGGCTACTGTGCCGTCATTTACGTTTAACTAATGATTTGTGTTCTTTTTATCAAAATGGTCAACTTACGCATCTATCTACTCAGTCAGTTACCTACCTTCTTATCACCCACCTATCTACTTCTCGAGGTGAGGTTAACGACTGCAGATGCATATGTGCTACTGTATGCTTGTCATTAAATACATGCACAGTGTTTCCTGACAGCACATCAAGCTATTTGTATTGGGTTGAGTGGGAATATGTGTTTGTTGTATAGTGGCATATAATTAATTGTTATGGGAACATAGGTGAGTGTTGTTTACAGGTATTTATGTGAAAGTTATACAAGTATAAATAAGTATAATGATTGTTATATTAATAGACGGGAATATAAGTGAGTGTTATCCACGCGATTATATATGAGTGTAAATCACTGAAATGCAGTGGCGTCGCTAGGGGGGTGCAGACCGCACCGGGTGACACCATCTCAGAGGGGTGACACCAAAATGAAAAATTGCAAATTTTACAGAACACACACTGCTCGGTAAAGTAAGTTTAATGTAAAAATAACTATAACTTAACGTTGTTACAGTTCTTAAATACTTTTACCTTCTGACCTTCAATTAATTTGTTTTTGTTCTTGTCATTTTTATACTGTGGACTTATTTTAAGAAGAAAAAATCCACGGTGGAAGTCTGGAGGGGTGACACTATGAGTTTACCGCACTGGGTGACACCAACCCTAGCGACGCCGCTGCTGAAATGTGAGTGTTATGTGTGGAAATACAGGTGCCTGTTATGCGCGCGAATATTTTCACATGAACATAGCTGAATGTTACGCATGTGAGTATTAATGTTGTTATTGTTGCCATTTTTCAGCACACGATAGGCTATATACATGGCGGCCAGTATTATTGGTGGAGGAAGAACCCGGGAAAACCCCCGGAAAGAACCACCGACCCACGAGAAGCTACTAGCAAGCTTTCTCACGTAACTACATTAGCCGAATCCTAGACTCGAACCCACGCAGACAAGAGGTGAGATGGCAGTGATCCGTAACGGAAAGCGCTTTAGACCACTCGGCCCCACGGAGAGTATTAATGAGTGTCATACACTGTGGTATAGGCGAGTGTTATTCACTCATCTATAAAGTAAACGATACATCCATACCCAAATAATCGAATGAATACACATGATAATTGTAATGACAAAATATAAATGACATATCCATAAGAAAACGTTTTGAATCAACACTTGATTACTTATTAACGGAAACTGATATTGGATTGTATATCATATCTAATGAAGTTTTATTTGTACTCATCACATATATAAAACGGCCTTTGATTGACAAGAATAATGTCGTGCATAATTCATTGACGTAATTTAAGAATGTTAATTAGTTATATCAATACAATATGGGGATATGTACATATTAATAATTCCTTTTGAACAAAGCACAAACACTTTTTGCCTCCACAGGAAACCAGATATTTACTATCCACCAGCCGTATAAAAGAGATCAATAACTGTTTTTCCAGTATTATTATTTTCAGTACAAGAATACCGTGTATGTATGTATGTATGTATGTATGTATGTATGTATGTATGTATGTATGTATGTATGTATGTATGTATGTATGTATGTATGTATGGGCAAATAGGTTCAAGAACAATCGTTAATTTCAAATTGAGACGAAAAACATGTGTGTTAAATGCCACACACACACACACACACACACACACACACACACGCACAAAATGGTAAAAGAGAATGAAGCAAGCAAGTTCTGGTTGTAATTTATTTTATGTTTCTTTTAATATCTAAATTGCGTCAGATGTTGTTGTATGGTTTAACGCCATTTTTCAGTACACGATAGGCTATACATTGCGGCCAGTATTATTGGTGGAGGAAAAACTGGGAAAACCCCCGGAAAGAACCACCGAACCACGAGAAGCTACTGGCAAGCTTTCTCACATAACTACATTAGCCGAATCTTAGACTCGAACCCACGCAGAAAGAGGTGAGATGGCAATGATCCGTAACGGAGAGCGCTTTAGACCACTCGGCCACTCAAGACCTCTTAAATTGCGTCTGATATGTTATACTAGAATAATCATTTTAATGCATAATTTGAAATAAGCATTGAAAGCATGTGAACATGAAATGTATAGAGTAGAATTTAAATTAATATTCTAACCGCTCAGATGGCCTAGTGATTAGAGCGTCCGCCGTGGGAGCGGGAGGTCGTGGGTTCGATCCCCGGCCGAGTCATACCAAAGACTTACAAAAATGGTACTAACAGCTGCATCGCTTGACGCTCAGCATTACGAGGTTAGTAACTAGTGTTAGGACTGGTCGGTCTGGATAATGTGATTGGGTGGGACATTATGATACATGTCTACGGCATGATGCCCCAGTGCTAGACATCACTATAAGCTGCCTCACTGCAGACATCGTAGCGATATGACTGAAAAATTGTTAAAAGCTACGTTAAAAATCCTAATCAAACAAACAAAAATCTTTATCAAAACGGATATAAAATAAACAATGCCACCTTAGTGAGTCCAAATTAAATTACACTGTGGCATTCCTTTGCGGCCACAATTTTCACGTGAGAAAGTTTATACAATTTTTTTTTCCTATAAGAACACTGATACCGTATATTGCACATCGAAGTGTCAAGGACGTAAATCCAAAAAGCGAAGGCAGATTATGATCACAAAGTGAGACAATTACAGTCAGGCCAAAGTATAAATATTTTTATGAATGTAAATGTCATTTTTTATTTGTTTTGACAAAATGAGATTGAACAAAAAATTATTTCTCAATGCATGATTTTTAAATCTTAATTTGTTCTTTAATAACAGTATCTTCCTATTTTACCACCAGTTTTAATTAAAAAATTTACATAAATTTTAAGAGAGTGATTTTTTTTTATTGTTGTCATAGTTTTGTTACTAAGTCATCGCCCTAATACTACTTTTTTATTGGGACACCTTAAGTCCTCAGTTATGGTACCAACGTCAACTCGAAGCGGCTGCCTAAGCGTAATCCGACATCAGATCGGATCTGTGCCAACGCTGCCTAAGCGTAATCCGACATCAGATCGGATCTGTGCCAACGCTGCCTATGCGTCATCAAATCGGATCTGTGCCAACGCTGTTCCTGTTTGGCGTGCATTCTGCATTGATACGTATGGTACATGTACAGAATAAAACCGTAGAGGTATGAACATATTTCATATCTTGTGAAGTCTTTAGATGGGACCATTGCTTGGAATATGATTGCATAATATTTTATGTTTTAATTTGTATGAATCTGAATCATTCTTTCCAAATAATAGATTTACATCTGTGCTTATTCTACTTTTTTTTTTTTTTACAATGGACAAATTTATGGTAGAGACACCGTATTCATCTCATAATGAACACTTATCTAAGTTCGAAACACACAGACAATCATATTATGGTGGGTAATGCAGAGGCGTAGCTGAGGGGGGAGGGCAGGGTGGTACATATGTCCCCGGGCGCCAAGGTACAGGGGCGCCAAAATGAGGCTTGCAACGTTACATTATAATAAGTAAACAAGGGTAATACATCGGTCACAAGATCGCTGGGGCGCCAATTTTATAGTTCGTCCCCGGGCGCAAAATATCATTGCTACGCCTCTGGGGTAATGTGTGATCGATAAATGAGTGTTTTATTGGGGTCTGTCTAATGAGGAAAAAAGTTTCATTTCTTTTGAAAAATCAACACTGTCTACTCTGAGAAACGCATTTTCATCCGAGTATGGGAATGCTGTGTTGTATTGTTGTGTTTTACTTAAGACGGACATTAATCATATGAAGCGTATAAAATTCCATTTTGTACGCTTGTATACACCAACAGTAACTATGCAATAAAGACAACAAAGGGCAAACAAACACCTCCAGCTTATTTATTCCTTGAATCCTTAAGCCGTACAGACCATTTTTAATGTGAGATTACTGTCATTGAGTCGACGGCACCATTAATGTCAATATCTACACGATGGACCAGATTATTTCCATAAGACATGTGAGCAACTTTTCTCTTTAAAAAAAATGAACTCAAACTAAATTGTATAAGATATTATTAAAGCATGCTAAAATTCTGTGTAATAATTGGTATTTTCAAGAATGCGTGATCTATCACATGATACGAAAATGAAGATGAGTACTAAATACAGCAAAACGTCCGTTGTCTAAAAAAAAACAGTAAAACAAAGATACTACTAGTACTACTACCACCACCACCACTACTACTACTACTACTACTACTACTACTACTACTACTACTACTACGAAGAAGAAGAAGAAGAAGAAGAAGAAGAAGAAGACGAAGAAGAAGAAGAAAAGAGGACGAATATGTACAAGTTGAAGACCAAGAAGATAGCTCAAGGGGAAATTAAATATATGTGTGATATATACGTGTATCTGCATGTTGTACACTTTATTTCGTTCCTCTTTGGATTGCTATACTTCGAAAACTATGTTTTACACTGTTTTAGTCAACCTAGCACTTTTCCACCCAGGTGTTTCCTCTTGCATATTTCCATATAATGTCACACTTTACTGTCACCTTTTTCGAAAAAGGTCGGATTCTGTTTAAAAGAACAATTTAAGCAGACGTGTACGCATTGGTGGCCTAGTGGTTAGAGCGTCCGCCTAGGATACGTGAGATCGTGGGTTCGATGCCCGCCCGAGTCATACCAAAGACTTACAAAAATGGTACTAACAGCTACCTTGCTAGGCGCTCAGCATTAGGAGGTTAGTGTTAGGAGTGGTCGGCCTGGTGTCAGGATAATGTGACTGGGCGGTATATCATGCTACATGTCTGCAGCATGATGCCCCAGTGCTAGACATCACTATAAACCGCCACACTGCAGACATCGTAGCGATATGACTGAAAAAGTGTTAAAGCCACGTTAAAAATCTACACACACACACACACACACACACACACACACACACACACTATTTCTGAACAGAAACGTCCAATAACCAGTAATTAGTTTCTGATTAATGACTGTACATTACATAAAAATTTTAGTTTTGGCAAATTCCTTAGGAACAAGTTTCAACAGAACTGTTGCAAAAGTTTATTTTCATTCATATTTAAAAGCTATTGATTTCCAAAAATATAGATTTGCATTAACCAAAATTAGGCGTATCATTGCATAGAATGTATATTGGTCCTGTCTTCATCGGGTTTCACACCATTTTCCAGCACATCATAGGCTATACATTGCGCCCAGTATATGTGGTGGACCAAACACCCAGAAAGACCCATGAAGGAACCAGCGATTTACGGGAAGCTATTGGTATGCTTTCTTGCATATCCAAGTTAGTCAAACCGAGGCTAGAACTTAGACTGACAGAGGTGAAATGTGCTGTAAAAGCGAACTCCTTAACGACTTTTTAGCCTGGCACACCCGATTGGAAATTGAAATCTGGTAGATGGAATAGATCTTCCAGAGAAATAAAATTTGTCAATTTTGCTCAGTTTTAGAAAATGAACATGATTTCTCATCGTCGGATGCTCTACTTGGATCTTAGGGAGAAACATATACCAACGTGTCATGGCAAAAAACCTAACATCTTTAAATGTGCACTTTTTGTAGACCACTCCAGCGGCCTAGTGATTGGAGAGTCGGATTCGGATAAGGAAGGTCGCGGTTTCAAACTCCAGCCGAGGCATACCAAAGACATAAAAATGGCGCTCGGCATTAAGAGGTTAGTGATAGAAATGGTCGGCCTGGTGACAGAATAATATGAATGGGCGGGACATGATGATATATGTCTGCGGCATGATGGCCCGGTGCTAGACATCACTATAAACAACCACATTGCAGACACCGTAGTGAAAGAAATGCTTTTTAGTGGGAGCTAAGTTAAAATCCAAATCACACATACACGCACGCACACACACGCACTTCTTGTAAAGTTTATTGTGTTAGGAAGTTATTGTGTACACACATTTACAAGTCCAGTCCACCTGCAAATTGTAAACTCAGACCATCCATAGTGTGCTGGCAGATCTGGGAGTGTGCAGTTATTTGTGAATAATCAGTACAACAAACCCTAGACCCTAATCTGCCAGTGCTTTATGCGACGGCAGTTCCGTGTTTATGTTGATTGCAGTTGGACTCGACAAATAAGGGAGTATATACGTTATATATAATTATTCAGAAAGCATTTCAAAAAAGAGATTGGAATTGTTATACAACAATGGCGGGTCGTTGATTGAACTCTACATATTGACCCTAGTAGGTTGTGTTGTATGGTTATTATGAGAGTAATATATGTATAATCTAGGAGGGTGTGTGCTTTGTCACCTGTTGTTGGGCTTTCAAACAGTGTTCAATATTAGTCATTCAAGCTGTTCAAAGCAAACTTACTTTTACGCTTCATAAGAAAATGAAAGAACACCGATTGTTGTCCTAAAATTTGAACCACACTTAATTAGAAAAGGTATGTATGTATGTATGTATGTATGTATGTATGTATGTATGTATGTATGTATGTATCTTATATTATTGATCAGTAGGTAGGTAGGTGGAGAAAATAAGGTGTATATAAGTGGCATAGTCAATCGAGAGAGAGAGAGAGAAAGAGAGAGAGAGAGAGAGAGAGAGAATTAACGACGCGACTTTGCACTTTGAGTACAACACGAAACCTTATCTAGAACGAGTGTGTTTATTTCACGTGTATATGTCTTTTAAAAGAGGTTTACTGTATTGTACTCACACACATAACAACCATTACCTTGTTTACATTTAGATAAGATGAGAGGGTACAAGTGCATAGTATTATTCAGGGGCCTTATTTTACTGTGCTATCAAAAGTTTGAATCTACAACACTTAAGACTATGACGTAGTCAGCAAGCTTAATAGCTGTCAAGGCGTAGTATCAGCTTACGCGGTTATTTAGATCCGCATTTTTCTTGTCATTACTCCAGGACTTGCCGCTCTACTCATAAGAACACATTTAAAATACGACACAGCTGTAGGATTAAATATATTTGATAAGAGGATTACATGAATTTCACAAACGGATTAACGGTCACGTTTCTTGTTAGCATAAAAAATGGTCCATAAGTTTTTACCCTTCATTCTGTCTTTCTATTTTGAAATGTTACAGTCTCGTACATTTTTGAAAACACAGTTGGGAGTATGTTAGTAATATATTTTGA